>OY729166.1:27392899-27957899 GCA_958299025.2 Drosophila histrio
ACCCTATCACCTTGTATGCAGCAAATGCTATTAAAATGCCATCAACTTTTTATATTTATCTGTTACATTCTGTCTATAAGGATGAAGTTCCAAATAGCGCTTATTTAACACATAGCTTTAATGGCTTATTGTGAAAGCCAAATAGGCTTAATGTGACACATAGTGTTTGTCTAAAAATTAAATAAAGCAAAGCGGATATTTGAGGAATTCATAAACTATTGATACCATCATACAGTCGTTTGATGAATACCGGGATTATTAGAAATATGTGATATTGTTTTAATGTACAGAGTGACTTGTTTGCACTTTCTGAAATCTATATATAATTTGAACGTCTCCCAAAATATTTGATGTAAGATGAATAAAACATAATCACTTTCTTTAAGTTCTAATTTCTTTAAACCAAGTTTCGCATCTAATTAAGAAAAGACTTTTGGGGGGACTCTTTTGGGTCTCCAAAAGGATCCCTTTCCCCAAGTTAGCGTTCCATAATTAAATGAATGATTCCATTGCAATTGCAAATTGTGCAGAACGGCAGCAAACTATTCAATTTCATTCATGTGCAAATATTTTATTACTCAGACTGGCACACAAGAAGAGGCAGGAGATACAAAGCAGACACACACACACAAACACAATTGCATAAATGCATATATGCATGTGTGTGCACTCACACATACAGTGTCAGATACGCAGCCGCAGCAAATTAATTAATAACGCAACCAACAATGACAATTTTCCGCATGGAAAACTGCAAAACGTTGACTTAACAACAACAGCAACAAAACAAGGACACCAAAGTGAACAAAAGTCAAAATAGACCAACAACAAGGGAAAGTACTGCAATTCCATTTGATAATGATCAGCAGCTGCTGGTAATGATGCGGGTCGAGTTGATGTTTTTATGCCTTTTCAATATGCCAATATGCGAAATGTTTTACATTGATCAACATAATTATAAATGCGGCGCCACCTGGCGGCCATCCCATCGCCTGGCGCTTGTCTGTCAATCTGTCAGTGGTGTTATTTTTTCGCCATTTTAGTTGATTTGTCGCTGGGTTTTGGATGTTTCACAGCGAGGCGTACGTAGCAGGTTTTAAGCTCGGTATAACAACCGAATCACCGCACCACAACAACACTTGCATCCCAATCTACCTCCTGTTTTTTGGCATTGTTGTCGCTGATTATGATTTTGTTGTAGGCCTTCATCTGTGCATACGCGAGTTTGTTATTGTTGCTAAACAACAATATGATTCCACTTGCGTCTTTATTCTTGTGTATTTGTGCGTGCGACTCTTCTGTCTTCTCAGTTAGAGCATGTGTGTTTCATGTGGCAGGCACAATGAAATGTTGCATACCAACAGGGGCAGGGGTACTTCACGTTTGACTTAAAGGCAGCAGATGCTTGCCTCTGAAAAATCTCGTTAAATGTAATAATAATTGAAGGCAGTTCATTATTGAAGAATGCATTTTAAACTAAACTTTCTGCTCTTCGCTACAGTTTCAGTTTCCGTGTTGCAGTTACTTTCATTTCCATCAAATGACCTTTAAGTGGCCAAGCAGCTGGCAACCTCAAAGGCGACTTTCCTTTAGCACAACCTATACCTCAATCTCTGTTCCAACGCATTGCATGGCGGAAAAGTCTCTCGTTTCTCATTTCTCGTTTTTGTCTTTGGCAGTTTCTGCGCTATCTTTGGAGTTACAGCTGCCGCTTTTGACTGTTGCCTGCAATTTTAATTTAATTTGAAAGTGCTTAAAACGCGCCTTTCTTTCGCTTTTTGTTTCCAGAATACCATTGCATTTGGCGTACATCTATGTATATGAGTGTGTGTGTGTAAATTCCTCTTTGTGGTTAGGCTGAGCTCCCTAACAGGAGAGGCTTTTGCCCTTCCCCGTCCCACTCTGTTGCGCCCGTCTAAAACAGTTCACAAAAGAGAAAAAACTGAGCAAAGCAGACAAATAAAAAGGCAGCCGGCGACTTTGTTGCAGTTGTAAGCAGAGTTGGCAACGTTTGTGCATAAATGATATGACTCGAATATTCGCATGTGAGATGCGCGATGGCGGCAGCAGCTCTCATTGTATTTGCCACACGTTGCGCATACGTCGCGTTGTCAGAGTCACAACGCAACTCAAAATAAAAAATAAAAAAAAAAACAAAGTAAACATGCACAATTATATGTGGTGCGTGTGTGTATGTGTGTGTGTGTGTGCCGGTCGGTCGCCCGGCGTGCCAGTGTTGCCAACCATTGTGATGTTTTGGCTGGCACGCTATCAGAGCACACAAGTCCAATGTCAAATATGCGACTCCCGACGCCACCGTCGCCGTTGGCAAACAAGACAATGAAAATGCTTGTCGTCTGGTCGGAGTTGGCGTTGGCATTAAAAAATAAAATAAATACACCGCACACTCTCACTGGCAGCTCAGCCAGCCAGTCAGTCAGTCAGTCAGTTGCTGGAGTCATTCCGCCAAATGCGACTGAATGCGAAGTTTGTCGAGGATCTCGGTGTGCGAGAGTCCCCGGCGAACTTAGTCGCCACATGGCAGGAATACAATTGCTTTTATGAAATTAAATTACGACACACATATTTAAACACTCCCTGAGGTTGAGTACAAGAAAGACACAGCCTGTCTATGAAAGGGACAGAGACAAAGGGGAAGAGAATCCACTGCAGTCAACAATAAAACTGCACACTTGACGGCAGAGCCTTCAGATTGAAGGACGTGTGGAAATTTCATCTCAACTATTGTCGAGCTGCTTCAATCCGTTAATGCTGATTTAAAGAAAATCTCTTAAAGTGACTTTTCTGTGCTCAACAATGTACAAGTAAATTCAATTCAATTCATAAAAGGATTAAATATTAAAACTTGCCGACAATAGCTGCAGTTTTAAGCTGGTGCATTAAGATCAGTTCTATAGTTAGTTATTATACCAATAAATATATGAACATTATAATAATTACAACGGTTGAAATGTTAATATAAAAGTCTAACGCTTAAATAGGATGAAAAATACTGAAGATACTTAACACAAAATTATATTGCAAAAAATTATGAATATCTTTAAGATGTTTTACAAAAGAATAAAAAGACGAAATCGTAAATCAATTATCAGTAAAACATAAATACAAACTTTGTTAAACTATTTATAAATTCATTTCTGCAAACACGTGTAGTACTTTAACAAAACAATATTTTAAATTGTCTTAAGAAAATAATCAATAACTTTCATTAATTGTTCTTTGGTTCAATCAGGTCATTTTATTAAACACTACAGCTATTAAAATTAGTATTTTTAATTTTTAAATGAATCTGTTCTTTTATACAAAACCATTCGGAAAGGCTTCAGTTGAAATCGACTATGAGAGACCCTTTACTTATTCTTCAAAATGAAAATAAGAAAAACACTAATAATACCCCATTGCGCGTTGTTACGACAATATGATCATCTTCTTCCTTTGGCCCGAGACTGAGTAATATTGAGTTTTGAATAACTTCCGAGATAATTATCCGATCGATACATTAAAACTCCTGTGTGCCAAAATTCAAGACTCCAGTTTTAAAATTGACCATTATATGGGATTTCAAGTTTTATTTGAATAACTTCCGAGATTATTATCCGATCGCGTTTAGAATGCATTGGGACTCCGATGCTCGTCCTGTGTGCCAAAATTCAGGACTCCAGCTTTAATATTTTTCATTTTATGGGATTTCAAAAATTTTGTTTTCGATTTACGGAGGCGGAAGGGGGCGTGTCAAAATTGTAACATAAAATTGATCTGCTTAACCCATATACAAACCTACATACCAAATTTGGTGGCTCTAGCTCTTATAGTCTCTGACGGACATGGCTATATCGGCTGTTGATGCTGATCAAGATTATATATATTTTGTGGGTCTTCCAGACTAGACCTGCTTCGCACATTTTGTTTTTCACAAACTTCATAGAACCTTATACTTTTTTAAAGTAAATGGTCTAAAAAGTTTAACAAATTAAATTGCAATCAAAGTATCTGTTTGTCGATAGCAATTTTCCAAAGATTTGAAATCAAACTAAAATAAATTAGTGGCAATTTTTTTTACCAAACTACATTTGTTAGTTTTTGAAGAATTCAATGTGTTAAGCTGTGTTTTATCTTGTTGAACTCTTAATTATCGGAATCCATTTAAATAATTTGCAAGTTTGAGTAATCGGTGTAAGATTTAAAGCAGCTCATCGAGTTCCCACTCGATGGAAGTCAATAGAAACTCTGTTAAAATAAATTAAAAATCTCATTTAAATTAATCTTCATTGTGAACACTTGTGACTGCTATTTCCCTCATTCCTTCTTTCCCCAACTCCCCTTCCCTCTCCACGATTCACACTGTCTACTCCGTTTTTTGTTGACGCTGTCCTCGTTGTCATCGTCATCAGCGCATTACAAACAATTCCACTTTAGGCACGCAGCCACAGCAGCTTGTGGTTACACGGCTGTCGCACATTAGGACCGATGGGCGTGGCAGCGACACCCATACAAAGACGATTACACATACTCGTACACAATTGCATACACCTAGCAGTCTGGACAAACTGTGTGCGAGCTTAAGTCTTGTTTAGCAATTTGGAATTTTTAAAATCCCATTAAATTTGCAATCAGCATTTGATTTGTTTGCCAAGGACTTGGACTCAGACTCGGACTCAGATTTGGACTCTAGGTCCGAATGGGTTTGGGCTTATAAATTTGTCTTAAGGTCTGACAACATGTTTCACACATTGTCCAGACAATGGCTCTTCAATGATTCAATAGTTTAATTTCCAATTTTCATGAAAATAAACAAATATCCTTTCAGACAGACCGACAAAGCGATAGACCGACACAAGCCACTGCAGTAGCAATAACAATAACAGCTCTCTATTTAGTTTAGTTATTAAATATATCCATTTCCATTTACCAAATTACGCCGCCCTTCTTGCAACCTTACCACCCACTCTCAACCCAATCCATCACTCAT
Source organism: Drosophila histrio (assembly GCA_958299025.2). Taxonomy (NCBI): domain Eukaryota; kingdom Metazoa; phylum Arthropoda; class Insecta; order Diptera; family Drosophilidae; genus Drosophila; species Drosophila histrio. The sequence goes on from OY729166.1 coordinate 27,397,890, forward strand.
CTGGTGTGTAAGCTCTCATCACATCTCTTGTTTTTGTTTGCTATCATAGTACGAGTTTATGCCACAACTCTATCATCAAACATATGTGTGCAACGGCAGCTTCATCTGCATCTAAACCTGTTTTTGTATCAGCATCAGCATCAGCATCTGTATCTGAATCTGTTTGTGTATCTTTATCTGCATGTGTAATTAAACAAAAGTTGATAATGTGTTGATTATTTGAGGTATTTATGCAATTTCCTGTTATGCCTTCAGTTCCGACCAAGTGTGTGAGTATGAGCGCATCAACAAATGTTTTCCTTTCACTTCACAATTGCTAATTGCAATTATTTAATTACATTTATAACTGCTATTGCTCATGTAAGTAATACCATTGTATGGTAGAGGCGACTTTTGGTAAAACTCCTCTTTTGGCATGTCTCTCGTAACGAGTCGAGACAAGAAAAGCTAGAGAAACAATCCTATTTAACTAATAAACAGACAGTTACTTCAAGATTGCTCACTAGCATTGACATTAACTAATGGTTTGATTGACAAAAATGATAATTGGATTCCACAAATCTGTTTCACATCAACGTCAGCAAGTTTTATGAAAAGATAAACCACAAACAAGATTATAATAAACTCTGGCATTTGAGGAGTCGACCTAGTCTTATTCAAAGAATGATCCTTAATGAATGTTGTTAATGTATGAAAATATTATTTTCTTAGAGAATACACTCATCATTTGATTAATGATCGTTTGATTCGTTAATTAAACTAGTGATGCTAAGTTTTGCAAAGATAGTCATAACTTCTATTAAAATGTTTATGTGTTATATAAGTAGAAGTAATTTATGAAGTTAGCAATTGCATTCGTTAGATCATTAAATTTAAACGCGAAATTTCTTCAACTTCGACTTTTCGCTCATCAAAGATTTTTAACACACTGTGCCCATTAAAAATGGGTTATATTAGATTTCTTCGAATAATAAAAGCTAGAGACTTCAATCTTGGAATGTACATAGGTTCCTAGATACTATTCGCAGATCTTAAGCATCGTAGTTTTGATGCGCCCAGAAATTGTATTTACGATCGGATAATAAACTCAGAAGATATTCAAACAACAATTTGACAATTTACGGCGAAGAGAAAACTGACCATACAACATAAACATATTGATGCGTCTTTGTTTGTGTATATGTATGTGCTTTCTTGTGTTTATATATGTATGAATGTGTGTTCAGACACGTATGGGGGTTTCTAAAAGCCTGGTAATGAAAATGCTTTTTTATAATGAATTGCGCAGGATATCCTACTGTCGTGCGCGCTCCACTGACCGGCTGGCTTTCTTAGATCGGCTTTGATCTGGTCTAGAATAGTAAATCCGACGATTATTTAAATTTATTTTTGAACGATAAACTTAATTGATGAAAATTATCACGATAAGAACTACTTTGCCGTTTTAGCATGTAGCTTAGATGGGTATTTATGCTGGTCAGCATTCCCAAACATATGAATAACTATTTTCGCTTTTTTCCATATCATACATTCATTTCACAAAATTGAATAAACACTTATTAAGAAGTAATTAGATGAATTCTTCCAGTTTTAATTAGCTGCAAAGTATGCTCGACAATGAAGCTGCTTCAATAGAAAATCATTCAATATTCTCAGCGATTGGCAAGCACGCAATCAGTTCAACTTTTGTGATGCCAACCACGAATTTCCAACTGCATTGTATTGTAATTCAAAACCCCTTACACAGGTCAACTGACAACAGTTGGCACCCACCAGCAGCAGAAACAACAACTGCTACAACAATCCAACTACGAGTGCAATGCAATTTCGAAATGCCAGGAAGAAAATAGTTTAAGTGCAAAATTTTACGCTTTATCGAATTACCCGCGGGTGCTTTAACTTACTCGAGAAGTTTTCGGGGGCAAAAGTTTTACTGCGCACTCATTGCACGACCTCTGACTCGGTGAGGGGCGGAGAATTGGTGGAATGGTCGGTTTACAATTTATGATTGTAAGGTGTTGCAATAGAAACTAAGAGCACTTTTTCGTTTTCCCAACTAAAATTTGTTATATTTTCTTACTGTCAGCCAAGCCATTTGTTAAATGAGTTGGCAAAGCTAATCGAAGAATTATGGACCAAGATGCATTGCGAAATTGTTAATTTGTGAAAGAGTTGGAGTCGTTGCACTCACCTAAAGCAGCCGCCTTGACCTGAATTCTTCTCATCCAGTTTGCCACGTTACATTTTACAGCTACTGTGTTTTGTTTGCCATTTCCTGGTCATTACAAACAAACGTCCGCATATAAACAACATTTGGCGTCGGCTGCAGGCGAAACAATTTAACCCCATGGAGCATACGCTACACGGATCGGACCAATAAAAAAATAATTTATAACAAAGCGGCCGTAAAATGGGCAAGAAAGCAGAAGAGCGAGAAGCGGCCAGAACGAGCAACTAAAATTGCCCAAAATGCTAAAGCAAGATTTATGCAAATCGGAAGTAAACATTAATCAAAATTTTTTGCACAACTCCCCCAACAGTTGTTTTCTCGTTGTTGTTGTTGCTGTATGCGGCTGGCAGGCGTAGAAGGAAAAAACGTGGCATACTTTGTGGCGCCATGCAAAGAGATTGCACGCTTATGATTGTGGGTCAGAGATACCCCATAGATGGAGGGAACAGAGCGGAAACGAAAGCAGCTCCCAAAGAAAACTGTATGGAAACTTGCGCAAATACGACAACGAAAAACGAAAACTTTTCCTTGCAGTTTTTCTGTTGTTGGACGAACTTCATAAATTACAACTTCATATGTCAAAAATGGCCACGCAGCGAGACTTTCTTTTTGTCATTTATATGGAAACGTCAAATCAGCAAAACGTGTTTCGCTTTTTGCAGAGAATCTCAGTTCCATAGAATTTTGCAACTGAGTCCGAACTGAGCTGAGCTGAACCACTTGCCAATAGACAATGGAACTCTAACGAATTTCCAAGCCAAGTGGCAATCAATTAGTCATCGTTTAGTGATAAATTGTCATTTTGAGTAATATTCCTACGCCTCCCCATGGACATCGCACTTAAAGTCAGTCCTCTAACCGTCTAATGGGATTTGAGTACAAAGTATCTTTTATTTTTCCACACGTTTAGCACATTTCAACTAACTCAATATCTTGAAGTATTCGATCAAGAATTAACTGCAGCAAGAGGCAGGAGTCGGATCAAGACCCGAACGCTTAGTTATCGATAGCCTGGTAAACTCCTCGGCAGTTGTGGGGTGAATGCCAACCGTGTTCAGCAGCGTCTTCACGGTCAGCCCAGACTTCAGAGCAGCAGCAAAGCCCTGAATGACCTCACCAGCAACTGGGCCCATGTAGTGCAGACCCAGGATCTTCTGATCTCCAGATACCTCGGCCACAGCCTTGAGGTAGCAATGGCGCACGCTCTTCTGGGGAATAAAGAACTCGGTGGGCTTGTAGTAGCCGTGGAATACTTCAATGTTCTCGGCGCCCAGCTTCTCGGTGGCCGTTTCCTCGGACATGCCCACACAAGCGTATTCGAGGGGTGTGAAGACTGTGGTGGCGACGTCAGTGTAGTCCATCAGCTGCATGGATCCGGCGAAGAGGCGTCGAGCGAGGAGACGGCCCGACAAGATCGCCACTGGAGTGAGCTCAGGTCGGCCGTAGATTATATCGCCCACTGCATAGATATGTGGCACATTTGTTGCCTCCGTGTGATCGACGACGATCTTGTCGTTCTTGGTCTTGACTCCGGCTGCATCGAGGTTGAGATCCTCGGTGAGGCCTTTGCGGCCAATGGCCCACAGAACCGTGTCGAAGACATCACTTTCATCCGTTTCAGTGACCGTATTGTGATACCTCACGAGTAGTCTTCCGTCTGGGAGACGTTCCACTGCTGTGGGAATTGTGGTGTTCAGAAAGTTAATGCCACGCTCCGTCATCATGGCAGCCAGAAGCTCGGACATCTGTCGATCGAAACCTCGCAGAACAATCGAGCGCACCATGACGGTGGGATCGTAGCCGAGTCCCTTGAGGAAACAGGCACACTCCAATCCCACATAGCCAGCGCCCACGACGAGAGTGCGTCCCGGCTCCTTCTCGTAGCTGAAGATATCGTCGCTGGTGATGCCGAACTCGGTGGCGCCGGGAATCGACGGATACCTCGGGCGTCCACCCACAGCCACCACCACGTACTCGGCGGTCAACTGCATCCGCTGGCCCTTCTTGGTTCGGTACTCGATGGTGTGGGCATCCACAAAACTGCCCATCGAGTTGACGTACTCCACCTTCTTGTCCCGCAGATCCACACGTGTCACCCAATTCACGGATTTGATGTGATTCTGCACCGACTGGACAAGTTTCTTCCAATCGGGCTTAATATTCTGATCGTTCACGTTCCAGCCATAAGCAACGGCTTCGTGCACAGCCTCGCCCAGGAGACAGGCCTGGTGCATTAACTTCTTGGGAATGCAGCCGACATTCACACAGGTCCCGCCCACGCCCCACTTGGTCCCCACAGGCGTGGGTTTCACGTAGTCGAAGCAGAGCACACGTCCCCCGTACTCCACGGCCTCCTTGGCACATGCTAGTCCGCCGGAGCCGCCGCCCAGCACCACCAAGTCGTAGTCAAACTTCTGCCTGGCCACGCAGCTAGTGGAGCGAAGGAGAAGCTTAGACTTAGGCAGTCCCGGTTTCCTCAGCGCCTTAAACATCAACATCTTGTTAGGGCAATTGGTTAAATTGAAAATTTGGGAATTTCGATAATAGCACATGTGAGATTAAAAGTCGGGCATAGCCAACTTATATGATATAGTAGTCAGAGTTGACAGTTGCTGCCAACTTGCTATAAATTTTAACAATAACTATACTACTCCCAATTGTACAATTTATCATAATTTGACTAATTCACTAAATGCAACATCATAATTTTTATACCCTGTGACCATTAAAAATGGACAAAAAAGAGTATAATGAATTTGTGTGAATGTATGTAACTGGCAGAATGAAGCATCTCCGACCCTATAAAGTAAATATATTCTGAATCGGTATCAATAGCCGAGTCGATTGACACCTGTCCGTCTGTCTGTCCGTCCGTCTGTCTGTCCGTCCGTCTGTCTGTCCGTTCGTCCGTCCGTCTGTATGAACGCGTAGATCTCAGCAACTATAAGAGCTAGAGACTTCAAATTTGGAATGTAGGTCCCTGAATACCATACGCAGATCAAGTTTATTTTCAATTTTCGATATCAAGCCCCGTTTGTTTTAAAATTAGAAATCACCATAACATAAGCATTGTATTATCTAGAGACTTGAGATTTGGCACACATAATAAGAAGCTTGGACTTAATGTGTCTAGAATATTTCATCGCGACGCCACGCCCCTTCGCCCATAAATCGAAGAAGCTGATAACAAGAACAGTTATATAGCTAGAGACTTGAGATTTGGCACACATGGTAAGTATTTTACTCCCAATGTGTGATATAACAGTACGATTGGATATGGAACTCCGAATTTGAGAGAGACCCTTTATAATATATATTTAAATTCCATTATAATGGAAATACTTTTGTTTGAAGACCTGTGCAGGGTTTCCAACTGTCGCGCACGCTCGACTGTTTTATTTAATTTTTGAACTATGTTTATATTTCTTAAACCTTGACTAAAAGCAGACGACAGCATTGTTTATAAATAATTATATTTTCCTTTTGCATTAATGTTTTTATTTCTCAATTTAGATATTACATAAAACTATAAACAATCATTAGGAATGAGATATGAAACTATGTTTAAGAATTAAGGGAATAAATGAAATAACTAAATTAAATACATAATTATATAAATAAAACCAATTACAATTGTTATGTTTAAGGTTAAACATGAATTGACAAGTCTGCGTTTCAATTTTGTTTAAATTTCCATCCGATTAAAGGACAAAATTACTTAAAATATTTAATGGCTAAAATAAGTGGGTCACATAAGCTGAGAGCCACTACAAATGCAGTCTGGTGAACATTTTTAAATTTCCGTAACTTTGTGTCATTACTCTTAATTTGTATTTATTTTATATGGTATATTTAAGACGTGCGCTTTCAATTTTATATTCATATTTGAGCAAAAACACAATTTCCAATACTTAACAGCAGTGACCCAGTTAAAGCGCACACCTCAGTCCAAGTGCACCCATCAAGTCTGCTACCGGTGTCCTTTCCAATATCAGAATAGATTCTCCAACATGGCCAAATAATGTGGTCAGTCAGCTTTGTTCGCCTTCAATTGCAAAATGATTTATTTGGTCAAGTTTTTATGGGCCGTGCAATGTGTGATATAGAAGCGGACGGAACACTTTCTGGCCGTTGATTTAACTGTTTAATGTGTTCGGGGAATGCCTGGACTTGCCCCAAATATTTCAGTTATTGGTCATTTTACTTCAATAGTTTTTCATTTCGAGCATCTTCAAGTAAATGGTGGAAATCCTACGCAAATCCCCCCACCCGCCACGTAGACTCGTACGCACATTCTCAGATGTATATGGGAGTCGAAAGGAAAACCTTTGCTGTATACAAATCCAGTAAAATGGTGAAATGTCAGTTCCAATGATTTATGTTCCACCATGGACCATTTGGAATTTTTGGCAGGCCGTTGGTTACCCCGGTTCCAGCTCCTTCACGTCCTTCTCTCAGTCCTGTGCACCATGCACCGTGTCCAACGGTCCGAAGTCCTCCCAATCGTGCAAATGGCGCTATGGTCTGCTGCCTGCCTGCCTGCCTCCTCCCTCGCTCCTTCCCCCTTTTCGGCTGTCCATGGTTATCCTAATTTCTAATCTAATATTTTTGCGTACGAAGAAAAAAACGAGCACAGAGAAATTCTTGGCCATGTCCGATGTCTACTTTTGGTATGATTTACTTTTGCGGTTTGTTTTTGGTGCGTTTAACCGCAAATATTTAATGGTTTTATTTCCGGGCCCTTTGCAGCCCTCAGCTGCGATTCATTTGTATATGTCGGTCCGTCTCTCTGTTAGTGTGAGTGTGTTTGGTATTTTTGGCATATTTATTAGTTGAACCGAACGACCTAGAATTTGTAGTTGTGTGCAGAGTGTAGAGTGTGTGGCCAAGTTTAAAGCCTAAGCCTGTGAGTGATTTGTGTATAGACATTCAAGTGAACCCATCGCCTATTGGCCCTTCAATGGGGTCATGGACTCTCTCCCTCTCCCCCCCTTTCCCATCCTCTCGCACAGTGATATGAAAGCAGCAGCGTTGCAACTTTATCGTTTGGAAGATGAGTTTCAAGTGAATATAGTTCATGGTCAAGAAGACTGCTATGACAGAGGCATAAGACAATGGGGTCATCCTGCTGAACCACAGCGACCAGATTAGCATAAGTTGGAAGGCGATTACCCGCTCGAACATGAATATATTCCACGTAATTACCAGTCCCAGTACCAAGACAACTCGTCGGCGCTGCAATAGAGTAGGATTATTGTGAAGAGAGTGTATTATAGGTATTCCCATAGTCACCTTGAAGAAGAATGGTATCAGGAGCAGGGCATTGATCATAATATTTAGATTCAACAAGTGCTTAGAGAATTCGCTGTGCTCCCCGTTCTGTTCTGCATGTTCTGCATCCTTTCCTGTTATATATTCACCCACAATGGGAACATAATCCCAGATACTGCCACTGGCGTCGACGACTTGCAGAGAGTCTTTAAAGGGTTAGTAAGTTTCCTTAGGTAAGTTAGTTTCCCTTCTTACCATTTGCAATTCGTTTCACACCTCTGGCCAAATGAACAAACAGTATATTGTAGAGAAGAAGGCTCAGTGCAGGCCAATTGCTCATTTTGTCAAATTCACGAGCGACAGTAAATCATAACTTACAGACTTTGACAGAAGAACGCGTGCTTACTAAATCATTTTCAAAATTTAATGTATTTCCTTATATTTTCTTATATTTTCAGGTAAGTGGCAGATAAATGCAAATTGACTTTCACAACCGAAGGCATCCTACGGAGATTTGTAAGTACGAGTACGAATTCGAGTAATTCGCATCATTTGACTTCACAAAAAGATTATTTCAGAAATGTATTTGCATAATCTTAAGCAAAACAAAGCACCAGACACCGAGCCAGACAAATTTAAATAAACGAATTAATAGCAAAAATTTTACAACAATGATTATTGCCTATAGCAACAGGACTCAAAAGTTTCATTATGAATTGTGAATGCCCCCAACTCACATCCCTCTCAAGTGCCAAGGATATGGTCCATTGTAGGCATAATGTGCTGACAATCGTTGTATTGCTGGCTCTCAGACAATCGCAACTTGGGATATCTAGATAATTTAAACTTTAAAATGACCAGACGGCCAAGTGGGCTGGTCGTGCCAAGACGACTCGAACTGAGCCTAGGCAACGAGAATTACGGCCCCAACTTTGAAAAAGCTGTAAAAATGCAAAAGTTTGCCCAATAAACATTAGGCATAACTTTGTTGGCAAAACTTTTCGCGACTCACCTTACATTTTTATGGTCCTCGGTCCCCATTGAAACGGCAGAAAGTCCCCACCCAGAGTTTGAAGTAGGCATAAAAGAAATGCTCCAATTTTTTCTGCTACCTGCCAAGCGACAAGTTTATCAAATGTTTTACAGCGAATTTTCCTTTTCTTTCCCTCTTTCCTAAATCTCGTCTTTTTGTGAAAAGCAAATGAAGTTCAATTTGTGTGGCGGTAGGTTTTCCATTATGGAAAACAAGAAAAACTTATCATTTCTTGAGTGTTGTGTGTTGCCAGGCACTCGATTTTTAAGATCTGTGTCCCGGATCTTTTCTTGGGCTCGAGTATTGTTTAAATGTTAAATATGCTGCCCTAACTCACAAATGGACAAATAATTCATCAAATATTAATTAAATTTGCGCCTAATTAGTTTGATTCACTCGACTCGCCCAGCGACTGGGCGAGGCAGGGAAAGGACCACGGCCAGACAACATCAAAAAAGGTGTTGACTCCTGGCTCGCGGCAATACTTCGCAGAAGTTAAACAAAGGTCAAGAGCTCCAAATGCCTAATTAACGCCTAATGAGCGAGGGCGTCAGAAATGTCGAAAAGCAGGCATTGTATTACAATGGACTAAGGACCCCGGGCAAAGAGTTCAACTCAAAAGTCAAACAATTGCTAATCGAAGTGATAAGTCGAAATCAGAATTCATTTCAACTTCGAAACCGAAGAAGAGAACTTTTTATTCACTTTAGAGAATTCAAAATTGCACTTTGTTACACAGTCATTTGCAATAAATTCGAAAAATACCAACTGAAAGTCATCCACACATGTATGAGTACTGGTAAAACATTATATATTGCATCTGTAAAAATATTTTAAGGAATGCATGGAAAGAGATTGCAGCAATTATATAAATTGTTGTCGATGTGCCAGGTGAATGTGAATTTTTAGTTATTTTCATTCGCAAATTTTCATTTTATACACAAATATTTAATTTAGTTTATTGAAGTATTTGTTATTTGACTAGTTGTTTGGCCAGTTTGCCATTAGTTTATGTGTGGTCCATGTGTGGTTTATGCGGCTCGAGAACTGAAGGCTCAACCATACCCACAACCTGGGTGACTCAACTTCTTGACCAAATTCACAAAAAGTCTCCTTAAATAGACAGAGCGAGAGAGAGAGAGAGCAATCCAAATACATTTGTTTGTAAAGGCATATCTTACCTTTAAACTATTAGTATTACTTTGTTGATTCTCACCACTTGCCAGCAAAATTTATTAATTATTTTCAAATCGTCTGGCTCTGTTCCTTGCTAGCCTATGCTACAAGTCTCGAAAAGGATTTTCTTTCGGGCTTCGCATAAAAAGTCAATTAGTTTTTGAGGCTACAAAGTTAGTTAAATATAGGTTGAGTTGTGTTTGGGTCTATACACAAATGTGAATATGTAGTGGGTGTGTGTATTTGTTGACTTGAGCATACCCATCTTTTATTAGCTATGACTCAAAATTGAACTCCAGGCCATTTTAAATAGATTTTCCATGTACTCGTAAAACTGTATTTCTGTATTCATATTGATTTCCTCGCATCGAGTTTTGTATCTCGACCGAAACTGCTTACAAAACTATTGCTGGGGTCTGTTAAGTTTCACTTTACAATAAAAAAAGCTCTTAAAACTCATAGACTAATTAACTGATTCACTAACCAAGAAGACCTCACGAGGTGGCTATAAAAATGCCAATTCCTTGAACCTCAAAATTGGTCAGCAATGTCCAGGGAGTGCGTTTTACGAGCCTGGTCCTCAAATTTAAGCAGAAATATGTAAATATGGTTCGAACGTGCTTTTAATTGATAAACATTTTGCCAAATTACATGGGTTGCACAGCAGCCCGGTGCGGTCGGAGAAGCGAAATGGAATCTTGCCCAATTATGCTCAATATTGCCCTATAAACCGTTTTTATTCTGCATATTTTTCAGTTATGAGCCAACAGTGATAACCACAATTAAAACCAGAGCAACCAAGCAGAATTTGTGCGTAGAAAATGAAACAGACAAACACATACATGCAGCCTCTTGAACGTATCCCATCCCTTCCATTTTTAGCAGCCCTAACGAAACATGGCCAACGTTTTATATGTAGTCCGCAATCATGCATACGACATGTTAACCGGTATGCGGTCTGTGTGTGTGTAAATGTGAGTGTGGTAAAGTGAGAATTACAACACTTCCAGATGGGTTTGCTTTAGCCTTCTTTTACGAGCATAAAACTGAACTAAAAATGAGAATTTCTCGATTGTCTCGAGCTAATCGAGTCCCCACATGAATCCCAAATGAATTTGTAGTAGCGAATGTAAAAGTTGGCATTGCCTAATCTCTGACGTTGCATTTTTGGGCCATAAGCAACAGAAAATTGAAATCTAATCAAGCTGAAAAGCCGTACAATGCGTTTAATTGCTCGCAGCTGGCCGAAGTCTGAGTGATTTGGGATCAAAGGCTTCCTTCCAATCATGTGCAATTATCTGCACAAACCAAATAGAAAATGCCCAAACATTGGTTACGACTTTTTAATGCACATTTCGATGGGCAGTTAAAGATACTCAGAGGTAAGCTTGATTGATGCGGCAAACAATTGAAACCATTCAAACTGGAGGTTTAGTTTCGTGAGGAAAATATCTTGCTAAATTTGTTCAGAGTTGGTACAAAAGACTTTTTTAAATGAATTATTATACACCGTGTCCGACAATGCAAAGTATACATATTCTTGATTAGCATCAATAGCCGAGATGAATAGCTTTCTGTTCGTCGGTCCGTCTGTCCGTACGTATGCACGATACGATCTCAGAGATGGTAAGATATAGGAGCACCAAATGTTGGCACGCCTCGTACTACCTGTTACATACATTCTACAAAGAAAAGCAAAGGTATTTAAGAAAATTGGAATATATTAATGGAATTGTAAAAAACTCATAAACCAAACAAAAATTTAAAATACAATACATAAAATGTACAAAAATGCAAAACACGTAAAAAATTAATTTAACTATAAGTTTTTATTTTTTGTGTGTGTGCATATTTTACATTTTCAAAAATAATTTTGCATTTTTGGATTTGCCTCTTTCTTTATCTGGCTTAGACCCAATGCATCACAATGGCATTCACGTGAAGTTTTCTGTCTACCGATTTGAATTTGTACAATCGGGAGCGAATTCTAGTTGTATATTATGTTATTTTGCCACTGTCAGGCTTGCTAATTATTGCCGATATTAATGTATTCAATTAATTAAAATCATTATTTAATTTTCAGTATTTTTGGTATTTCCAATGAAACAATTTCAGATAGGTATGACGAACTGTCACAGCTTGCTTCCATTAACACAATACGTGTTTTAGTTGAGAAGTTTTATTGCATAAAGATATACAGAAAGATTTTACATGTTTTCATCACCAACCTGTAAAAGTTTTTCATGTACTTTCCTCTCCTCACCCTCTACATCTCACTCTCTCTCTCTCTCTCATCCCCTAAGTAGGCATTTGAGTGGAGAGTTTGGGAATACACTTTTACCATAAGGACAAGGATCTAGGATTCTGTTGGCTGTAGGTAAAGTTGAAATGCTTTTTGCATGTTCCTGTGGTTTTCCAATTGCTACTATATATAGCTTTCGCAGGTGTGAGATAGGTCTGATGATGGACAGGTGTGCAACAGAGCATGTGAGCTACATTTGTAGAAATGATATCTGGATTTCGCTTGGCCCAGTTATAAGCTGAATAAGCCAATTACGAGCAGAGAATATAGTCATATGACTGTCAATCAACAAACGATCCTTTCACTTTCTATAAGCTTATCCTATTCATTAGATTAAATCGGTATCCCCTTTCTCTACTGCAAAAGCAATTTAAAGTTTTCTAAGTACCCGTATTTAGATATTTTGCCAGTTTGGCATTTTGCTGATGGCCCCACAAATAATAATAAATCTTATTAAATGCCGAGAATTTACTTTAAGATCCATAAACGAGTTTCACCAACGCAGTAAAATCCTAAAGAAAAGGGCTTAACTGCCATACACACACACATTGACGAGTATGTGTAGAGACACATATCGCACACATATACAAATATGAAATACATGTACAATAAATCTAAGCCGATTTAATAAAAGGCATTAAAAATATCTATTTTGTGAAATGAAAAATATTAAATCGGCACGAAGTCAGCAGGAAAAAAGGCCAACTGCGCCAGGAGCAGGAGAAGCATCCTGCCAAGGGACACACACTCAAGTTGATTGGAAAAGTAGCTGTGCCTGGTCATAAAGGAGAAGAAGGCCAGGAAGAAGCCTATAAACGAGAACCCCAAAATGAACACTCATACACTCCAGGAGGCAGGAGTATGAATCCCTACATCAAACGGCCGAAGGAAGACAAGGACTCAACTGACCGCCCACGCATGATTAAAAAGTCGGAGTCGGGTTAAGGGTCTGGGGTTGGCTTGGACTCGGTTGGCTCGGGCTACCTTTCAAGTTGAGTAAATGAGCATTCAAGCGTTTCAGATTATCAATATGCATGGTTGGGAAGGGAAAGCGAGCGATTGACCAAATTGTACTTAAGATCAACTAGACATCTGGCCAAGCAGAGGCAGGACAGATAATATGGGATATCCACAGCTTTGGGCCACAATCAGATGTGGGGGCGACTTTGTGAGGGGGCTGCGAATGTGATACTTCGGAGGCTGTCTGCTAAATGAAGCGTTTTCTCGCTCATTTGAGTAAACTTGGGGATGCTGCTGGCCTCTCCATATTCTCCGCTTTCTCCTCATCCTGCTGCTGCCGAAAAGAGGAAGTTGCGGAAATACGTTTGATTGCAAAACGCAATAACGCCTGTCTACAGTCTACTGTCTGCTGTCTGTTGTGGCCCACTGTCGTCGTTATGCCACACTGACAGTGCCAACAAGCATTTCGAAGAATACGCTGAAGACACAGACTAAATCAATGCATCTGCAAATCCCACTCGCTGTATCTCCTTCTCACTCGCAAAGTCAATGTTTCTGTGGCTGATAGTGCTCATAATTGAGATACTTTTGCTGATTTGCCAGGATTGTGAGCCATGTCAGCGGGATGTGGATGTTCGCTTGGATGCGCTAATGCGCGGCACATGCAAAATGCTTAAGAACTCAATTAAGTGATGAAGGGCGACGTCAATTGAGTCAAACTAGCAGCACAAAATGCAAAACACCAGCAACACCAACAACACCAACAACATCAGCAACATAAAGACATCTAGCTATGTGCCTGCGTCAGCTTCTTCTGAAGCAAAAGCGACAGACGCTGTAGAAGGAGCTGAAGCAAAAACAGAAGCTGTGTAATGTAATTAGTTTGGTTGCTATATAGTTTGTAACTACACAGCACAAGTTTTGTGCTTACGATACACGTGGTTGATTAATAGAGATGTGTATTCTATATTCATAAGTCATAAAACTTAACTCTTACATTTTCACTCTCCATTGATTTACTTTACCTTCGATGACAAATGCCAAGTATGTGGCTGAAGATATACATATAAAACTAGTTAAAAAGGTTAAAGCCGAGGTTACTCTACAAAAATGCCATTTTATAAGAATTCAATATGATATGATGTGATATGATGAATCCAGAATTTCCTTTAGAGCATCAACAACTCAAAATAATAGGAAGACGATTATGCTTTAATGGCTTGATCTGCCTGAAATTATTACTAGTGCTGGGCGACCAAGTTTAAGCTTCTAGCTCATACCAACTCTAAGATCCTTTCGATTATACGGACGGACAGCCGGACGGTATATCGACTCGGCTGTTGATGCTGATTTAGATTATATATATATTTTGTGGGATTCCTTAATTCCTTGGACCTGTTACATACTTTTAACTAACTTAATATACTCCCACAGGGTATAACAATATTTATTAATTAAACGATATTCTATCTAATCATCGAGGCATTGGTAAACACCGGAATCAATTAAAATAGGTGTTGTCCCGGTATTCTCTTCAAAATATCAGTCCATTTTATCAGTGTAGTGATTCATTTCCATTGTCTAATAAAATTAGCCAAATATTTGATTGATTACGAAAGCATATTGTTATACCCTTGCAGGCTAACAAGTTAGTTCTATGCAGGCATCTATCAGGACATGTCGTGAGAAGAAATTAAATTTAAGTCTTCTACGATCAGATTGTTCTGATCCAAAGACGACATTCTTCAAGAGCATAACTTAAGTTAATGGAAACTGAAAGCTGAAAATTATTTCGCATGTGTAATTTATTGAAATTAAACATGTAATTTGCGTATTTCTCACTTTGTGCTAAACATTCTTGCAATTTGACACAATTTTTTAGCTTTCGGCAATGTCTCGACCTCATTTTCGAAACACACACACACACATTTACACACACAGTCGTACACCTCATACAAAAACATGCCGGTCACTAATTATGATTGATGCACTTTAAAATTGTTGGCAAATTATTATTGCCAAAAGGCAAGAGGAGGACGCCCAATGCGACGCCTGTTGCCCCACGCTTAACTCAATTAGTCAACCTGGCCAGGCAATAATTTTCTGCTGTTGCTGCTGCAACTGCAGCTGTTGCTGTTGCTGTTGTTGCTGTTGCTGTTGTTGCTGCTGCTGACGTTGACGTTACCGTCGCGTCGGTCCTTCATCCTTTCGTCCGGGCCAACTGTTGCAACGAAATTACCACAAAGTTTTCTGTTTGCTGCATAATTAAAAAGTTTGAAAAGCTTTTGCCGAAACCAGGCAACAGCCAACGTAGAGACTCCCCGTCTTCCCTCGTCGTCCTTTCTGGTCCTGCTTCTGGTAGTGGCCGACAAGCTATTATAAACCAGCGGTTATGCGGCGGTTGCAGTTTTTGCATGATTGACA
Source organism: Drosophila histrio (assembly GCA_958299025.2). Lineage (NCBI taxonomy): Eukaryota > Metazoa > Arthropoda > Insecta > Diptera > Drosophilidae > Drosophila > Drosophila histrio. The sequence continues at coordinate 27,413,286 of OY729166.1, forward strand.
ACCCAACAACCCGTACGGAGTCAGGAAGCAGCTCCTTCCCCTTCCCCTTCCCCATCTCCTGCTCCTAACCCAACCCCAAACAGTCGCCCACAATAAAAAGCTAGTCAAGGACATGCCAACGCATGTGCCTTTTGTGTGTGAATGTGTTCGTGAGTGTGTGCGTCGGATTGTGAAAATATTCTGTATTTTAGCAAAGTCCTCGCAGTTTATTATTGCACAAAATATTTATATTTTCATGAGTTTGTGATAATTAATTTTTCTGCACATGCTCTCCTTTAGAGAGCAATTATAGAAATGCATTGCTTTATTAACATAATGCGGGTCAGGGCCTTGACTGGTACATTCCGACAAACTCGTAATTAGAGACTGAAGACCTTAAGCAGAAACTTAAACATTTGCATAGCAACTAGTCAACCGTGTGCTCGAATTTCTCACTTGACAATCCGCTGGTTGCTTGATCTCATTAGAGCTTTACTTCCGTATGCAAGTTTTTCAACTATTTATGCTGGTTGTCGCAATTGTTGTTGTTCTTCTGGACATGTGTGCAACAAAAACCGCAAGTGTCAACTTACATGGCAAGAAAGGAAGGGAAGAAACATCTTTAATGAGAGGTGTGTCAGCCACCTGGCTCATTAATCATTAAAAATAGACAAACAAACAAAAAGCAACACAAGTGGAAGGCAATTTGTTTTATCGTCAGTCCAACTGCCCCCCTCTATACCATCTATCCCTCATGTCTGACCTATTTGTCCGTCCCGAACACGTGTCTCTCCCAACGCACTCTGCACTGATTTGCCACACACTCACACTCACACACACACACCCACACACACACACTGGTAGAGACCTGACCGCATGACATTAAACAATTAAAATAATTACGCAAATCTCTCATAGGATTTGTCTCACTTTGGCGTGAGCTTGTTCATTTTTCTAAACACGCACTGCCAAACACATCGGCATATCGACTATGCCATCAAGTTTGTACCGAGTAGAACAAATGGAGTAAGTAAAAACTTGTACTTATTAGATAATAACTGTATAGAAATTAAATATTAAAATCAATGGTGGTATGTTGACATACACAAGTTCAGTTTGCTTTTTCAGTATTCCTTTACTTCAGAAGTTGAGAAAATATGTGAATAGAATACTTTTAGAATATAAGTTTTCAATATAAGATATTGGTCGTGAATAAGTTTGTTATTTCTCAACTACCTCTGTATTAGTTTCCCTGTTCACCATATATTAATCTAGTTTATATCCCATGTCGATATTCAATATATCAAAGACAGACATACACTTACTTATACGGAGCATTGAAGCCAAGTACGTTACTCTATATAATATAACGTTTTACAGTGTAAATTGACATAGTTTATCAATTACAGTATTTGTTTTGTTTTAGTCTTAATTATTTATCTACTTCCTTCATCCTTTCCCTCTGTCTCTCGTTCTTTTCTCTATCATTCTAAATTTATTTATTATTTTTCTCACCTTCGCTCTGACATCTTTTCTTTTGTTGTATCTATATAACTGAAAACATTTGTTACATTTGTTTGTTTGATTTCCTGACAATATTATAGTGTGTGTGCCTGTTTATAAACTCATGTTTGGGTGTGTGTGTGTGTGTGGTTTACTTTGGTTGTGCATACTCTGCAAATTATTTAAACTTTTAATTGACACGTCGTTTGTTTGGTCGTTGCCTGCCTAGATATTTGTTATTGCATTTATTTGATTTATGCCGATTATTAATATTAATTAAACAATTATAAGTTAATTTATTCAAATATTGTCACTATTGAGTCGTTATCATAATATTCAAAGTAAATTGGCTTGGCTTTTCCCAATTTAATGAAAATCAATTAAACTTAATTTTAAACGTTTTTGTAGGTATTTAAATTTGCAGACTATGTCCATCGTCTAATTTATCTGATCTAGAATGCTCGTATATGTAAGAATGGGTCTGGCAACGCCGCTCAGACTTCCTACCACAGCAAGCTGAGTCGAAAACGATTGGGCATCGTGGTGAAAAGAGCAGTTCTGATCGAGAGTCCGAGGTGAAAGGACTGCAAGTGAGAGACTCAAACAAAGTCACTCGCATTGAGAATAAATAACGTCGCAAAGTGAATAACATATTATCATCCTACTTTATAATATGTATTAAATAAACATCAAATAGTACTTAATACTGAGGAGATTACCCAATCAATAACTCGAATTCAACATATAACTATACCAAATCCACATACTAGTTTACCAACACAGTTTTGTGTCTTAAAATAATTTAGAATATTGGGTTACTTTCTTTTGACGTTACGTTTCTACAAGTCAATCCTGAGTTAGCTTTTATTGTGCGTTGAATTAGTACAGTTGATCTTTCAATATAAATGTCAGAATAATATATTTCCTAGGTTTATTGTCTACCTTTACAGTAATAGAAGAGCCATTCTTGAATATCTTACTTCCTGGTGAGGTAACTGGCTAGGGTAAATTAATCTGGCGAGTCCAAGCCACTTTTAAACTAAAAGCCAAAGGATTAGCTGCCCCTTGTTCGTACATATACGAGGATATATGTGGGTGTAAGGGAAGATGCGGGGACTGTTTGTGGGTATTATTTGCCTAGGCAACCTGCAAAATGCCTGATAATGGATTATTCCATGCCATAAATGTAAATGCAGAACAGTGCGCATATCTCCTCGTACTCTTACTCCTCTTTCTTCTCCCGCTAAACACCCAGCCAGACAAGCCAAGCAATCTAGCAACGACTGCGGCAACAGCAACAGCTACGCGATGACGCCATTTTGTTGCAACAGTGGCAACAGTGGCAACAGTTATGGCCGCCATGAAAAAACAAAGAGCAATGCAAAAAAGCGGCGAAAAGGGAGAAATGGAATGCGGGGAAGGAAACTGAAAGAAACGGCAGGTTTTTATGGCCACAGTAAAGTCGCAACAACGGCAACGGCAACGGCCACAGCAACTGCAGTCAACAAAGACGCGTAAATTATTTTAGATTTACATTTCTGCATTTCATTTATGCAGTGTGCTTGGCCCAAACCACGCCTTCAGCCCACCAACACCACCCTGCCCCACTAAGCCCGCTTGTGTCTGCCGTTTGCCGCCGGAGGCGTTAAGCAAGACGGCGTCGGCACATAATTTATGCAATTTTTATGATTATTCATTATGAGTACGGATGCGCCCGGAGAGTACCATGGGCGCCAGGGTCCAATGGGAATGCAAAAAAAAAACATACGCATTTACATATTTTACTCAGGTTTTCAGAATATCATTATCGGCATTTTAATAAGTTGCAGTAATGAATAAATCAAACATTTCTTAGTTCATAATCCTAAAAACATTTCAAGTTTTTCTATATAAGTAAGTAGTACCTCTGTGTTTATTTCTAGCAAATGTTGTTTTCAATCCACTGTGCTGAATAGTTTTTTCCTTTGACTGTCATGTCCGCACCGCATTTGTTTCATATTTTATACATTTTCCTTTGGCACAACGGATATGCAACAAAACGATTGCCGAGAAACCGAAGAAGGACGAGTAGAACAGGGACAGAATTCGCATTTTTTCATCCTTAGAAACCCGATGAAGACCCCTTGCAGACAATCCCGACAAACGTCGCTCATATATTTTTCAAGTAATTAGCATTAATTTTGCCAACTGATAATTCCCGCGGCTTATGGCAACCATTGCATTAAGGGAGGAAAGGGGGAGCTCACTCTACTGACTCTTCGTCCCGTCCGCCCCTGCGATAACAGCTCACGTGCTGGCCATGTGAAGGAGGATGAAAGCGATCCGGCTGTTGGGCCTCATGGTCCTGGCACTTTAGCATGCTCCTGGTGCCGGGCTTTATCGCTTGGCATTTGCAAGTTGTTGATTGCGTTATGGCCAAAGTTAATAAAGTCATTTGCATCTTGCATTAAGTGGCTCAGTTCTGAGTCCTGGTTAACTGTGTGTGGGCTGTTGCAGGCGAGCAGAGTATGAGTAAGACGGTTTAATTAGCTTACGAGTCGTCATGTGGGTCACAGAGATACATAACTTAATACCCATTCTGATGAAATATGAGTATGAGGATCAACCTATTACGAACTGCAGAAAAAGAATGAAAACTAATCCTCAAAATTAATTACGCAACTTTTGGCAGAGAAAATAAGATGAAAAACATTAAAAAGTCAAACGAGTGAAATCCCATAAAGCGATTTTGCCGACACAGCAACTGGCAACTGGCAACTGGCAACCTCAATTCGAAGATTTCTTTCTCTTCGCTGTTTTGGGAAAATAAGATACATTTTTGGTGCGCAAAAGTTGCAGTAGAAGCAAAGCCAAAAGCAGCACAAGAAAACGTCAATCTAATTGAAATTCTAGACAAAATCTTCCGCAAATTACCTTCATTGACAAAAATCTCTAATCCCACGATGCTGGCGAAGCGAAACCTGAAGACAAACTCAAGAGCTGGCAACCCCAAGACAAGACAAGGCTCTGAGAAAAACCTTTGCAGCAACAGAGAATCGACTTTTCCTCGATAAGTTATTGTTTAAAAAGGGTCACGGGGAAGGGACGAAGATTGGCAAGCAGGAAACATACTTGAAATGAAGCGCAGAGCAAAAGCAAAAGCAGAAGCAAAACCAAAAGCAAAGCAGCAGGAAACGGAAGTGCAGCGAGGGCAACGCTTGTGTGTTTGTGTCTGTATCACAATGGATGCAGGTGGAGATGCTGCTGACGACGTCTTCATATGGAAGGCAGGCAGCCAAAAAAAAAAAAAAAAATAAAGACAAAAAAATAGGTAAATACGTTGCGGTCGTTGCCGTTGTCGTATTCGCTGCGACTTTGTCGCCATTACGCTGAGTACATTGGCCGCAGCCACGCCCCTCCGGGCAACTCCTTAGGGGCTGACTGCATTTTTCATAGCTGCAACTCTGGCTGCTGCTTTAGCGATTTAATTTAATCAACTGAAAGCGCATTTGCAGCTTTCCTAACCACACATACACAGAGCCAGACACACACACACACACGCGGAGGAATACAAACACTCCCTCACACACAAGAGACTTGCATTTTCCTCCCCCCAGCTGCTGCTGCTTCTCAAATGTCTTCGTTTGTGGCAACGTTGTCATTCAACTCACTGCGGATTGTGGCAGATTTCCCTTCTGCCTGATACCTCTCCCAAACAACCTTTCCTTGGATGCCTGCTTAATATCTCTTCATTTTGATCTTCAAGGCATTGATTCTGATGATGTTGGTTCTGCTTTATGCCTTCGTTTTTGTTCTGTTTCCCAATTTATTGAAACTGTTCGAGTGTTGCGTATACGCAATGGGAGATGAAGATCAAAGACTCGCATGGGTTCGACTTTATGGTGGAACCTATTTATATACATATATATATCAGCTGATGCTTGAGAAACAAGAGACTTGTGTGTTTAGAAACTTTTACATATACATAAGTATATATATCATTGGTTAATTATTGTGGGGTTTTGAATAAATATAACAATATTATTGACTAGATTTTCATATGCCTATTTAATAGTGAAAATAAATTGATGTGCGATAAAATCTATTGGACTCCGATCGATAAATATGGGTATAATATACTAGGAAATTACTTGTTAAGTGCAACTTGCTTGTTTTTCGTTCGATTATTATCGATCTTCCAAATTAAGGACAATTTTTAAAAATGAATATTATTTGTGTTTTTATGAAGAAATTGCTAGAATTTCTAAAAGCCGGTAAGACAGGCGCATGCGACACCCTGTACCCTGTGTGGTGAAAACACCACAAGAAACGGATGTTGATGCTGATCAAGAATATATATCCTTTCCCACATTTATAATATTATAATATCTTCTGCTAGGGTATAAATACAATTATAAACATAGTCTAGCCAAAGCAAAAAGGAGAGAATACTGACTCTTCAACGTCTAATCTAGCAGCGTGTTTGTTTGCGTGTGTATGAGTTTAACATAATAAGTACAGGACCTCTTCAGTCAAATACGCTCCACCTTAGTCCTTGCGACTATTAGTAACTTTTCAAATACGGCCAAATTCGAGTTGGACCAATGAAATGACGAGAATTAAAAATAAATCCCAGATTATGAGGAATGTAATTATTGTAAAGAAAGAATTAAGATGTTACCAATTCAGTGCGCTTACCCAGTTCATTCTCTCTTAGCAGTTGACGGTCTAATCCCCATATGAAGTGGTACTTGAAAGCACCTTGGGGCCTCCGCAGAGTTCACTGCTAGCTTAATCAACATGCAAATAACAAGTACCACAAGGTACACACGACGCTCGGATTTAAACATCGGTTATCCCCCTGCTTGGAGAAAGCAGATACAATACCAATGACAACAAGCTGCCTCTCAACCCCAACAAACTCACTCTCTGCATGTTAGTTGGAGCTCAGGTGATGATGGTAATGAGCATCTCCCAACTCACCAGGCACGCAGAAAGAACCAAAAGGTAACACTTAGAAACTGCAGAGGAACTTCTGCCTGTCTGAATGAGGCGTGGTGTCTGATAGATGGTAGTGAAACAAATGAGGAATAAAATGTGTGCATCAAGAATTGTTGTAAATAGATAGAGAAAATGAGAGTCCAAAAGTTCGCCCAAGGCAACAAAATGTGGGCTACGTTTTGTGGGGCACGCAGGAGCAAGGAAGACCCAGAAACAGACACTTCATAGCATTTCTGTGCTCTGTTATCCCTGTGGGTTTATAATTTGCCGTCGCTATGTTTCATGATGTTGTAGTTGCTGTTGTTTATTTCTGTGGCTTGAAGTTTTTTCGCTGATTCCATATACACGTATATAATTCTCATTTGTAACCGCGCGTGAAATTTACACGCATTTTGAAGTCTAATTTGACATTAATTCAATACCCTCAGGATAGTTCGCATTACGCTGCCGTTGTGCGTGTCTATAGTGTGTTTACATGTGTGAATGTATGGCCATAGGAGTGGTTGAGTGGATGGATGGTTGAGAGTTTTGTTTGCTCTCGGGCGACAGGATGCTGCGTGTTCAAGTTTCCCAACTAGAGGCAACTTGAATACAACACTGAATGTGAAATGTAGTAAAGCGTTGGGGAATTAAGCAAATCATTTACATACGAGTATACATATATGCACACAAGCATATGTACATATATGTATTTGTAACCCTCAATCACAGATTGTTAAGAAAAGTTTTATTTACACTAAGAATATTCAAAATGGGTCAAATTAAAATTTGGAACGTGACGTAAGTATGTAAGTATTTGGGATCAGTCTAAGTCAGCGAATCGATGTTTAGTAGATCTGTAGTAGAAGTGATTTGTGTCTCAGCGAAAACTGTGAACATTATAACTAATATCTCTGACGTTAATTAAATTTTTCAATTAAATACATATTCAATCGCATACTGGGTAGGGTAAATACTTAACAAAATATGTGATCAGCTAAGATTGGGAACATTTTATTTGAATTTTGAGAAGTACGGACATTTTTGATTCTGGCCTAGAATATATCTATAGATATTATATATTATTTATTGGTTAGGATAAAATAAGTATATGCATAACTTCGTCATTTGTCAGCCTATTTTTTTAGACGATGGTTTGTTATCCTCGAGAAATTCTAAATTTTATGCTCAACTTATGAAATTTGATTTATTTACGCAATTACTATTATTCTTTTATTTTATTTTTTTTAAATTGTTGAATTCCGTGTTTTTTGCACAGAAAATTGCATTTTTGAAACTTAAAAATCGTCTACCATCAAAACAATCAAACTAATTTTAAAATATTGTACGGAAAAGTTAGTTTACCCTTAGTTAGAGACTTCTCTTGCTAAAAACAGTAACCGCGTTTACTATTTATGTTCAAATTAGCTCAGTAAAAAATATATCTTGAAAACAAATCAGAGAAAAAACGTTTAAAATTAATTTTCGTGTTAAATATTAAGATCTCTGATGCCGAAAAAGTCAATATTTGAAAACTAGTGTAATAAACCAATATTTTAAGTTTTATTTTGTTTAAAATATTTTCGTTAACAATACTTAACTGCAAATAAATCAATACAAATAAAGATATAATAATTACATTACCAGTTGTATTTTTAATCTTATAACAGGTGCGGTTCTTAGTGATAAAATATTAGTTGTTTAGAAAATATGTTTAGATATTTAATGGGAACTACAATATAATTAACTTGATGTAAATATATTTCAATGTTCTAAGCATTATGAAAATATACAACTATTATAATTGTAAAAGATAGTTATTCTCCATTTACTTAACTTTAATTTAAAAATGTAAATCTAAAAGATTAGAAGGTTAGTTCATGACTTTTCAATTAAATACGTATATAATTATTATTTATTATATGATAAGAAATAAGAGCTTCAAACGATTTATGTCATTAATTTTAAATATAATTCGTTGTATTAATAACAATTTTAGCTTTAGTTTACTACGTGTGTATTATTCTTTTTCGGTAATTGAATCTAATTTTGAATGCTTAACCCTGCTTATTTTAACTGATTGGCATACAGCTCAGTAACTTAATTCAATCCAAAAGGAAACCCACTGTCAATTAAACTCAATTCGTTACACAACAGATTTCGGATATACTTCTGATATTTTATTTTTCGTTTTATCCATTCGGATTTTGGTTCGCATAACCATAACCAAATTTATTTAAAAACTTGAAACTCGACCAAAATTTGCACAAATGCTGCCAATTTTGGCCAAACAGCAGACCAACTTGCAAAAAAAGAAGGAGAAATTGTGGGAAAAAATAGAAGAAGAACTCCAAACAATGAAGCTCAGTTTGGTCAAAGGCAAATACCACTGATTGTGACAATCAGCGTGACAATAAAATTGGCGCCCAGTTGCGGAGAATTGGGATTTGAGCCAGAGTATGAGTTTCAGTTTGGGAGTCCTGGATCGCTGAGTACTAAACGACGGCAACAGCTGGCAGCTTTGGCAATCAGAGAAAAACGAAGAAAATCGCATGGGCTGGCAGCTTTAAACTTTGACAATCTCCATGCCAACGAAATGCGATGAAAGAATTTTAAAATTCCGACATGTCAGCGGCAATGTTGAGGCGCTGATGTGGGCGTGGCAACCAAAATGACAGGCTTGTGACACGCACAGACCAACTGTCACACACGCTGTGCGTTTATTTGTGTGTGTGTGTGTGTGTGTGTGTGTGTGTGTGGCTAACCCTTGCAAAGCCAAAGCGAATTTTATAAAATTGTCATGGCAAAAAAGCAAAGAAAACGAAACGAAAAGAAAATCAAAAGAAAAGCAATGCTAAGGCACGCAATGTTGATGGGACTTCTTTTGTCCCTTTTATAATTTTACTCTGAACACTCGCCCGAGGCATTGTTGCTTTTGTTATTGTTGTTGTTGTTGTTGTTGCAACTGTAACATTATCTAAGCTAACAAATTGTCAACACGTACAAATGCGTTCACTCAAACGTAAACGGGGTAATAACCATTTTTCGTAATAATTTTATGTCATAACAAATCTAGGTTATATTCGTACGTAAAACGCTTTTCCCTTCTGCCTCCTTTTCTTAATGTTCCTCTTCTCAATACATAGATACATATAAAGAGTTTTTCTTGCGAAAACTCAGCTGTTGCCCGTCGAATAATCTTGTATCAAATGAAGAAGGGAAATTGTAGACACCAACAAAATGGAAATGTTGGCAATATAAAAAGAGTTTACACGATCAGGCAAAAGGATCCCCCAACTTAACTGGCATTTGTCCTTAATAATATTTATGATAGAAAATCGCCTATCACGTTACGAAATCATTGACAGAACTGGGATTCTTAATCGCTTACGAAGTGTACATACATTAAATTACACGATCGCAGTTTTTCTGTATTTCGAATGCAGTAATAAATTGCATTAAACTACAAGTTGAATAATATAAATTATTTTTAGACCCTTTACTTTAAAAAAGTAAATAGGGTCTATTAAGTTTGTCAAAAAAAAAATGTGCGTAACAGGTCGAAGGAAGTCCGGCAGACCCCATAAAGTATATATATTCTTGATCAGCATCACCAGCCGAGTCGATATAGCCATGTCCGTCTGTCCATCTGTCCATCTGTCCGTCTGCCCGTCTGTCCGTCTGTCCTGCTGTATGAACACCTAGATCTCAGAGACCATAGGAGCTAGGGTCACCAAATTTGGTGACAATACTCCTGTGGCCCCCGAAAAGGTCAAGTTTGTCACGCCCCTTCCCGCCCCCAAAAATCGGAAAAACCCAACCTAAGTTTGTTAATGTTATTGCATTTTTGAAGAATAAGTAAAGGGTCTCTCATAGTCGATTTCGAGTGTAGCCTTTCCTACTGGTTTCTTATAACAAATATAAATATATCATTTTCATAATTACTCTTATTATATAACGTATACTACGTAAAAATTACTATCCGCATTGTTTAATGAATCCTCACAGAAGACGACAACCCTACGTACCAGTGAGACATGTGTTATGTTCATTGGCACAAATTGCTGGCTTGCTTCAGTTGTTGTTGTAGCTCGTCTTTTTTTTTGTTTTATTTTTTTTTTTGCACTGGCAAAAACTAAAACAGCAACACGTCGTCACCGAGAGCGCCAGTCTGCTGCCGGCTCGTAGCTGAAGCAGTAGAGCAAAAGTCCTGCCCCTTGGCGTCTCCCGGCAGATTCCTGGCAGTGTGTCCTGAGTCGCATAATGCGCCCGTTCAACTTAAGAAATAAACTAAAGTTGTCACGTAAGCAAAGTTTATGGCCAAAAAGCAAAAGAGAAGACCAGAGATGCCAACGATTTTGCGAGCTCGACAGCAACAGCAACAGCAGCAGCAGCAGTTGCACAATGGAAACATCTCGTTGGACACGCGCCGTGCCACCAAATCATCTGCAGAGCTGTCCACGCTCCCCGCTGCCTGTCGTTGCTTCAACATGGAAACAGTTGCACGCTCCGACTGCGTTCAACATTTAGCTGCCTGGATGAGTGCGGACCGGCAGGCCGAGAGGCTGTTGGTATTCTTGGGGGGGGACGAGGGGCGTGGCTATGCCACTGATTGACCAAATGATAGACAGGCGACACAGACGGCGCTTTTCGAGCTGCAAAGCAGACTGCTTACATCTTGCAGTTTTGCCTTTGATTGCAACTTTCTTTTGCCCATTTAGCACGTCTTGACATTCGTCGATTCTCATTTTCATTCCCACTGCCCATTGCTCATTGACATGTCCCTCTTTCCTTCCCTTTCTGTCAGCATCTTAAATATGCATGCAATTTGTATCTCTTACGATTCCCTTATATAATCCATTGGAAAATGGGTCGACATGTTGAGCTCTCGATATATTAGTAATTTTATGTGATGACCCAACGACAAGTTAATAATTTCGTAAATGTTCACAGACTTTGGAAGTTGCTGTCTTGATTGGTTGGCATTAAAATTGAAATAATCTTCTTTAACAAACATTTAGTCTCTAGACTTGACTCTAGAAATCATTTCAAAAACTTAAAAGGGTCGGAGATGTCTTACATTCATAGACACAAAGTTATTATACATGTTACTGCACCCTAAGAGTACCCAGAATGAAAATAACATAATTCACTCACTCTCATATTATACGTGAGTTTCATATCCATCGGAAGGTCTCTTAAGATGAGAGGCTTGAATATGGTATTTGTTCTTGGCGCATAAAGATATTATATTGCCTATTGTTGTCAAGGCCATTCATAATTGCACAACACTTTCCCATTAACATCGAGGACATTTGCAAGGCCTGGCCAAACCACATGGGATGTTCTCAACTGGGCGAAGTGTCCTCCCTCCCATCTCATTAGTGCTCACAAAATTTGTCAATGCAAATGGCGAAAACGTCGCCTAATTGGATTTTTGACAAGTGCCACGCTACGACGGCTTTGACAGCTTCGATAGGGACTAGAGGGACAGGGACCGTTGCAATTTTTGGCAGACTCAGCATTTATGAATGCGAATGCGCCAAATTGCAAATTAATTGCGAAATTTGCGCAAAATTTGAGCTAAAACACGAAATTAACCAAAGTTAGTTTTACTAATTAAACACGCATTCAATTACAGATGATTGACAGCTCGTTCAGTCGAGTCTCCCCTTGGGTGGATGTGTGTGTTTCCCTCACATGTGTCAAAGACAAACTGGAAACTCGTTAAATTGACGGTCAATTGTCCCAAAGGTCTTGGTTTTCATTGATTTTAATCAAACATCACCCAAGAAGGAGACATAAATAATTAAGTGCGCCACGATGGAATCTTCTGGCTTTTGTTTTCGTATCCTCTGTGGTCTAATGCTCTTCACTCTGCCAGAGATTTGTTCAAATCATTTTTCAGTTCCTGGGCAAGTGTAACGCACACATTGACAAAATATTTACCTATCAACACGTGTCTCTGTTTGGCTTTCGATTCCCTCAATAAAGCAAAAATTATATGTTCCAAGGGTGCTTTGTTAAGGGGAACCAGAGAAATGTTTTGCCCTGATTGTATTTACCTACTGTTATATTAGCTCGGCAATCCAACACGTGTGTTGACCCTGGACAGATTAAAAATATTGATATTCGTGTACGTTAGCATGAAGAACACTACATCAACGGCGGGAAAAGCTTTTCGTCAGTAGAGTTGCTGAAAAGTTGAATTAATATTTTAAATAAAGTTAAATGAATACCATCGTTTAAAGGTATCAATCAGTTACAGTGTTTATACTATAAGATTTATACTTTTCTATCGTTTTGGCATTTGCAATATTCTAACTCTTATGGAAAAAGTTTTCGTTAACACTCTACAGGTATCGACAGATAAATTAAACCTGCTCTTAACTCTTAGTTTATAATATTGTCTTATATTTGATTGTCCCGTCGAAACAAATGAATAATAACAAAGCAAATCGATTGGATTCTGATAAAGTATACATTACTATTCCGGAAAGTGTTTGAGTTCGAGATTATCGTCAATTCCAACGAAATATGTTGGCAGTATACCGCGACCCTTGACATATGTCAGGCCTCGGTAGTCACATTCTATACCGCATCTTTGCAGAATCATGGCTGATTCCTCTGTCACCTGTATGTATCCCGCGACACCAGTTGAATCCATTCGTGAGGCCATATTCACAGCATTTCCCCAAATATCATAGTGCACCTGGGAGGCACCTACCACACCGGCCATTACCTCGCCACTGGAGATGCCAATGCTCATGTCTCCGGCACGCATTTCATTGTCCAGGGGAATTCCCTTGTACACATTGTTGCAGATCCAAAGTGTTCGCATTAGATCCAATGCAAACGAGGTTAAAACAAAAACAACTTCTTCATTTTTGATTTTCGGATTCCTGCTATTTCTCAACAAAAACTGTCGAGCACGATAAACTGCAAAGCAACATACATACATAATTACATATACACAACGATAGGAATATGCAAATACCTTCTTTCCTAAGTGAACTGAATGTGGATTTTGGTTCACTGTGTCGAGTTGAGATACTTACATCCAATCCACAGGCCGCCATATATGTACAGCCGACTATTTTGATCTTATCCACCAAGAATTCGTTCTTATACCGAGACAACTAGGGTAAACAGAGATAATAACAGTTTGACAAGAGGAATGCATAAAAAACCAAGGATCTTACGACTGCGTCAAACTCAGATATGATTTCATTGAGAACTCGCAGCTTGGACATGTCCATATGAAAGTTCTTGAGGGAGGCAAACATGACTGCGACCATTTCGTAGTTTTCATAGTAGAGCTCGTGTTTCTCCTGCAAGGTCAAATACACATTGACTGCATTGATCAATGAAATTTTAGAGATTAGATGATATGAGGCTTTAGGTTTGTTTTATACCCACCAACGTGAGAAGGTAAAATATTGTTCAGCAGAATAGATATCGATTTATTGGTGATGTGAGCATCCTCCTGTTTCTTCAACAGCTCTACTCTCCAGCTAAATGCATTGATGAGATGATTTCTAATTGGACATATGATTGTTTACTCACTTATAGTTGATCCTGTTATTAAACTCAACCACTCGCTCCATGTAGTACAGGATAACCAATGTCATTAGCAAGTGCTCGGAGTGTGAAAACTCCGGTGAAAATGTAGGATTGGTTGCAATACTATTGTGAATCAAATAGTTGTAATGAAATAATATGACGACAAAATATATACTGGTTTCAAACAGGCTGACCACTATCTTCAACATCAAAGGAATACCTGTGAATATAAAAGTCACGCCCAATACGAGGCAGACCATCTTGGTGAGTACCCAAGGATGAAAGCACACATCATAGCCCATCTCATAGAGATACAGTTTGCTCTCAATGTGTAGTATGATAAACTCAGCTGGATCGCAGTCCATCTGTAAAAAAATAAATTGCAGTGTGATTGATCAATGTGATCAGTTACTAAGTTTATACGGAGCACTCACAAATTGACATACATTTCAGTGAAATGAAATTCATGTCATTAGTTCTGACTGAATACATATAAATTTTTTACAGACAATTTTGATATGAATTGCCAATTGGGCTCCGTATAAACAAAGAATATGTAAGTGTTGATATCACATGACATTATATGATAAATACTTTGAACTCACCAGCATGAAACCTATAATAACGAAGTACATTGTTATGATGGAAATGTAAATGCAGACTCGGAAGATGAGATTGCGCTGCATTTCATCGGCCAAGAAGAACACGCAACAGCTAAAAGACGAGTAAACATGACGTTTTGAGCGATATCGCCAGGAACAGAGCTGTTTGTACCAGACTATGAAGAGAATTAGACTTTGGAGGGAAAGACAAAAGCCGTCCAGGAAGTAGTTCACTGGGTTAAAGTCATGCTGATCGACTGTTTGTACGTAGATCAGACTTAGGTACACCCACCATGCCAGGAGAACACTGTACTTCAGCATGTAATCTGTTTCGTGCATATAGTTATATTCGAGTCGAGGATCGCGAAAGTTCAGAAAATAAAACCCGATTAATGGGCGATTACGCTGTCTTTCCTTGGATTTCCGTTTTCCAAATCTGAAGACGCCCTTGTTGCCACTGTGGATGATGGTGAATGGGAGCAATTGGTTTTGGGTACACAATTTATAATGCACGTACCTGAAACCGCCGATCGGCATTTCATCGAATTCCTTGCGTAAGTCTTGATGAATGTTACCCGTCCGATCCTTATCATCCTCAAACGATTTGATTATATGAAAAGTAGTTGGCATTTGTAGATTGGTGATGCCGTCGCTATTGTCGATTCCAGCAATCAGATATGTCTGAATGTTGCTCCTTATAAGGAGAGGGTCCTGTTGGGCAGCTTGCGTTCCCGGCAGAATTTCATAAGGATGGTCCATCATCAGCAAGAGTGTTTTTTCGCTGATGTGTAAATGACCTGGCAGCCCTGTCGACTCCAGCTTATTCGCAATTACAACATCTTCGCCTAGCATAAAACAAGGAGTATAAGAACAGACATATCGAATGCGAACTGTACCCGTACTGTACCCCAAATGTCATACTGCAGCTTCGCTGAGCCAATAACTCCAGCAAGCACACTTCCCGAGTGAATTCCAATGCGCATATCAATATTCAATTTACGTGTCCGTCTGAAATGTCCACAAATAGTTATACAAATAGGTTTAAGCTCAAGTTGATCTTGGTCGAGTACTCACCGCACTTCGCGAATGTGGGCAATCATACTGTGTCCCAAATTGATGCAGCACTTTGCATGATCGGGGTCAACCACCGACAAACCTGCCACACAATAGTAACAGTCTCCCAAAAACTTGATGCGCTGCGTCCTAAAGTGAGAGGCAGCATAGTCGAAAGTGGCATACAGATCATGGAGGAGGGAGACCAGCTCCTGGACAGAAAGCGTTGTGGTTAAGTAGGTGTAGTTGACCACGTCTGCATAGAGGATGGTCACATCGGGGTGCGCCTGGATGGCCATGATGTGCTGCTTTGCATGGAGAGTGCGCAACTCGCGGTGTTTCCCAGTAATTGCGATCCGACTGCGTATGTCGTTCTGGAAGGGCTGTGCTATTTGGGGCGGGAGGATGCTGTGGAGCAGCAACCTCTCCTGTTTCCGTGCGTCCTTCAGCATGATGTCCTCCATCACGTACTGATGCCGTTGAAGGAACGAGGATCTAATCGTAATATCGGTCATAATCCGGAAGAATACACCGAGCAGATTGAAGCAAAAGTTATCGAGAAGATCGAGGACTACGTGATTGAATTGTTTGATATTTGTCACTTTGTAATAATCCTGGCTAGTTAACTCAAAAAAAAAGTAAATAATATATACTATCGATACCGCTATTGCAATCAGAGTCGTTCCTTTAAGAGAGGAAATTGGAAGAAACAGATATATCACATAGAGGAGGTAGGTGTCATAAGTTGAGGTTATATTCCAATCGTTTTTATGTTGATGAAAGACACGTAGTATTAGATCTAAAAGTGTAATAATATGAGACTCCATTAGTAGATCGCTCCTATTTTGATACCCACCCACTGTGGCTAACATCATCACGGCAATTACCGAGGTTAAGTACACTATCCAACCACGATTCGCCACGAAGTTTTCCATAAAGTTGATACTCAGCACTAAAATAATCAATACACCAGCTACCAAATACAAGACGACATCGACGTAGATAAGAAAAGGATGCTGTGTGTAACAGATACAGTTGCTCATACAGATACAGATATAATTATGTTTAGTTATCTCATTACCTGGCAGGTCATCATCAACAAGGTGCAGTTTATTAGAGTAAGAACCGAGTGCAGCACGAGGAACACGCATAGGGAGTTGGAGCGAATCCGTTTCTCGTACAAAATATATTCTTTTTCCACATCCACTTCCTTGCATTTTTTCTATAGGTAACATGTTAAAGAAATCGATCACCATTGAGTTAACGCTTATGTGGTATACCTTTAGAAATCTAAGCTGCCACATGCGCTCACTGGAAAAGTCCAGTTCGCAAGAACTCGATTTAAACATTTTTAAAAAATTATAAAATATATACTACTTAAAATTCAAGGAATGATTGGAATACGTTTCTATGATTTGTTAATTTATTTCATTTGCTTCCTCCAAAAAATAAAAATGAATGATTGCTACAGTCAATAGAACTCGACCTAGAAGATATCATTAAAGTAGGTTTCCTTACTTTGCACAATCGAGGGCAATTCCCTATTCGGAAATGGTAGTAAATGGGCAATTACTGATTAGCATGGAACATGATTAAAGTGTCTCTGGTTCATAGTTGTAATACTTTCTGAATTCAATATCTTATAATATTTTCCAATTATTCGTTGATTCTCTTATTAACTTTCCTGATAGAACTTTCAATGTCCTTTAACACAACTAAAGTAAAACAAAATTCTTATTATATTTCGTTTTTTTTTCTATTTTAATTTCAGGTAAGAAAAACATTATAACACGCAGCAATTAAAGAAACATTTGTGTCGACAAACCAGACAAGGACTCAAAGATGGAGAAAGTGAGGAGGATGCTCATTTTGGAGGCTGCTCTAAGCATGAAATACATTTTTTATAATTAAAATCAAATTTGTGCTAATTTAACGTGTTTGTCTCGCTTTACGCGATGGGACACGCAGCTCGAGACAAATATTGTTGCCGAAAGTAAATCTATTCTGGAGCCAACGAGAGTGAGAGGAAGACAGAGGAAGGCTGCGAGAGTGAAAGAGATAACTCGCGACTATGAAAACTAATTGAAACGCTTAGACAAAAGTTGGGAGCGACAAGCACTTAATGCATTTAATAGAAGTCTAAGTGTTGCCTTACCGTTAAGGATGGCAGAGCGAGAAGGAGGGAGGGAGGGCGGCTTGTGGGTGTGTGGGAAAAAAGAAGAAAGGGCAAAGCGGCGAGAAGCAATTTAAATCTTACTAATTACTCGGGCGACAAATTACGCAGCCAGGCATCATCCCGTCCTGCACACACACACACACACGCACACACACCCACACGAGCTGTAGTATTTATACAGATTTTTGCACTTAAGAACATAGAACAGGTGTCGTCCCCGTCGTCCCACTAGTCTTCACCTTGGGCTGGGATCTTGTCGCTGTAGTCGTCGACTATTTTGAAAAATTAAGTGTCATTTGGTTGTCTCTGGGGTTCATTGTTTCCAACGTATCCCCCAGACGCTGCTCAGACGTCTTGCCAGGCATCCGCTGCCTAGCACAGGCTGTTCTCCTGTTCTTTCAGCTGCACTGAGCTTAAGTTTGAGCCTGGGCTTGGGGTTTAGCTCATTGGCGTTTTCTTGCCATTGGCGTGGGTGCCGCATGTTTAATTCAACGACTGGAACACCTTCTTCTCCCTTGCGTCCTCCCGCCTGCTCCTGACAATGAGATAGTTAAGCGTAATTACCAAGGCGGCAAATGAATAAGAGAGATTGTACTGTGAGCTCGCCAGCCACGTTAGAAAGTGCGTGAGTGAGTTGGTAGCTTAAGGTTTGAGTAGCTTTTTGGATCCTGCACGTTAATTATTAACTTTAAGCTATTGTTTGTATTCATAGAACAGGCGCACAAATTGAGTTTTGGATTGAGTAGCGACCTTTACAATTTAATAATAAATGCATAATATTATTATTTATTAATAGTAATTTCTTTAATGAACTATTTTTTCTGTTTACATAATTACATTTCTTTGATTATTCCTAATTTTATACTATTTTGTATTATAATACTAACTCGTATACTTACTAGTTCTAATAGTATACTAATAATAAAGATATACTCATATTGCACAAATACTAATTCTTATACTTATAGCAACAGTAATTGAAATACTAATGTTTATTTATCTATATTTATTTTTCGGGGTTTTTCCCAAGACATAACTTTGAGAACCACCAGATTTTTAAATTTTAATTGCTTTCTTTTAAATATTAATTTAAAATAATATTTAATTACAATAATATATTAAACTGTTAATTAAAAAATGTTATTTGCTAATGTTTTTTTTTATATTTCCCTATAATTTCTTGTAGACTTCTTTTAGTCGTACTAAATAAATAAATTCTCATTGAATAATCTCTTGGTTGTAATAATAGATAATATATAAGCATATGTCGATTTAAAGTAATAGTTAAACGTTTTATTCACACTAAGTACATTATCGGTAAACTAATAGAATTGATCATTTTTTAACCCACCTTTATGTGATTAAATAGGATAATTAATAATAATACAATATTATATTATATATTATCAGCTTATTTAGTCTCTTAGATCGAAGAGATTATTTAGACGGCCAGACAGACAATATAATACTTGAATATGCGGTTGTCACAAGACTTTTACCACGTATAGACGTTTATTTATTAAATCAAAAAAGGGACAGATAATAAACTCAAAAGTTATTTTTAGAAAATATTGTATATAGCAGCGTACGAAGAAGAAGAACGTATACGTAGCTTGCGGCTTGTTTGTTCGTGTGTGTGTGTGTGTATGCTTGTGTAAGCTGAAGTATTACGATGTTTTTACCTGTTATATATAGAGATATACACGTTGTAACCGAAATGAAGGTGGTAATATCCTTTAATGGAAGGTAAAAATACTAATCGTTCTGTGTCACCATAATAATTTTGCAAATAACCCTTATTAAAATGGGAACGCTGTAGAAGTAATTATAAGCGCAATTAACTAGCAATTATAACTGGCTGACATTAACAGTAATTCCGAATTCACAATAATACATAAGTGTATTGTCAAATGGCTCTGTAGGTTGTTTAAGAAGGAGCACGATATTTAAACAGCGACACACCACTGGCCCTATTGGTCCCACTAGCACCACTGGAACCACCCATCAATCAGTGCAAGACTTAACTATTGCGCATAAATTATTGACAAGGCTACAAAGAAAATACGGAACGAGTAACACAATAGCAAGTCTTTTAGACTCTATTATCCTTACTGACACTCTTGCGAAACTCATTCGCAATTCACAGTTGTCGTGAAAATTGTTTTCAATCGTCGAGAAGGTCCTCGTCGTCGATAACAAGAAAGGCTTGTTTGCTCATTTACTTATTCATGCAACTTAATTCTCACACAGACTTCCTCGAAGCCAAGAAAAATAGCTTTTAGCATTAAGTCTGACGTATTGTATATTTTTACTATTCCGACAACAATATATATAACTGTATATATATGATATTTATAATGCAATTGTTCTTGATGAAGGCAGTTTAATATATAATTCAGATCACATTCGATTCCACCATTTCAGTATTTGTTGTTCTCAAATTTTACTTAATAACTGACTGAGCCTTCGCAATCTGCAATGCCTTCTTCATTCACTTATCATTCCATTTATTGTTTTACTCCACATTTCGCAAAATAAAAGCAACTAGGAACAAGCCCTCTCTGAGTAACTGCCGTAATGAATTAAAAACATGCGGCATCTGCAATTTGTTACGAGTTACAGCAGAATACATTGCACTTCCTTGCCATATATTTGGTGTATTTTCAAAAAGAAAGACAATAATATAAGCTGAGTAACTACAGATATATAAAGAGTATATTCACTTCTTGACTAACCTACATTGAATATTTGCGCGCTTTCATAAATTTCTTTTTTTATTATAGTTGAAAAATCTGTTAAGGTTTTGCATTAGACTGACTAAAATATTCTCAGAAATACTCAGAATAAAATCATATGCTTTTATACTATAATTACGATATGTATCTTTAAGTGGGCTGCATTCGTTGTGCTCCAAATATGGAAGAGTATAAAAACCAGCAATAATGTTGGATTACGTGTGGAAATTACTTAAAAAGATTTTCAATTGTTCTCCGGGTGCGCGTTTGTGGATGCGTGCCTCTTTCCTTTCATTGCTTTTCATTGGCCTGCAAACGGCAACTGGTAGCTGGTAGCTGGTAACGGGTAACGGCTGCTGTTTATTTTCAGCAACAAAAGTTGCACGACTCCGTCTCCAAGTGGCATGGGGCTGGTTCCATGCTCCGATGGCCGGCCAAGTGCCAAGCAAAAATAATGAACTTTTGTTGCGACAACTATAAATTTATGACCAACTCCAGCTGGCCAGCTGTGCAGTCCGTGGCTGACATCTTATGGTGTCGCATTGATCCTGGCCTAAAGTAGAACCAGCTACCAATTTTACACAGTTCTACATATACTATATCGGCAAGTAGAGCAAGTAGATCGGTATGGTAATTAACTTTCATAAGTGTATGGGAAATTTTAGGCAATAGTTGTAGTATTGAAAAATATTGTATGCAGCAATATCGATATTAATTCGCATTTCGCAGTACTTTAGTTGTTTCCGACAATGTAATATTAATAATTTATCTATCTATGTATTTGTTTCTACTTAGTGAACATTCCGCAATTATGTTGGAAAGTCAGCAGCTAGTATCTCTCTCGCACGCACTCAATGAAATGCCGCAATAGCTTATGATGCATTTCTGTTTTAATTATGCGCTAAAATCCGCGAAAATTAAAACATAAATCTGTGGAAGAATTCTTGATAAATGGCGGTGAAAATTATGCATAACGCACACAAGAGTTAGGACTTAAAAATGAAAAAAAATATATATTGTGAAAAAGCCAACAGAAGCAGAATATGTTTCCCAGCGAGGAGGAGAGGAAAGGGAAACAGATCGAGGGGACTTGAGGTCGAGTAGTCGTGAGTTGCAGGAATCAGAGCGCTTGCAACGCCAACTCATTTTAGCCAAGATAAGCTGCATTCATTATATCTAAACTATGCTTTTTATTTGCGCAACTTTTCCCAGTTGTTCTCGTTGTTGTTGCCGTTGTTGCAACTGCTCTGCAAACTGAGCGCAAATGTCGAAACTTGATGTTGTTGGGGGATTACTATAGCTGCTGTTGTTGGCTTGTTGTTTGGCATTGTAGAACATTTATTGATGCTTGGGCAGGCACAATAACAACTACGAGAGAAACAGCAACACAGAGGAGGAGGGCGCAGCTGGCAGGATTTGCTTTGGGATTAATAAGCAATGACGACGGCGACGCTGCATTTCATAATAAAATAGGAGACCGACGAACCGAGCAACAAAAATGTCAAACCTCATCCAGACTCTTGAGATGAGGATGCTGACGACCGACCAACCACTTGCAACTTTATTAACTGCGCTTTATACCTTTTTAATGCGACTTGACTAAGGGTGCGGGCTTGCTTTGCTATTCGGTATGAGAGCTTTGCTTTGGGCCTGCCAACTGCAGTTCACTGCGTTGGCTTATTAGTTTTTCATTATACCCTGTAACGAAGAAATTTACGCAAAGGCTGCAATGAAATTATGTAACTTTTGGTTATTCGTCTATTAGAGATCATTTTTAAATTTCTAAATAAAACTGTTGTCGTTAATTGCGACAATTCTTTTGGAAACAAGAACATAAAGGGCAGATAACTTTAATTATTTAGTATGATTACCTTTTTTTACTTTTCAGCAAACCAGAATAAAAACATTGATCAAAGAGATTTCGAAAGCAGGGCACCTCTGACAATAAAATAATTATTTGTTGATGAAATTCCATTGGAATAAGGTGTGATGTAATGGAATTAGGTGATGTATTTTGTGTCTCATCAGATCGAGCTTAATCCAACTAGATATTAATATGATATTTAAACGAAGCATTCTAACATCAAAGGTACCTCTTAGTCGGTCACTCGTCACAATGTCTCATATTTTTTTTCCGCAATGACTTTAATTTGCCTTAAAATGCAGTCAACGTTCGGCTGCACTTTCGAGTGCTCCGACAACTCTCAAGTTGTGCCAAAGTCCGTCCCGATAACTTTTAGCCCTCTCTGCAGCTCCTCCACTTCGGCTCCTCTCCTGCCTTCTACGCCCACCACAGGATTTGTCAGCGGCAGTTTCTGTATGTTGCCTTTAATTTCAGTTGCAGTGCGCCGCCAAAAACTTTGCCTCTTGTTTGTTTGCTGTCGTCGTTTATTATTATTATGTATTTTTCGGTTTCAATCTCCATCCCAGTCCCAGTCCCAGTCCCGATCCAGCTCCTGGTTCGCTTTCCCGATTTATACGGCCGGCGAGCGCTTGCCGCGCTTTATTTAACTTTGGGCAGTTTGATGGCAGGAAATAGAATTTTAATGGATTTTGTAATATCCTCAACGAAGACGTCGACGTGGCCGACGATGGCAATGGCAAAAGTTTGAGTTTCTTTGCAGCGTTTTGCTGTATTTTTGTTTCTGGCATATTTTTCTGGCATTTTCTTGGAAAATCGCGAGTTTTGTGCTATTGACATTTTTTGGCTGAGGTTTTCCACAAAGTGGATGGATTAATTAAGTTGCCTTACCCCAGTGATGGTTGGGGAGCAGTGTCCGCGTTTGCATTTGATATTTGTATGTGTATGTGTTAGAGCGTAAAAACGTAAGTTAACTGGGAGTAAGGAATTGTATCTTAAGGTCTGACAGTCTCACTTTACTCTGAATTGTAATGATTTATTAAATTCCTCAGACAGTTTCGAGCTGACTGTTCTTTAGGATTATCCTCGTTCGTTAATCAACCGTAGAGGAAAGACTTAAATTTTATTTTTCCGATTTTTCAACTATCGCTAAGTTCGAGCTGCTGTCAATTCGCCTGACACTTGGCTAACAGGAAGCAACTGTTGACAGCGAACGCTACTGTCAATGAACAGTTAATATTTTTGTGATGACGCGCAATCTGTCAATGACAGGCGGGTAAGGAGTAAGGAGGGTTCCGAAAGGGATGGGGTCAAATGCCACTTGCGACAGAACACAATTTACTCCGTAGTTTATAAATTACACGGTGCGTTTATGTCAAAGGTTGAGACTTCTCACTGAACACTGACATGGTATTTGCTGACATGGCAAATATTTCCACTTCTCCCTTTCTCTCACTCTCACTCTTATTCTCAGATTCTCTTTCTCTGTGTGGGTGTGTATATGTGTGTCTATAGCGCGCCCGCCCACTAATCGTCTCAATTAGGCATGGATTTTGGCGCAGCTTTCCTTTTAATTTTCTTTTATTTTCATGAAGAAAAGTTATCAATAAATGCGTTGCGGGAACTGCGAAATGGGCACTGGGAATTGGGTGGAGCAAGGGACGCTTATAAATTGCCAAAGACCCGCAGCAATTTTCCGGATTCAATGTCGCCATTGACGTTGTCATCGTCTCATCGTCTCATCGACCCGTCGTCTCCTCACAGCCGTTGCAACGTCTGTAGTCATTCGTCAAAGTGGCTGGAGAATCTACCCCTCTTCCTTCACCAGTCCGCCCAGCCAGCAGTTTTACTGCCTTTGATCGTTGGGCGTTCCTGTAGCTCATATTTTTTGCAGTCCTGTGTGCCCGCCCCGACACATTGTCATCATCCCCCTCAAACAAAAATTGCTGCTACTGTTTTTACTTTTTTCCGTTTGGTTTTTTTTTGTATTTTTCAAAAACGGCCTGTGGGGCTTTGAATCGAGGATGGTGGCGTCTTCGTGTGTGGGGCTGACGCTGATGATTTTTCATTGCTCGAGTTTTAATTTTACACTTGAGTTGAGGCCAGGCCTCCCCCGAAAGCTACAACAATTGCTGTTTGTGTCGATGAGGATACATTGCAGCTGATACGATGTTGGTAACAGCAGAAACTTATCACATAGATAGCCCATTCGTTACTTACGAGTACCATTGCAATTAGTGTTTTAATTATATATTGACAAGTTCCAGGTAAACTTATATTTGAAGCTTTAATCGCAATAACAGTTATTACTGGTCGTGGCATCACTCTTAATTTAAACAAACATCGATAAATATTCTTAAATAAGTAGAATAAATGTAAAACTATTCAAGCTTAAGTTTTCTTTAATACTTACAATGCCTTAGTTTGGCGAATGTATACATCTCATTATAATCCATAAATATTTTTAATTACAATTTTATAAAGTTTGTATTCCATGACCCGATTCGACGTACTTATCTCTCTTCTCATTTTAAATGATTGCCCTAAGTTCATTGCCCTTCAAGTTGTACATAGTCCGCGTTTCAAAGCTGACTTTAAAGTGGTCCAAAGTTGTTTCTCCAATATGCCGGATTTGTCCCTCTTTTTTGCTTTGAGCACTCCGCCTGTGATTTATGGCCACGGCGCGCGCTTCTTTGACACCGTCCGACATTTGACAAAAGCTCTGTGCGCTGGCAGCACCTCCGCCCCTCACCCTTCTATCTCCTCTGACCGTGTTATGTAAATGGCTCAAAGGCTGCCCCCTGTCCCCTGTATGCCCAGCAGCCTGTCTGCCTTTCTGCCCGGCTGCTCGAGTGCCCGCCTGGCTCGGTTATTTAGCAGGTTGCAGATAATTCATCGCTGACATTGCGTACCAATTT
Organism: Drosophila histrio; assembly: GCA_958299025.2. Classification (NCBI taxonomy): domain Eukaryota; kingdom Metazoa; phylum Arthropoda; class Insecta; order Diptera; family Drosophilidae; genus Drosophila; species Drosophila histrio. Next base: position 27,438,635 of record OY729166.1, read on the forward strand.
AAGGGTTGAATGATTCGCTCAGTCGCCAGTCAGACAGTTAGACAGTCAGACAGTCGGGCAGACAGCCATGGGGCGTCTGTTCGCTATAACTAGGTGCGGCGTCTGGCCTTTTGGCCCTGACTGTGGCCCAGAGCAGTCGCAGCCACAGCTTGTGGCTAGTGATTTAGAAAAAAAAGGTCAGCAGCCAGCAAGTTGCTTAGCGAACTTCACATGTGACAGAGAAGGACTCTCGCAACCCTTTGGCTGGCTGCCTTTTCCTTCCCTGGTCCCTCACCCACACTCTCAGACATAGCTGGTTAATTAGACATGTGAGTTGGGAACTTTTGGGCTTTGCTCTTGTCCGCTTTTTTAAAGCGATCAAGTTTTTAAACTCATATTAATGGGGAACTCCTTCTCCCCCTCCATGTGGTTCGCTCTTAATTGCAGCAATTGAAATTAAGTGTTGTCCTTTTTGCTGTCTCAACAGGGACATAGAGACCTGGGGCTCTAATGTGAGTTTTAAAGCGTTTTAAGGCTTTATTAGTTGGGACGCAATCAGACGAAGCGTTTATGACCTCGTTCAGGGCCAAGATTGTCATTTCATGCAGGGATTACATTTGACAACTGACCTCGTTTGGTAGTTATTCCAGCCCCAATAGATTTCTATAGTTCTGCAACTCCTGCCTCTATTTACACTATTTATTTCGGTGATATTCCCTCAAAGTGATTTCACAATGCTCGAGTAACTTTACGAATTATAACAGTTTCAGTTGCTAGCACTTCCAAAACTAAAACTACGCCAGGTAATCACCTGATGACCCACTGAGCAAAGAGCCAACACTTAAGACATGTAATTTAAAACCCTAGAACATTGCCGGCTTTTGGCCATTAAGCTTATTCAACTGCCGTCATTATATGCACGAAACAATACAAAAAGAGTGTACGAGAAAGAAAGAGGGAGAGAGAGAGAGTTCTATCTACTTTCTTGGCAATGCAAAAGCCAAATGCGCTTTGACAGTTTCACTTGGCCAGCAACCCCAAGACGCAGCTGTAGTATATTGTGGGATGGCCAGAAGTTCTTGTTGTTGCTGTTGTTGGGGGAGCATTAAAGATTGACACGTGACCGTGCAATGATTTCCAGTTTAACGTTGTCACATGCGTTGCTTTCAGCCTCCTCCTCATCCCATCTATCCATGACATAAGTGAGCATCTCATCTGAGAATCTTTTAGTTCAGTTTGTGGATGGTCAGTGGATGTCCTGAACCTGGTCCTTCGTCCCAGTTGGTGCCGATGAGGTGGTTTTAGGTTGGCTGCCTGTGTTGGGTTTCAGCAAACGTGTAAAGCTGCCGTTGATCCTATTTTCTTAGCATTTTCTTTGCTGGTCTTCGTTTGCCTCCCCTCCTCGGGTTCCCTCCCCTGTTCTGTGGCATTTGTTATGTGGCTCGGATTACGCGCTTCACTTAAGTGTGCTCAGTTGCTTCCGCTACCTTTGTCTCTGCCCGAATGATTGGAGGATTGTACGAAGGCGGATTGGATGATGCCATCTGGAGGGGGGAGTCTGCGCTGTGGGGTTCACTGTTGTGCATTCTTGCATTTTACTTTGGGGCGTGTGGATTTCAGCATCAGGAATGTCTTCATTAATGACAGGTTTCATATGAATTGTTCCAGTTGGGACAGAAGTTAAAGCTAAAGATGGATGTTGATTCACAGTAACACGAAGTTCAAGCCGAATAAGTCAAATTGTGGACAATTTTGCGTACACATAGAGAAAACAGCCATACTAATATTAAGTTCGAAAAACCTTGAATTCTCTAAAAGCAATACTTAATACAATTACGAAAGAATCTGGAATCTTGGCAATTGCTTATAAAAGTGTGTAGCTCTGGCCTTAAACGGTTTAAATTCAGATATTTAAATCTTAAAGTCGATGGCTTGTCTGTCTTGAGGAGTATTTCGATGGGGAATAGCAAATTACGACTATATTTAACAGGATAAATTATGTAGACGGTCTTCACTTACTTTCACACTATCTGATATTATCTGTCAATACCCACTATGAAGATTTGGATAAATTGCGAACTGGTTGTAATTACCAGAAAATTTTTTACATACAAGTTGAGACTTTGTATCATATCTGCAGTATATGCATAGATCTGGTTTTATGTTCTTAATATTAAAAACTGTATGCAGTTAAAGGGTTTACAAACTCAGAACAAAGTTGAAGTCTACCTAAGGCAAGATTGAATATATTTATTTCGACAATGCTTGAAGTGCGAAATACTAGATTTTTTCGCTCTGTGCAGAAGTTTCGGAAGTGAATCGAAATAAGATCGCGAAATGACATTAATGATTAACAATATCTGATTGGATTCTGTAAGCAGAGTATGTGCCATTCTTTCCCTTGGCAAATCCCCGCACGCATGACGCATGCCACACTAATCACTGACATCATGATGCCACATGCCACACGCCTTGTTAATGCTCCGATGACCGAATGCCAACTCGAATTCGAATTCAAATGCTTAACAAGGCCGACGGCCAGTGGACGGGTCGACTGACGGTCGGTCGGCTGGTTGGTTGGACATGTGCGGCTCATTAAAATGGTGCCGGGCAAAAAAATGTGCGAAACTGCTACGCTGAATTGGCCGGGTCCAGTGCATGTCTCTTGCGGGCTTTTCCGCTCCACATGCAACATGCAGCTAAATTGGGGTTGCAACGTCAATTTCGGCAGAGAAAGAAAACTAATTTCAGTGCAAATTAGTTTCGCACCTCACAACGAACGACAAAGCAATTGAATAGCGAACTCAATGCCCACTAGGTGGGTGTGACTCGGAGTAAATGGGTGTCAGTTTTAGTGTGTGTGTGTGTGTGTGTATGTGGGTGGCATGTCGAGACATGCGTGTGTGCACTTAATAACCTGATCGAATCGCCAACACACAAAAACCCATTGAAATGCCAAAATCAACAAGGCAACGCCGGGCAAGCTGGAGGCTTGGAGCTCTCCGGATGGTCGAGTGCGAGGAATGTGGCGCAAAAGAGCAAAATCACTGAATCACAATAATGCCTCAATTTCCGCTGGGCGAGGACGAACAGCGAACAGTGAACAGTGAACAGCGAACGACGAATCCGAGCCGAAACCCGTTCAATGACGAGGGCGTGCTGCGATTGCCAATGCACCAGGCGAGAACGACATCGATGCGGAGGATGAGGCTAAGGATGAGAATGATAATGGGGATGAGGACGAGGAGGAGGCAACAGTCTGAACGTCGTAATGAAATCGCATTCAATTAAACATAACACAAGCGGGGAGGGAAGAGTGCTCGGGAGGGAAAAGAACAACTTGACTGACTGACCAGTCCTTGCCCAGGACATCATCACACACCCACACACACACACACTTCAATGTCTTCTGTATGTTGTTGCTTGTGCTTTGCGTGCATTTCTTGCATTTCCCGACAGGCGATGAAGCATTTAAGGGAAATGAACGATGCGATTGGCACGAGACACAAAAATGACTTTTTATTTTCGCACGTTTACTTTCAATGTGAGCGTTGACAATTTGGACACTCGCACACCTGTACACCTCACATGGCCTTGCCAGACCACAGAAAAAGTAAAAGACAGAGCGAGAAGTGGACAGGCAAATTTGTTGGCACGTCAGCTTCTCCGATTGATTGAAGGCCGAAACTTGCCAAACTGCTGGCTGGTATTGTCCTTCTGTTTATGCAAGTTGACAGTCTTAACTGTTTGACTGAGTTCTGGGTCAGTGTGAAACTTGTGTGCTAAGCTCGATGATGAATTAGCCCTCACATTTTCATCTGTCAGTTATTATTGTTTTAACTTTGCAGTTGAAGATATATACTCTTATATGTATTCAGTATATTTTTGGTATTTCTAATTTGTTGGCGATCAGGAATAAAAATATAGCCAATATTTAATAGAAGTCTTCAAATACAATATATTCAATACACAAGTCTTAAACATCAAACCAGAAATACGATTAAATAATGCTGAAATATTTCGTTTTTAGTGAATATATGTTATCCTTCTGCGAAAGCAGTTTAAAACCATTGCAAAAAATGTTTCCATTTAAAAATTACCTCCGTGTCTCTTACACTTATTGCTGTGGTTGTTGTTTTTGGGTACACTTTCTGAGAAATGTAGTTAATGGTGCGAATGATAGAAACCCCTCCCTCGCACCGTATATCCGCCCTGTTACCACTAGGCGACAAAATTAGGTTTGGAGCGTAAATTCTTATGATTTCATTCTCAGAAAGAACTTGGCGTTAAAGTATGCAGAATTTGTTGGAACGTTGACGGCGATGGCGTTGGCGATGTTGGAACGTTGCGCGAAAACTCATAAATATTAAAATGGGAAATTTTACGTTTTATTAATTTAACGGTGGCAATGGAGCCCACAGTTCCAACGGTAGTTTGGCAGCCCGATCTGCAGCTCTAGGTGCAAATTATGCAGAACAATGTCACAAAATGGCATTGCCGTTGGCAACTGTACTCTGACTGGCCACTGAGCTGTGAGTTAGTCCTGGTAGTCCTTGTCGCAGCTTGGAACTGGATGTTGCTTAGTTTTTGGCCAAGGATTTGCATAAATTTGCATTTCGCTGCCTTAATTGAAAAACAGTCCCTTCCATTCCCTTTCATTCCTTCCCGACTAGTGGCATTTTAAAGAGACGCATAAATTATGTAGACAGTACCAAACATACATAAGTGAACTTGAGAGGGGAATGAAAAATCTTTGGCTTATGATTTACTTGACGCCTGAACGCAGCTAAATCATTGGCAAATCTGTTGCCAGAGCAAATCTTTGAAGAAGTGGCCAGTGTGGAGCCTATAAATATACAAAGAGCCCTTGTCTGGGAACCCAAACAACTGACTCTTAAAATTACTCGCACTTATTTCAGTCCCTATGAGACATTTGACTTGTGACAGGGACCTGCCACCCCAAGGGGAAAGGGGCACAAACATGTCGCATCGATGCCCCAACACTAATGAGCTGCGGTTGCAATTTTAGTGCACCTTCACCCCTTGCCTCCTCTCTCACACTCCATAGGGAGTTCTTGTTGCCCCCTTCGCTGGCATCGTGCAGCTGCCTCTGAGAAATTGCAGCTTTCACACGTGCTTCCCATTAAATGAAACGATTACAACGCGATTTCAACTCATAAGTGAAATTTATTTGCAACGCAGTCTGCCGGCATCGAAATATATGAGTATATATCGCTTACTATATAGAAGTATGTTCATGATTTTATGATTTAAGTCGACTGCGACTCTTCGGTGACTGGAACTGGCACTGTCACTGGGAGTGGGTCTGAGAATGGCACTGGGAATGGTACTGGGAATGGAAATGGGACTGGGAATGCGTTGGGGATGCGATGTTATTTGTGGGGCGGCTGTTGGAGTCGCTCTAGTTGGATGGGATGCCTGCCGACTGCTGGCACTTCACATAAAGAAGTTTGACATAAATTATGGATACTAATGAGCTCTGTGTGTGCACATAAAGCATTTCATTTTCTGCTAGTTAACAGAGCGACATCGACAAACGAACGGTCGGGCGGACTGACAGAGGCATCGTTCATGATTTCTATAAATTTTGCAATGCAATAAAATGGTTCAAATAAGTGCTTTTCTCAAATTTGAAAGTATTTTAATTGACGCAAGACGCAAATGATTTTTATTCGAGTGCACACTAAATTCAAAGGGAAGGGAATGGAAAGGGATTACTAAAATATTTATCCAAATCATTGCATGTTTACTTTTTTAAATAATGCTGAAATATGAACGATCTATTCTTATCTAAAACTTAAACTGTCTTGGCGAATTATAATTATTTATGGTGTCACAAAAAATTGTTTTTCCTTTTATAAATAAATGTAAAGCTTTCTTTATCAAAAGTTTGAATACATATCATATTTTATTTAAAAACATTTCATTTGTATTTACCTAGCTAATATATAAAACATATTAATATTATAATTACACCAATGTAAAATAGACAGGACTTCCTTACAACATTACCTATAGGTTGCTGAACTTCAGTTGATTTATTCTTATCTAAAACTCGAACTCAATTTAAAAATAATATTTATTTTTATCGTCATGTCAAATAATAAATATAATATATATTTTAAGATTTAGATGACGTTATCGAGCAGAGTGTGTTACTTGCAAAAATCGTAGAAAAGTTTTTTCTTTTGCGGGAAAAAGCTAGAAAAGTTTAAAACTCAACAACTGTGGTCAACCCATTTAACCTATGCAAGATTTTTTTTACAAACTTTTATTTATTAGAATAGTTTACATATTAGATTTAATATCGTTCGTTACAAGATTTGATAGCAGAAATTTTGGGGCTTTCCTCGCTTCGTTTTACCTTGTTTAGAGTTTTTTTTGGGTGCTGTGAGAAAATTTGCTAATATTATAATTCATTTGAAATCGTTAGTTTCTGTTCTTGTCTGTTGACATATACTTTATAGGGTCGATAAAATAATATAATCTAATAATTACATATAATTGTTTATAAAATATCACAATTTAAATTGCGCAAATCCAATTTCTTCGGACGGAAACCCCATGGTCAAAATTCTCTTATCAACGAGTACACTTAACAACTTACACTGCTATTGAGCAGTTTATTCACATGTGAATATAAGGGGATTTAATGTGTCGAAATGATGGCAAAATTTGTTGTTTATGAATAACGCATGCGTGGACTGGGCTAATTAACAAGCAACTGGCGACTGGTGACTGGTGACTGGTAACAATCGAGGCCTGGGCTAAATAGTTTCACGTGAGAATCGAGTTGAAGTCGAGTAAAGGACAAACAGCTCTCCCCGCACAAATACTCGCCTAAGTACACGCACAGAAAGCCAAATTAATTATGCATTTATGTCGTTGCAATATGTTGCTCACACACACACACACACACACATGCACACACAGACACACACCGGCACACACATACACACATTTGCGGCTGGGCAACGTTACAACAATGGACCACAGCAGCAGCAAAGACAATGACCGACAGTGGGACGGACAGACCTGTCGTCCTGCCCAGCACATTTGACCGCAAACAATAAATGCTTGCAACTAAATGCACTTTAGGGGGCACCCAAATCCACACAAACTTCAGTAAGTATGTGTGTATGTGTATGTTGAACGCAAATTAAGCACGACGAGCACACAAAATGGACGCCAGACTCGTTCTCATCTCAGCCCGGCCGAAACGTGTCATGAGTGATGTTGTTTCAATTGCTGATTTAATGCGCCCCTCCAACTACTTGGCGGCTTAGGGCATTGGCAAGGCGATGGACACCAAGACGGGCAGACAAGCAGACAAGCGGACGGAGGGACGGCGGGGGGGCCAACATTGCGTTGGCAAGGCAAGCAACATGCATCTTCTTGACAATGCGACAAACGATGACGACAACGACAACGACAAGCAACGTGGCCCCCGAACTCGAATCCGACCCCAGCACCTGCCTTGGAGGTGAAGGTGGAGGTGGAGGTGGAGGAGCGGAGACAAACAAACAAGCAAGGCAAGCGACATATATCAACAGCCTCCCAGCAGCCCCTCGTACATCACAGCATTTGCTCGTCTGTCATTGTTGACTTGTTGTGCATCAGGCTTCCTCGCACAGTGGGACACTGTCGATTGTCTGGGGAAGATCTAATCTTTCTATGAATATCAATTTCGAATGTATTTAATATTTCAGCCAAGAATGCCGCACGGATCATCAACCGGTTTTGTTTGAGTTTATAAAGTTCCCCGAAGCGGATCATGAGATCCATTAAGCGTTTTAACAAAAATAATTACTTAAAATCTATAGTAAAGTTAATAATCTTTTTATTTATTTATTGTATTGGATTAGAAAATCAAGCAAAATTGGAAAACTATTGAACTGAGCATCGATGCAAAGGTGCTTAAAACGGGTTTTAATTCAAATTGAATTCTTGCCTTATGACTTGAACCATCAAGCCGAACTTTCTACAAAATTGTTTGTAATCTACAAATAGCTTTAGCATTTAATTTAAATGGGCACCAATATGAATATGAGAATATGGAAAGTGTAAGAAATTAAATGAAATATTACTACTGAAATTAAATAACAACAAACTGGAGAGTCGGGCGGGAGTGACATTATGGTGCCCTGAGTCCTGATACAATGAATTCTGATGCACTTTTCAACCGATCTTTCCTGTGTCAGCTATATGATATAGTGATATTTCCAAATGCTCTATCTGTTGAGGTTGGCTGAGGAATGTCGGAAATCAAAATAGTTTGTCATACTAAAGTATGATTTTTGAGCGATACTTCCTAAGGCAGCTATATGATATAGTGATCCGATTCGGCCGGTTCCGACATATGAACTGCCTGTAGCAAATAATCGGACCTTTACTAAGTTTCATCCCGATAGCTCTAAAACTGAGAGACTAGTTCGCATAGAAACATACAGACAGACGGACATGGCTATATGGACTCGGTAGTTGATGCTGATCAAGAATATATATACTTTTTAGAGTCGGACATGCCTCCTTCCATGCGTTACACATTTCGTGACAAATTAAGAGTACCCTCTGCAAGGGTTTTATAGGTATCCTCTATAATATAGAGAAAACCATGATATCTGCATGTATGAAATGGGTATGAAATATTACGAGATATGTTAATTTGTACATACATTTATAACGTGATTTTGAGTCGCACTTTGCTGTATTCAACCACTGTGCAGGTCTCAGCTCTTTAAGCTAACGAAAATGCAACGGGAACGTCGCTGTTGCCGGAAAGGGTTAACCTGATGTTTATGTTTTAGTTGTTGTTATTGCTGGGATGCAGCAGTTGCCGCTGCCGTTGCCGTTGTTGTTGTTGCTGCTGCTGCTGCTGCTGCTACTTGCTGCCTGTCTTTTGTTTAAAGATGATTAATAGCCAATGTCGCTGGCTGCAGCACTCAATGCATTTCCATTATCATCAGCGCACTCCCATCAGCATCATCATTATCATCGTTATCATCATTGCCATCATTGTTGCCCTCTAACCCCATGTTGTTTTGCCCAAATTGCTTAGCTGGCAGTAAAAAGTGCCACCTTAAATGGATCAGTGGGACGAGGGCGGCGGATCTCTGTCTGTTTGTATGTATGTTTGGTTGCCCACTCACTGGCAAAGTCAAAGTCGTTTGCTATTCATTAATACTCTTAGTTTTTGCACACCCCCTCTCAATCTTTCCCTTCTCCCCAGCCCACTCCCGGCCAGTTGCAGTTGTCTTGTTTTGCTGAGAAGTTGCACAGTTCTTGTTGCTGATAATTAGCTGCTCTGTCTGTTGGTTTTGCCCCAACACTCTTCACTGTTGTCTCAGCTCGCTGTTGTTGTTGTTGTTGCTGTTGCTGTTGCTGTCGCTTGTTTTATGTATTTTGTGGCTGCATTACTTCCGTTGATGTTTATTCTTAGCTGTTTGCATTTGACAAATGACATTTTTGGCATTGTGCAACTGGCAAGCAACGCAGCAAAGTTGCCACTGCCACAGGGCCACAGCAACTACAACTAAAACGAGAACAACAACAACAACAGGTTTAGCAATTTTTTGCTGAGTTCGTGCGTTGTTTTTCATGTTGTTTGTTTGTTGTTGCCTTCCCTCCTGCAATTTCTAAAGGAAATCTAAATTATTTTCAGAGTTATTGCAGTTGCCATCAAAGTTTTTCTGCTCTGCTTGATGTTAGCCTTGGTAATTTGTCCTGTCCTGACAATGGACACGTGTCGTGATTAATAATTCTGTGAGATCAAAACAGAGACTGTGAATTGCAAACTGCAATTTGGATTCACTTCACTCTATTACATTCAATCACAGCGAAATATTGCCAAATAGAAAGTTGCATAATCGCATTCGTAGCGCCATCTAGCGACCCAAATCGTCGGCCAATCAATCAAATTACGCGCAATTATGACACGGTCATTTCAACAGAAATGTCGACAGCTGTCATTAAAACATAGAGGATGCCCGCAGGATGAACAGGACGAGCACATAAATAAAGCAAACAAATGCGAAAGAGTGAAAGACAATTAAAACGTCGCCGGCAGCTAATAAAACGAAGCAAAGCGTTCTACTTATCTATTGCACTCTTCATACCCTGTACTTCCCAATTATATATTATTAAATTTAAATGTTTCTATGTATCATTGAGATGATCATTCTGTTGTCAATGAAAACATAATAATATATAATAATAAGCTTGTATAATAATAGTAATAATCTAGTCGGTTATACTTTTCTTGTCTGTTGTCGATGAAGCAATAAAATAATTATATAAAATATAAGTAAAATACGCGTAAAACTCGTCTTCGAGTTGTCAAAAACTTAAGCATGCCCATCGCAACAACTGAGGGCAAGCAGGAGAAAGAGATAGAGCGAGAGGGATAGCGAGAGGGATAGCGAGAGGGATAGCGAGAGGGATAGCGAGAGGGATAGCGAGAGCGAGAGTGAAAGAGTGGGGAAGTAAGTATACTTATATTTCTGCTTCGTGCCGCTGTTAATAACTTGGAAGTCATCAAGGAAATTAAAAATTATTAATAAGACTGCTCACACCGCTCGGACTTGTTTCCATTTTAAAGTTGACTGCAGTTGCTATTTACTGTTGCCATCCCCCTTCCCCTCGTGCAGTTGGTAAACTTTGGTGGGTACTATAATTTAACAGTTATAGCTTTTTAGTGTGCAACTATTTTTCGTGTAAAACTTTTAATGGAATTCAGAGGACCCAAGACTCGGTTCGATAGTGGCGAGAGAAAGCGCATCAAAAAATAGACACCGATTTGGGGGGTTGCTAGGAATGGGGGTGGCACGTAGGAGGACAGTTGTAGGAGTAGTAAAATGAGCGGAAATGAATGGTTTTAAATAACAGCAAATTATGAGCTAAGTTTTCAAAAAGTGGGAAATAAGTTGAAGGGAGCGAAAAGTTTTCGACTGTACTTGGATGGCTTTATAAATAATTTTTGCGGATGCTCAGATATTTTGCCTCAAAGATATAAAGTGCTAATTGTCTGATAAAGAACTTGACTGGGACAGTTATGAGGCATCCTAGTGAACAAGATTACGACTTTAAGGTCATGCAACATCATTGAGAGAACAATTTAAAGGTATCCAAGATGTTGAAAGATTCGCTGCAAACTCTGAAGTTGTTGTAGGCCTTCTCAAACACGGTCAGAGAAATCCTAGTTTACCTTTCTGCACAGTTTCGGGTAGAAAATCAACCCAGAGCCCGCGGCCGAAATGAAGAAGTAAATGTAATGCAGTTAATAAATAAACAAATAAATTTGAAATGCATAAACGAAATGTCCCCTGCCAGTAACCACTTTCACGTTGGCCAACAAAATTGACCCAACATCTACCGAAAAATAAAAAAAAAAACAGTCGAAATGAAGGAGGAAACTTGGGGTGAGATTGCTTATACAGCTTCAGGCTGTGTTTATTTTTTGCGAAATATGTTGAGCACATATTTACACGAATACATATGTAAACTTTTCAACACACACACTCACACTCACATAAACACAGACATAAATTCAGAGCCAACTTGGGTGGGTTGGTCTCTCCTTTGGCCCCTCTCGATGTTAAACCTGCAGCAAGCTCGTTTTGGCGTTTTGCTTGGCTTTAAATTGCTTTGGCACTTAAGTGGTTTGTGCCACGCCCCCGCCTCTGAGAAGCAACCACGTGTCGTCGTTTTGCCGTTAAACGAAAATTACAAAATGTTTGTTTAATTAGAAGTTGTGCGTGCGCCTCCAACCCTCGAGTGATTATTTTAAGCCATTGAAAATATGACCAGCCAGCCAACCAACCAACCAACCAACCAAACATCCAACCAACTAAGTTGACTATGCCACATCTCAATCCAATCCACACACTCACACTTGTCTGCTGTGTGTGTGTCTGTGTCGAGTGGTTTGGCTGTGAGCCCCATTAAATACGGTCAACTTAACTGAGAAGTGCCCTCTTCTGCGGTTGTATTCTGGCTTTTCCGTGCATATTTCAGTCGAGTTCTATGAGCCTCTTTGTATAATTCAATTCGTGTTTTAATTTAGTCCGTTTAGTCGGTTTCGCTTCAAGTGTTTTGCGGCTCTTTAAGAGTGGACTGAATGAATTTGGTCAGAATGCATTAAGTATACTTGCTGACACTAATTTCTACTATTAAATAGAAGTCACAATAATTCCCATTTCAGTTGAGTCAATACAACGCTTTAGCATGACCCTTGACCCTGGTAGTAACTGCTGTTAAAGCAGCATTAAAATATACCTTCCTATTGCCGGTCACTAAAGAATAACTGAGGAAAGCCACCAGCGAATGCAACGTGGCGCAGAACGCGCACTTCCGCTCGAGGAAAAACTTTGGAAAGCGGCACAAAATGGCGGCAAACGTGCAAAAAGTTTTGATACTCGAGAGACAGAATAGAAACAGGGGGAGTCAACAATATGTTGCACCATTTGCAGTTTATGAAAAGGATTTTCCATATGCTCCAACAACTTGAGCAAATTTTAATTTAGAAATATTTAACTTATAGAAGTTACTAATATATAAATATGTTTTTTCTATACTTTCAGGTGAGTCAAATATGTGTGATTTTCAATTGAATATTTACTGAGGTAAGCAGCATGATATATATTATAGTATAGCGTCTTATCTGAAAAACTATTGATAGCATGATATCATTTGTGTGCATGAGAAAAACCCAATTTAATTTGAAGTACACACATCAGTTACGTGAAGAGTGTAAGACACAGATAGTACAATGGAAATTTCCCGACCATCCCCAGAAGATGCCCACAAGAGACCTTAGTTTTAGACGTGTTTTGGTGTGTTTGGGAGTTTTGTTCCGATTGAAACCGTCCAAAACTGAGGCCGATTGTGCGGCGAAAGCATCCAAAAAATAATGAAAAAGTTAAGGAAATATGAAGCGCGCTTTTATGTTTTGCGTTTAAATCGTATGCATTTTTTTGTATTTTTGTTTTAAATAAAATAATCACTTTTTACACTCTATACATGTTTTTTTTTCACAATGCGAAAGCTCTGTTAACAAATCATCGAAAATAAAAGTATGAAAAGAACTACGAATTATAGCAATAACAATAATTTGCAATATCTGAGCTCAGTGCACAACAGATAGTACGATATTTCTATATTTTGAAATAATTTCTATTTATTTCCTTTTAATTGTCTGTGCGAGCTTAAATGATTTATTAACAAAATTTCAACTTTGGGTCATTTACTTTGTTTACCAGCCTTTAAATTAACGTGTCAACAACGCAAAAACCCTAAAAAAAAAAAAACAAATAAAAACGTAAAACAAGTGACAGCAAAAAGTGTTTCGAGTGTTATGTAAAGTGATAAATTAGTGGCATACAATGAAAGTGTCTAAAAAGAAGTCAGTACGAATGTTCGCATAAACAAATAATAAAGGACTATGGCTATGGCGACTATACAAACCATTAACAATATGATTTATGCTTTTTACAACCTATTTACTTTAATTTATATCCATTTTGTTGTAGTTATTTCACTTTTTGTTGCGCCTTTTCCGATATATACAACGTTTTTGCATGTGCTCGTCTCGTTTGCCATGTACTGCGTTCATCTTGTGCTCGTATCTGTGCTAATAAAAACCCTGAAATAAATACATATCCTTTTGCAAACATATGTGCAACTATCTACACATTTGACAGGTTTCACTTCTGGCCGCAACACGTCATTTTGGCCAATAAAAACCTATGAAATACTTAGCATATAAGCAAAGCAAATGTCGGCTTACTCATACTCTACAGACCAATATTCGAGACTCCGAAGTAATATTAAATGCAAATGAATTAAGCTTTACAATCTATATTGAATTCAAAATAGATGTTATAATAAAGGAAATATCTAAGGAACATTTCTTCTTATCATTGCACTTCAATTCCGTGGATATTCATAGCTAATTAATGATCTAAATGTAAACTTGGAGTTTTATTTTTTATACCAATGAGTCACTAGAGTTTACGAGAGAGTTTATTTTAGACTCTTAGCTCGGTGCAATTACGTCAAATACCAACACAGACACACACACACACACACCAACACACAGAAAATACCGTAAGCGCTATCTACAAAAAAAGAGATTGAAATTATGGCACGAGGGAACAAAAAAATTTAATGCATTTCTCTCTTGCAAAATTTATTGGCCAAATAAATTATCGTAATAATATCAAATAAAAAAGGAGCGCATTCGAACGCAACGCAGTGAACGAAAGAGAGGTGGAGAAGCAACACATCTCCAAATGTGGGGGAGTGAGAGGGATGGCACGTGTGCATAAACACGCACTGAGGCCAAAGCTAACGGTTATTAACATATGCACGGACAAGGAGAGGCAAGCAACGTGCGGTATTTGGGTAGTTTGTGAAAGAGTAAGAGAACGAGGGAGCCCGGAGCTGAGCACTGAGGAATTTGCTGGCAGCTAAGTGGCAAAGAGTGTGGTGAAGTGCGGGGGCAAGGACGAGGAAGAGGACGAGGACGGGGAAGTGGGTCGGGCGGAGTTGGGTTGCGTTGCGTTGCGTTTGTGGGCATCGTTCTGGAACAAAAATCCTCTGCATGCACAATTTAAGCAGGATTTATGACTGGCAATATTGCCGTGCTGGGTAAGAAGAAGATGAAGAAGAAGAAGACGCTTGTCCTGTGTGGCACTGAAGCTTAGCTCGTCGATTGTGCGTGCAAGAAATTAAATTGCCAAATGCCCATTACCTTTCAAAGGGTTAAGCACGGTTTGAGGTTATGAAAATTGCTAAATTATGTTAATCTTCTGTGTGAATATTGAAAAATAGCCTGAACAACTCGGCATACGAATGCGACCTTCAATGTTCAGTATGTATAGCAAATATGTATATATACATATATGATACAGACACTTACCATCTTCATTTGATATGCATGAGAGCATTACCAAGCCTGGCTATAATCGTATGTCTATATGTGTGCCTTGTGAGCTGGAAATTGATTGAGAAATTGTCGAGCCGGTCAAAGTTGTGCCTGCCTAAAAGCCAGAAGAGGAATCACATTTTTTGCACTTTAACTCAATTCTTCGGGCCATGTCTAACCCCATTTGCGGATTCCCTTTTGCTCGGTGACCCTTTTTGGCACACAAAACTTATTACATTTGACGCGACACACAACAATGGCAACCCTGGCCAGTCGCTTAGACAAACCTGTGTTTGTGTGCGAGTAAATATTTAATATGTGTATCGATGCCATTGGCAGTTGCATACTTTATGGGGAGGACACACACAGGTTATAAGCATTATTCGTATTTTTCATATATTTATTTCCTGTCCGCCTGTTTCTTGTTTCGTTGCTCTTGCACAGATTTATCGCTTATTAGAATCACATAAAGCGTGGAGACAAAATTGGGTTACTCTGCAGCAGATAAAGATGATTAAAGACTCTCATTTACATGCGGGTCCTGCCAGCAATACTCGTAGCCTAAGAAATAACTGAAATAAATCTGACTGCTTGTTTACAGCTCTTAAGCTCCTTACTATACAATCTTTAAGCTTTCAAAGTCAAAGCAATTTCTATTAGTAATACAATCAAAAACTTCTCTCAATAACAACAACAGCGCCGACTCTATGCCATAATATTCTGTGTACTTGTAAAGAGGAAAAAGGATAGAGAAAAGGGCAGGGGAGTTGCATGTACCTGAACTGAACTGAACTGAATTTGCCAGACAACTAACCGACAATCAATCCCAGCCCGAGCCCCATTATTATCATAAACATAAAGGCGTAACTTCCTTTTCTTCACCCTCTCTGCACCTGTCTTGTCCTATTCAACAGCCGGCTCCTCTTAACCCTTTCTCCTGTCCCGACTTTCCGCCTGTCGACCTGTCCGACTGTCGGCCTGTCCACCTGCCCGATTGTCGTTAGGCTATTGAAAAGTTAAGTCGCGTAATCGATTGATTTGCCGGGCATTTCTTTTCAAGGTGCGTTGAGGGCTATAAAGTTTTTGCCTTTGCTCCAGCCTCAGCAGCTTCTTCTCCCCGCTGTTGTCGTCTTTTGCCTTTGTGCTGAAATTGAGATTTATTGCAAAATTTGAATTATAATGCAATTTATAATGTAAAATGGCAGACGAGAGACGCAATAGCAGCAGTCGCCGCTGAGATATTGAGCATCATAATGATGATGAAGCTGTTACGTTCTCGGCAAGGGTTCAACATCGCCTGAAGATGGTAATGGAAATGGTGGTTGATAAGGGGGGTGGTGGAAAAAGGGGGCGTGCTCTTTGTTGCTAATGTTGTTGATTCAATTTGACTTTTGCCGTTGAGCCGATCGCACAAAAGCCCTTGAAAGTCGTTTAGATTTGAGACGTATTAAATTGACAAGTCCTTGGAATTAATTTTGCATTGTTAGAGCTCTCCAATCGAAGCCCCGTTTCTAGATTTGCATAGCATTGAAAGCTGGGCATAAATCACAAGTTCCAAGGTTTCGAGCTCAGAATTGTGTGTGAGACTTGAATGCCAGTTTACCGGCAACAGTCAAATAGCCGTATCCATTTATTAAGTCAACTAACCTTTGCAAATTTCCATGAGCTAAGACCCCTTCTTAAATGCAAGTACTACAATTGTTGGGCTGGCATACTCTAAAATTTAACTGTAAACACTTATTTCCTGCAGTTAATTGCAAAGCATTTTCTTAACAGGAACAACAAAAGCAACAATAACAGTGAGCAAAAGTTGCTGCCTTAACAAAAACAAAATACAACTTTGTAGTTGAAGTGGAAGTTGATATTGTTGTTGATGTTGATTTTGCTCCTGTTCCCAATTCGGGTCTTTTAGGCAACTGAATTCAATACTCGTGTGTAATTTTGATTGAAATATGCCTGTTTACGGTATACAGGAAAACACAAACACTGCGAGCGAGCAGGACAGATATAGAACATATGGGGGGCAAGTGCATGTGTTTAGAAATGAATATATTTTTTAGTTTTCCCATGTCTATGTAGTACACTGCGAGAAACGCTGCAATGCTTCAAACATAGCATTTGTGGGCACATCGCAATCAGACACAATTGATGGATAAATATATAGCTATGTCAGTCATATCTCTTATTTGTTTGGGTGTAGATTGACTAAAAATAAAATATTTGCCGCGTATATGATTTTATTAGGCTTAAAATTTAAAGGAAATGTCGAAAACAATAAATACAATATAGTCGTGTTTTTTGTATGAAATTAAACCAAATTTTGAACTAAGACCTTGTGCTCAGTTTATCCAGTTAAAAAATATTTAATTTGGTTTTATTACTATTAAAAATAAATTATCCTATAGTGGTATTCAATACTTCAACAAAATATATACAAAGTATGTACTTAAACAGTATGATACTTAAACATAGATAATATGGTGAATAATTGGGGTAAGTGAAATATTATAGGGTTCTGTTTTCCAAGTTGGTTGGGTAAATTCTTTGGATCCTCCTTCTCACCCTTACTCCGTGAATACGACTCCGTCTCAGATGCTTGTCTTAATATGCAGCAGTTTGGCGGTTGATAACATCTCCGATCCTCGTTATCTGGAGTTCATTCTCATTAACTCTATTGCGTATGTACCATGCCGCACCAGATATTCATCGGAAGATTTGGGTCTTCACTACTCATATTTTATTAAGGTTCGACTTTGCTGCTTTGCCGTGTACCTGAAAACCATATCTTCAAATGCGTGCCAGAATAACTTTATAGATGTTCGTCTTGTTGGTAAACGATAGATTATTCCTGGTATTAATACTGTTCGCCTTTGCCTTGAGGCGCCGAACTACCTCAGTTATGTGCCGCTGGAAAGTTAGACGTTTGTCCAGAGTGACGCCAAGAAGAGAAGTGTCGTTTCCAAGAGTGTATGTCACACTTATCAAGGTTTATAGCAATTCTCCGTCTACAGGCTCAGCTCTCAAGTTCTTTTTAAAGGGTCCAAAAATCAATTATCAGTATAATTTTTTTAAATGTCTGTATATTGAGTGCTCAGAGAAAACTAGTACTTGAAAGGAAGGCTGACATTCGTAATTAGTAATTCGACTCATTTGAGTTCTATTCTCGTTCACTCTGATTCGGGTCCCAAAATGATTATCTCGATCGATTGAATCTTTCTTTCAATTTAGCTCTTTCGATATCGACAAATATTAAGCGGTAAATTAAACTTGCCTATGTATAACATTTAGTTTTTGTGCAAATACTAAAATGACTTTAAATGTTAATGGAAAGCCGTCCGATGTGTGGAACCATTTCATTGTTACCGATGATAAAATGCACGGGAAATTCGTTTATTGTAAGTATCAGCAATAGGTATCAATGGAGGATCAATCAGTAATTTAATGTGGAGGGCTAGCCCCAAACAGAATCAAGCTTATCTACTGCTGGCTCTGATGGTAGGCTAGTATTAATTGCTGGTCAGTTAATGCTATCAATTTAATTTTGTTTAGTAAACAAATTAAAAAAAAATAGGCTAACAAGTCCTAACCAACTTCATTGATCGGCGACCAACGAATTGGATGGTGGTGGAAATTAAAATCCATTCTAATATTCAAAGTAAATATAGTAAATAGTAGACAGAAAATATGAATATACAAATTTAAACCAGACACTGAGCGGTTATTAGATTAGAAGATACGAATGTACGATAAAGAGGATCAAATGTCTCGTTTATACGATAAGGGACTCAAATGACTAAAGTGAACGATAATGAACGAAAGTGAACGAGAGGGAACGAGATCGAACGAGAACAAACGAAAGACTCAAGTGATTCAAATGAAATATTCGTTCGTTCTGTAAAAATTGAACTAATTCAGTGAATTGAAGTGGAAAGTACAACTTTAGTGTTGCCCTCCTCCCATACTGAAAAGCTGCCGACGCCCTTGGGTGTTAGACATGTGATCTGATATCGGAGACTTTTTATCAACACTATATTTCTTTAAAATATATTGTTCTAGGTAAAGAGTAAAGTGTAACAGTTATTTCTCTGAGTGTATAGTGTAATGCTGTGTAATGAAGAGTGTGCGTAGGACAGGCAGGCTGTCACTTGAACAGGGGACGACCAAAACTATGGCTAGAGTTTCCAGCCTATGCTGCGTATTTGCCATGCCTTGCCTTTCCGCTCCTCTAACGTTCCACCTCTCACCGAATCTTCGCATGCGCCGGGGTTGAAGTAAGTGTGTGTGCGTGTCTTTTTGCTTGTAAAGCAATATTTCAATCAAAACAAGAAATAAATTACAGGCTTCACTAGCAGAGAGCGACAGACACGAGCACAGCAACGAACTAAGAACTAACGCAGAAGTAAAGTAAGAGCTGCAGAGACAGGACAGGACATGGAACAAGGCAGGCAGGGCCAAGATACGAGCACTTTTAGGCCAGGATGGGGTTGCGGGACATGCCAGGCGGCGACTGCAGTCAAAAACAATGCAGGCAAAAAGTTGCGGCAGCTTTTTACCCCCAAGCAAAAGAAAGCAAGCTAAAAAGTTCAAGTAGAAGTAAGTACAAAACTATTTTGTAAACACGCATGCACACACACACATAGAGAGAGACAAGTACACTCTCTCACATGCATGCAACACTCGAAAGTTGCAAGTTGCAAAATGAAGTGAACGTAGGTGAAGGAAAGAAGTTGCAACAGTCCCAGAAATGCCTACAAACAGAAACGAGCCTGACAGCAGGCGGCACTCGCAGGCAACTCGAAATGTCGTCCCCCTCAAAAGGTAACAAGGAGTAATAGAACTGGTGGGTTGCTTATAAATTTAAACTAAAACATGTAGGAATGTTATAGTCGAGGCCCTTTCTCTAAAACACCCGTAGCACAAATTAAAATTAATATTATTATTATAAATTTAATTATAAATTTCGTCTAACATCTTTCGTTATAAAATAGATTTTCGTTATAAAATTATTAAAAAAGAATTGGTAGTTGCATATACATATGCTTTCGTCACGAGGTGGATACTTACTTAATGTATTCTTAGATTAATTGCATTTATGAATCTCAAACTCCAGCGGTATACTACTCCTTACCTTAAGCCGCTCTCTGTAATTATAAACTTATAGCAGTTGTTATACTGCAATATGCTTGACAATAACTAATAGGGATTGTTCACAATAAGGAAGAGTACTCCATATGAAAATCTATGGGTGTGTTGCACTTTTGATATTTGCTAAGATCGATACGGCTCGGAAATCGGATATAAATCCGTGGGATCGCGCACGACTCTTAAAACATGGTTACAAACTCTAATTTTCGATGAGATACAGGTGTTAATTAATTTGCCGGGCCGAAAAAAAGCGTGTCAAAATTAATAATCAAATGTAATCTGCGTGGCGATCAGACGAGTCGGTATGCCAATTTTGGTTGCTCTATCTCTTACAGTCCTTGAGATGTAGATGTCCATACAGACATGCCTAAATCGACTTCGCTGTTGATGCTGATCAAGGATATACAGGGTGGGTTAAAAGTAATTGCTATAACTTTTGCATGGGATCAAATGTCAATTCGGTTTTAACACTTATGAACTAAGCAAATGAAAAATATAAAAGCCTGCAAGCCATGAGTCCGGTATACTCCGTAAGAAGATGGAATAATTGTTTCCATTAGATTGCGCAACATTTGCAAAGGTTATAGCGTTTTCCAATAGGGTGATTACTTTTGCCCCAAACTGTATATTCCTTATAGAGACGGAAATTCCATCTACTGACGGTTTCATACTTTTGCACAGAGTTAATATATCCCTGGTATAGGGAATACACATTTCTTTGTATTGTATTCTTATAAACAAAGGTTCTCATACCAATGAACCTACAAGACGAAACAAGAGGAAACAATGGGGACGGGACTCGCGTTATGACACACAATATGCATAGATTGAAGGTTATAAAGTACGCAAACATTCGATGTATCAGGAAACATGGCTTCTAAATTTGAATCGGCATTGGAAAAGGACCTGATACAAATCTTAAATGTATTAGCCAAAATATTTGTCTGGGGACTATTGTCTCTGAGGCTGACTTCTTAATGACTTGGAAGAGGTATTCGTTCAGGCATGAAGACAAATATGAAAGCCAATACATTAGGCCACAAGTGTTGAGGCCTCAAACAATGCCTGTGTGTGGCTTTAAGCTGAAAGCTTTATTTTCCTCATGTCTTTCCCCAGGTATGGCCAGAAATTTAAATTTCATTTCAGTGGAGTAAATATTTAAGGTGCGCAATTAAGTTAAGTCTGCTTTCGGGCGGATTGTTTGCAGAAATGCAATTTCGGCAATTTGTATATGACTTTAATGTCATTTCCACATTTCCCAGCGAATCTCTCTGCTGTTGACTTATGTCATGTTCGCTCTCACATTTTACGCCCCTTTTGGCAACTGAGGCTGCAAAGAAATAAATATCAATTTTTACCTGCAGCTCGGAATCGAAATGAAAAGTATAACGCAAATTACATAAATAACAGCACATGGTTCTGGACGATTTCAGGTCGCGTCTGTTTCCCCAAAATAAAAAGTGAGTGTGTATAGACAAATAATGCGCAATCCCCTTACAAAGGGCAAGTGAAAGGCCATAAATCGGAAAAAATCCATTTTAAATATTATTATACGTTTCAGACAGACGTTTCATTTTTTTATCCCTTCATACGTACACTGAGACTTACATTTTATTTTTATGGAGTCTGCCAAATGGATGTGTGTAGTTAAACAGGGACACACCGTTCCAACAAACTTGTAAATAGTTTGAGTAATTCAAAGTGTACTTTAAGCATTTTATTATATAATTGTAATAGTACCATACGTTTAAAGCCGAATTAGTTATTAAGATTATAAAGATTTCCCACAAAGGAACTTTCTTTTTGTAATTGTAATGTAATAACTTGATTTTTATTTTATATGCAGTTTGGCTTCCATATAAATTTTGAATGCATCTATCTATGGAAAAGACTTCAAAGACTTCGGCTTAACATTGGCTTCTCCTGAGTCTCAGAAAGGCGTATTATCTGAGCAGACGCAGATACAAATAAAAATATAAAAAGTGCGCCAACAATTTTATTATAATTCATAAAGCGTGTGGATGAGACACAAAAGCGTCTGACAACTGACAACCCAAAGGATGCTGAGGCCCAGCTGCCAAGCTGCTGCGTCCTTCGTCCTGGTTCCTGCGTCCGGCAAATGAAGTCGAAATAAGTAAACTTTTTATCAAGTCAATATTCTACGTTGACTGGAAACCACAACGTCTACAGCGACGGCGACGGCGAGGACGACGGCGACTGTGATGTCGGCAGATTTACAGACAGGCCAATGACATGGCCAAGGAAACTGCAGAAAAGTTGTGCCATGTTTCCTTCATTCTCCCGGTTGTGTTGCCGACGTCATCGTTGTTCTGGTCCAGACCAGACGGCGGCGTTAACCTTTGCTGCCATATTTTTGTGCCTTCTGAGCCTTTTAAGCATTTTTATTCAATTTCGATTTCTGTGCTTATAAGCGAGTCTCGATTGCAGCTCAATAAGCTGGCCAGGCATTAGAGCACTGGGAATTGATGTCCTCTCTTTTTTTCAATCTCAAGCTTTCCTACTTTGTTACTCCCTTTGCAAGCATCAAATTATTATTCATTGCAGTCAAAGAGTGCACATAAGTTATGTAGCAGCCAGATATTGTCAATGCAGATTCGGTAGCTGGTCAAATGATTTACCTTTAAATTTAAACTGCCTGAAATAAATGTTTAACTTACCAACAGCTCTATTGGACAAGTTCCACAGGACACAGCTCAGTCAGAGCTCGGAACTGTTGCTGACACTTTCGTTGCACTTCTCCTCAGCTGGCTGCATTGCCTGAATGCCTGTCAGTTATTCCGGAGTCCACAGTTAACAGTTAACAGTTAGTTAGTGCCCTGTAGGTGCTTTCTTTCACAGCCAAGGTGTCGGACTGTGCATAACTCCGAGACGTGGGCCTGTCAACTGTCCAACTCCGCCTCCCTGCTCCACTCTTCTGTACCTTGCTTCAGGTTATCAGAAAAGCCCTGGCGTAGCTTTTCTCCTGTCGTCTACAGTTTCCCCATTTCACTGCTGAATAATAATGTCTCGGATGACTCCTGGAAACTATTTAGAAATTTTAAACATATTTCTCATTAATATCTGTTAATAATCACTACACTTTTATTTTGTGAATTACAATTTTATACTTTTAATTGAATTTTCCTTAAATATCCTGCTGATTACCCACAGCATTTTCCTTCTCTATTATAGTGCTGGAAACTTTCCAGATTAAGAAGGCCACGTATAAGAGCAGTTCTACAAAATTTATTGTTCACTTTAACGAATATTTTGAGAAATCCGATTAAATTTATAGACTAGTTGTCAAAAAAATGTTTTGTAAATCAAAGAATTTATGAACAATATATCTGAAAATGCAATATCGCCTCTACAACATTAAAGAATTTAATAAAGCGTATGTTTCCACTTAAAATTTGTTTGCTAATGATAATAAAAATAATAAAATTTATAAATATATTTTATCTTCGATGTGAGATAATCTTCTAATCAAATCCTTCCACTCTAATTAAGATCTTCTATCCGACATCTGAATGATGAACTTCTAAAGACTCCAATCAGTGTTGGGCAATTAAGCAAAAGCCACTTGGAGTAGGGGGAGTGGCACAACCCACAACCCACAAACCATTCGTGGAACAGAAATAGCCAATTACCAAAGAAATCAATTATACAGAAAGAAATGAACGAATATTGAAGGCAAAAGCGACAAATAAAACATCTTGCCAACAAAAGACACGTACCATAAACACATCAGGCACAGGTACCAAGTGGGAGCTGGGGGAGGGCAGGTGAGAGCCATCACACGTTGAATAAATATGAAAAGATGACAACAAAAGCGGAGGCTGGGACCGTGAAGCGAATCAAATCTCGGGACACACGTAGACAAACACAGAGGGACAAAACTGAAGCTGCTCCCATCGCAAACTATTCGGTTCGAAAGAGGGGTGAAGGGGCATCAAATAATTCCATTAGTTAAATAAATAAACAAAGCGAAATGAATGATTGAGCAGCTTCGAGGGCAAAGCAGATGACTCGAAGGAGACTTTAACTTCCCTGTCACGAGCAAGCGAATTCGCAACTGCCTCTGCCTCTGCCTCTGCCTCCGCCTCCGCCTCAGACTCCCAACCAGGTGGCCTCCTGTAGACCCCTCGAAATGAGTACAGAGTGGAACACGGGACACGTGACAAAGGTTACCAGAGGCCGGCGGCGATGGCGCTGCGTGCATAAACCAAATGCAAACACACAAAAGCCTCGCACACACATGCAATCCGTGTGAGGTCTCAAAAGATGTCACTCGATTGTGTCCTGGTGAATATTACATGAGCATCTCGGCATCATCATGAATCGCCAGGCAGCGCCAGCGCCAGCGCCATATATTGACCCATTTTGACATCCTCAAACAATCCCCCAAGCGTGCAGTCAGGCAACAGAGTAGGAGGACAGACAGACAGGATAGCCACCCACCTGGACAGCAGGAGTAGTTTTGCTTAATAAAGTCAAATGCCACCAAAATCAAAAGGAAAATGCCACTTACGCCTAATGGCATCAGAGAGTTCTGCAGTTGACAGCCACAGCCACTGCCACTGCTACAGCCACAGCTACATCCACAGCCCCAACACCCAGAACAACAACAAGGATGTTGAGCCTCCTCTAGGGGGCCCAAGGCAACCACCAAGTAGACGCAATGGCGACATCGTCGTCGTGAGTAAATTGGTGGATTTTTAATTGTATTAACTTGCCTGGGCCGCCAACTGAAGTATCTTCCATCCTTGGGCATCCTTGCGGCACTTAAGTGCGCGTGGGCTTCAAATATTTGGCTATTGCTTCATTTGATTAAGCTGATGCTTGAGATTTGTCCAAATTGTGACATATGTATGTGTCTGAGAGAGTCAACACATTGCATCGCTAATGAAGGGTCCTTCCCTTTAAGAGATGATACAGATAGAGAGAGAGAGAGAGAGCAACTCCTCTTGATAATCCTGCTTTCTCACAATCGCCTGCACTTCTTGATTCTCTCTTTATGTTTGACTGCTCTATTGTAAAAATTAAATAACATGGCAACTGGTCCAATGGGGCCAAGTGTCCTTCTGTCAGGGTTGCCATTACAAGTGCAGGCGATTAAGCTCTGCAACAGCAACGAGTGTAGTCAACAAAACATGGAAACTAAACAATTAGCTTTTATAAAAATCCATATAAGCCGTACTAACACTGACACCGATGTTGCCATTGAGGAGAGCAGTGATGCCAACTGCTCGCCACAAAAACAGATGAATAATAACGATATAAAAAGGTTAAAAAATTAACTATTAATATTTGCATGAAATGCATAAAGAAGAGACCAACAAATATAACTTAAAAGTGATGATTTGCATTACTTTAAATTATTTATTCAACTTCTATTGCCGAAAGAGACTGAAAACAATCCTTATTGGCAAATGTATTCTGCTTTGATATAATTTGATGATTGATATTTTTCCCTGAAGTAGTTTTATAAAACGAATAGTTTTAAGCGTTTCCTGCATGCTTCCAAAATTATATTAATGTCAACTAACTTCAATCTTACCTTTTTTCTTTATGTTTGATTGGACTTTTTATAGGTTTTCGCCAATCCTAGCAAACAATGCTGGATAAATTATTTAACTTTAAATAGCACCAGGATATTTACAATTACTTTTAAATTTTAATTTGTTTATTAAATATAATTTTATATTATTCTGTCGGATGATTGCAGTTTGACCATAAGCAAATAAGTTAATAAATACATCAATAAATAAATACAAATATAGGGAAACAGACAGATTTATCCAGAAAAAGGCCAAATCGGCAGCACTACAGGAAAGGGGCAAAGCGGGACTTGGTCAACCGACGTCCAAGTCCAAAGTGAACCCGGCAACCGCAGGACCAGCAGCGATGCCAGCGGCGACTGACCATCAGAGCAAACCCTTTCAAGTTGCATTATAAGGACACACCCAACACTCCCTCCCTACCCCCACATTCCGGTCTTGCCACCAACCAGAGTTGCCACCAACACCCACAATGAGCGCTTATCATTTTTGCAACGAAGCAATAATAAGTCCCGAAGGACATGTGTGCAGTGGTTGGTTGCTGGGTGCTGTGTGTGTTGGTGGGTCGATGGGTGAGTGGTTTGGTGGGTGAGTAGCTATGTGGGTCTGTCGGTTACGTTGGGAAGGCTACAAGAATTAAGTGAAAATCATATTTAATGAACGAAAATGCAGCCAAATTGATGTCAATGAAAATGGGAATGCGGATTGCGAGTTGCGAGTTGCAATTTGATCGCACTTTGCAGATAACCTACAAATAATAATTAAATAAATGTTATTTGAATGAGTTACGAACATGTCGCAAATTAAAATTATATTACTTGGAATGTGAGAATTTTCAAGCTTGTGGAACTGTGTGTGAGAGACAATTATAATTGTCAGAGTCTATCAATGTCAATTATTGACAATCACAAAGACAACAGGTTGAGCTTCTAATGAGGACTTAATTGTATTTATCATTTTTAATAATAATACAAAATAATGTATTCCGAAGGTGTCAATGATAGTATCGAAGAGGTTTACAACCTGCTCATTCATTCGGAAGAATCATGCCTGTAATGGCCTTTTGATGCCTACTGAACGCGTTGCGTTCACTCGCAATGACAGTCCACATATAGCCCGACCAAATAAAAATTAAAAGTGGTTTAAATGAAATCCGTAAAGTGTGTCAACGTCAACATCAGCAACAGCAGCAGCTTCAACGAGGTGGGCGGCCAAGTTGGCCACGGGTTGACAACTTGTTTGACATAATTCAACACGCAGTGGCGAGAACCTTTCTGACAGCAATTAAAAGAGCATTTCCAACAGATCCGATAATGGTCCCATTCCCAGTCCAGTTTCAGTCCCTGGACAATAGACTCTTGTTCATTTGAGCTGAAGCGTTTTCCCTGAAGCGCCTGAAGCAGTTCAGGGCTGAAAGAATGGGGTGGTGGGATTGATTCCCAGCTTTTGTATTTTTAATGCTTAAAACAAATAATTGCAAATAAATGGCTGCTCATTGGAGAAAACAATGACATATATTGACACTGGCATCTTCATCATCCTTATCATCGGGGCCAGCTTAATATGAAAATTTAAATTACAAAATGCAGAATGCAAAATTGCAGTTCAACCAAGTGCAGTGGAAATCATATTAATAAAAATAATGAGTTGCTGCTCCCGAAAAGCAGCTTGAAAACCGATTAAAAATTGAGCAGCTCTGCGCCGGATGTTAAGTAGAAATGTCAATCTGACAGCTGCTCCTGCCGCCTGTGTCTGGCCTTGCTGCAAATTGGAAAGGGATGACGGGACGCCTTTTCACGATTTCAGCTCTCAATGTCGGCATATATTTATTTGTAAATACTACTTAAACTTCTTCATATCAATCATTGCAAGGGCATCGCTTCAAGTTGTTCTTTATATTGTTGTTGTTATTGCAAATGCATGATAATCCTCGTGAGAACAATCCATTCTATTGATATTGCGATAATACGAGTAAAGTGTATTTATTCCGTTAAATCGGGGAATTAAGAAAGTGAGGGGTATTCGATTTAAGACAAAAGTGATCATTTTAAGTTTAAGCTCTTAAGCAGAAGAAGGAAATTAAAGGAAAATAATCTTCTTAGCCAGAGAATAATCAGTGTTAATGTCGGAGTGGGTAAAGTTGCATTAATGACTCTCAATAAACTTGGCTTCAACAAAAGGATACGTAATTTTTAATTCGTTGTGAACTTTAATATGTAAAGCAAAGGAAATACGAAGATTGAATGCGTATTATTCTTAAGAATAAGAACAGAAAAGCTTCCCACTTTATTTATACCTTACAGTTATTTATACATACAGGTTTTCCCTTAAATCTGGGCTTATTGAAAGTGAAAGGATACTGAAATAAGCAAAGACAGTAAGCACATAGATAGGACTAGCATATTGAAGTTTTGTCCAACGGATGAATTGAAAAAGAGAAGTACCTACTCATTACCCCGCTCGCATTCCGTATTATTCGCAAATTGTGCTCATTAATCGCTTGTCCTTCAATAGCTTGAACGCATCTTTTGACTTATTGCTAACATCGCCGGGCGCTGATTGCCATTTGAAGTCCTGGATGCACACACTGACATACACACCCGAGTGTGTATACTCATTTATTCCTTCGGTCGATTGCTCGTTGTGCCCATTGTCCGGCGATTGATTCCAGCTCAAATGAAGAAGAGAAGTTATCCGTCCAAATGATTATGTATTATGAGTATTATGATTCTTGCTCTAAATGTTCCATTGTGATTGTTTTGACTTTGTTTCGATTTGGCTTATTGAGTGGAAAATTTGCAATTACTCAGAAAAAGTTGAGTTAAGTGAACTAAACGGGGAGTGGAATGATCATTGAGAAATAATATCCAACAGACTTTGATTAAGGATAGATAAGACACCTTTGATAATATCGCACACATTTAACGCTAAGAGTTTCCGCTACTTTCAAGGAGTGCTCCACATGTTTCCCCGAAATTTATGGCAGCTAATAAATTTTCAGCTGCAAAGCAAATTATTTTCTAATTTCTGCTAATCACGCGCTCGTCTGCTCGCTGCACAGACAACAACCAGGAACAACCGGCAGTACACGGACTTAAATCGATGCAGTCTACCTCATAAACGGACTCACAGACGAAAGGACATACGGACGTACGGACGTGTCTTTTATCTATCTGTGCCGTCGCTCGACGTTGGCGGCGACATCGTGGCTTCGACACAATCAGGAGACATTTGACATTGATTAGTTTTCCAAGAATTTTTAATATACATTCGACGCGACGTTAGCTGGGGGATTTTGGCTATGGCTCTGGCTCTGGCTCTGACTCGGGTTCGGGCTTTGGTTGGCGGCAATCAGGCAGTCCATTAGGCGGGCGTGTTTTTCCACGCTTCATTTACTCATTTCATGCAATTTCTTAATATCAATTTTCTTTTGATTTTTTGGTCTTGGGGCTCGCTTTAGTTTTGAGACACGCAATGCATTTGTCTGTCGCTATTCCTCCTTCTCCTTCTTGGTTGATCTGTTGTCGCCTTTGTCCTGTGAACTTTTACCCACACGCACTCACGAATCAATACGATTTCCCTTGCCACTCCCCTTCTGGGCTGACAGCAAATAATTTGCTGTCGTATATATTTTTCCTTGCCATTCCAGGATGACTTTTTTCTTTGGCCCTATCCGCCTATATTATGACAGGATGTGAGTCCGAGGTATTGATTGCTGGCGGGGAATCGACCCGGGATAGGTTAGCCAGGTTAGGTGCGCCCTCATTGTGTGTGTGGCGTGTCATTAAAATGACAAACTAAATTATTGGCCGACTTGCAAGTATCTTTGTCATTTTAACTGTCGGTATACCTTTTACAATCGAAACATATTGAGTCCTTCAACATTTCACTAAACATTTGCGAAGTACATCATAATTACATTTTGAATTGAACTTCAGTTAAAGTGTGAAAATTAGATAACAGATACATATTATTCTGGTACCTCATTTGATTTGACAAAAAAAAAAAGAAGAATAAAATCGAGCACATGTATCAATAGGATATCCTGATCCAGTCCCTTAAATGTCCTTACACGTAGTTGCCCTCACGTACATATGTACTATATACATACATGTGCGTTAGGTTATTAACTCAAAGTTTATTATATAGATTAAAACGAAAAGAATACTAGATTGTTTCTTTTAAAAAGTATTTTCCACTGCGTTTTCTGCTGATGACTTTTTCTACTTTTACTGCGTAGTTTTCTGCTTGAGTTCTTCTGCGTGCTTCTTCTTCGGCGTCGTTTTCTGTAGTGTTGTCCTATTACTCCAATTATCCAAAAATCGTTTAATAGCATCAGCTGTTTCTCGATCTGATGTTAATTATATACTGTTATCTATCTGCTTTACTGATGTAGTTCTGCTGTGATTCTGCTGTAAACTATCTGCTTATCTCCTGTTGTTCTGCTGTGGGTACTCTACCATATCTTACATACATGCATTAACAAACACGCCGCAGTCGTCGTCTGTTTTACCGTCGCTGACGTTGCATTGAATTGATACTTGAATAACTGTCAAGTTTATTATAAAAATGTTATTTTATCATGTTTTTAGTTGTATTTGCTTAAAAGCTTATAGCGAATCTTTATGCCAATACCATCACAATAACAGTGACGACAGGTAGCATATTGGCCGCCTGATCCACAAATTGATCTAAATTTTATCAATAGATGACACAGCTGTAAGCCATGTGACACATATTAAAATCACAATGAAGCTTGTCGATGTGTACCATGTGTGAGAAACGTCAATAGACAACGCGATGGCAACAAAGAAAGTGTTGCCAACGGCAATTCTGCATGCTCCCATAGAGAAACAAATCAAGTAAGGTTTCAGGATTGGTTCGTAACGAAAGAAGAGAGGACAGGGAATGTCAGACGAGTCTTGGCTGTTTTTGTGAGATAATTCAATTTTTGCATTTCATGTGTCGCTCAATACACCTGTGTCCTGTCATTCAGATGCCGCTCTGTTGCGATGCCTCGTCGCTCCATTGCGCAAATACACTTAATACAATTTATTATTGTAACATAATAAAGGCGAATGCCGTTGCCAAAGCCCGAATCTGAAAGGTCTCATAAAAAAGGAGTTAAATAAAAGAATTGTCATTGAATCGAAACTGAAAGTACAAGGAAATTTGAGTCTTTTATTTTATTTTGTTTAAGCCAAGATTCCGGCCAAGGCATCAATGCTGCATTCCTCTTCAGACATGCACGAGTATGTAAATCAATTTAACTGGAAATTTTCTTTCAACACTCGACCTTTTCTTAGATTCTGTACGTACCATTGCATTAAATCTGTATGTTTGAGCACTTGATTTTGAAGGCAGGATGTTGATAACACATGGGTGTAAACAGTCAGCATCCTGTCTTCAAATTTGCAAGTGTCACACACTCAAACTCACGATTTCCAACACATCAGACCAAAGAGGAGTATCAGCCAGCAATTAGCTGACCAGGAAATGGCCAGACTTGCATCATTCGCATAATGTAGAGCCGAGTGATCCATAACTTCGTATGCGGCATTGCGAACATTCATACAGTTGTCTCTGAGGTCGGCAAAGTATCGCATGGGATACGGGTAACAGAATAGTTTGGAGATCGACAGAGTAATTTTAATTGCATCACAATGAAATGTGTTCCATTCAATCATTGTCAGGGTTTGGCAGTCCATCAGGGGTGAGGAGTGCATAGTAATGAACACGAAGAGCATCAGAGTGTCGGGTGCAAAGATGGCATAAGGAGTACCCTCGTCTACATTGCTGTCCCTGTAGTTGCGTCGCAGCTTTCTCGAAATTGAACTACTGCATTGCAATTTCAGGGGTACTCCAAATAGATTAGAGCAGTTGCCAATTTTGGTGATAGGACTCTTATGCGATCGGGCATCGACCAAGTAAACCAAATAAAACTGACCGACTAATGTGAGTTGCAGAAGGAATAAAATGCTTATAAACATGCTGCGGGGCAATTTCGAATTGATTGGAAATTAAAAGCTAACTTGTTATCAAAACTTTTCTGCCCGTGCCAAAACAAACTCAGTATTAAGTTTAATGAATGAAGAGAAACTTTTCATTTAAAAGCAATCACTTTTATTCATTAGCTACTCAGCTTATTTCATTTGTCTGCGTACGTTAAAATTAAATGAACAGCATAAGAAGCGACTCAAAAAGTAGCGAAAGTATTCAGTTCTCCCCCTGAAAGAAGTTGGAGAATGCATCCATACAGCATCAATAAAAATGTGTTCCATTTAAGGAAAAGTTCATGTTTAAATTAATTCAAACAAAGAAATATCTTCCATAACGTTAGTGGATCTTACATTTGGATTTATTCAATTACTAATATCTAAAACCTATTTAATTAAATCAATTCAGTTTATTTGTTGATTTGATTTGATCTTTATTTTAAATAGACTAATAAATTGTTTATGTTTTTTTGATACTCAACAACAAGCAGAATATTGGAATATTTACATCGCTAAGGGGAAAAATCTGCAATAGATGATAGGACCAGTGATTCACAAATTTTGCAGGGCAGATAAGTGTTTCTAGGTCGAAAAGGAAAAGGTTTAAATGATTTTGAATTGCTCTACATGATTGGATTATCTGTATTTGATTATGTCCCCAGTCGCAATTCCATTTCAAATAGGTTTTCAAAGAACTGAAATATGTTATATTAATGGGCGTAGCCAGGTTGTGATTCAGAGGGGGGCAGCAATTACTTTTTTTTATAATAAAGTTAAAAAAAAAAATATTATTTATATACCATAATAATAAACGGCTTGGATTTGTGGCAAACTTGTTAGTTTGTTTTCTTTTTAATCATCTCACGATTTTCGTTGTCGATTTTCCTCATGAGATATAGCCCGGAAAGTCTATCCTGCCGTACTGAGCTTTGGTTTGAATACTTTTCAATTACCTATACTATAACTATACTGGTATACAAACTTTGTTGTGCCAGGGTTTCCTTATCATCAATATAACTATTTAGTGCATCCACAATTTCAGAAACATGTTCGGAACATTTTCTGATAGTCTTTACCGACCATCCAGTCTCATAAAGGCGTGGTATATTAGGAGCATAATTTCCACGTGTTGTTGATTCCCGAAAAAAGTTAATTACTTCATCTTTTATAGTTCCAATAACATTTCCTAATTCTGAAACCGCATTTATGTGATTAACAGAAATATTTAGCTTGTGGCTATATTTTCTCCTTAAATTGGCTTGAATTCCGTCATGAAGCGAACAATAATTTAATTGGTTTGGAATTTTGATTTATTATATATTTTTACTATTATGATTTATTGTATCTATTCAAAATTTTTACTTATATTTATGTGCTCTAGGCAGCTGCCCCCCTCCCCCCTTCCCATACCTGGCTACGCCCATGGTTATATTGTAATAATTTCTGTTTAAGTCTGGCAGAATGAATTAAGTAAGTCTTGAATATACTTTCAAGTTTATTTAGCTATTATTTAGATATTGTTTATTAAACTAATAACAATGATTATTCGATAAGTGTTGAATTTATTTTTACAGATATGTAAACATCAGATATATGTCGCGTAACTAGTATAAGAATTTTCAAAATTAACTATGAATATTGCCAACTTGCAATTTCAGTGGCTCCTTCTCAGCATTCTGATCATTCGGCTTCAGGCCGAGATACAACATGACAACAGTTTAACGCCTCCGCAGAATACAGGCGACTGTTCCTTTTTGAATTCACGTAGTATGCGAAAAATCTGTAGGGCGACCATCTCAAAGAAACTGGAACGAGAATGGGCCGATGCCAGAGCTCCGTTCGGAACACCATATTTGATTTTCGACAGTGAGGAGGCTAAGGGATTACTTCTTGTCTCGTTCCATCGTTCTGGCTTGTTCCATTGCCGTAGCTTAATAGTGGATGGAAAAAACTATAGCATCAAAGGCAAGTCTTTCATTCAATCAAGAAAATTCACTGATGCTCACAAATATGTCGTATATGTGTCTGATCGGGAACACTCGGATATGCACTGCTTTGAGACACCCCTGAATTATCCAGCAGCACTTCTCGCCCACTGTCGGGGGAAACATTATAATAAAGAAGATAGAATCGAAATGCCCGTGCTGCATTACAGTCACTTCAAAAACAAAAGGAGTGTCGCAAGTGTACTAAGAGCCGGTCAGGCTCTTATTGCAATTCTGACTGCTACTGCAACTCTACGTATACTGTAAATAAGTTTGTTAAAACAATAATGATCGATTGCAATATACCATGTCCTGGTCTACTATTTTATATTTCTACTCATCTAGTGATAATACAATACTGGATATCCTCAGCGCCTCTTAAAATACAAGCCGAACAGTCTGGACCCCGTAATATACCCTGTGGGTCTACAGGAACCCGATCAAATTCACTCCCGATGTAATTCTCTAGAAATTCGTTTGTTTTTTAATTTGTGGACGAAGGGGGATTGATTTTTTCTGGACACATTAACCACAAAATATTCGTCATGTGTGCCAAATTTCTGATCTCTAGCTACAAAACTGTTTTAGTTATAAGCTTTTACGTGATTTGTGGGCGAAGGGGGCGTGGTATCTAAAAGAAAGATAAACTTGATCAACCTGCAAAATTACCAGTGCTGGGAGATCAATTTCAAGCTTTTAGCTCTAATCATCTCTGAGATCCTTTCGGACAGACCAACAGACAGACGAACATGGGTATATCGGCTCGGCTATTGATACTGATCAGGAATATGTGACCAATAAAATAATCGAAACACCTGGATTTCTATATCAACGTCTGCTTTATTCTCTCGTTCGATCAAGACTAACTCGACTCAACGAGCCGCTAAATCCCTTGATTCCCGCCAGAGCGAGACCATGATATATATCTATACTTATTCTAGTGAGTTAAAGTGAGATAGCTAATAAGTGCAAATTAACCTATGCAGATAAATAGATATGGGCAGATAAATAATGTTAATGGTAACAGATTAGCGATGGAACATCGGTAAAGCTATCGGCCTGCTTCAAATATATATACTTTATGGGGTCGGCCACGCCTCCTTTTGCCATACATACATACATACATACTTTTAACAATCTTAATATACCCTCACAGTGTATACAAATAAATAGAAGGTTGCTTCTTCCACATCTATTCTTTAGGCACATTATTGTAATATTATATATAACTATTCAAACTTCATAGTATTTTTATGTATGAACTGCAATTATTAAAGTTCAACTTTTCTGGTCTCGTTCTCTTAACATCACAATCTTTTTTAGATTTACTCGTAACACAATACAATTGTCTAATATATTATTTCCATGCTTATAGACACCAACAGTATCTTGTTAAAGTTGCAGTAACTTTGCACATGTTTACAAGAAATCCAGTTGAGAGTAGATGGTGATTAATAACATGTATAAATTATGGAACTACCAGTTTTTTAGTTTCTCTAGTGTAAGAACATCACATAGTTCCCTCCCTCGCCAGTTTTATTTAACAAAGTCCAACCAACAAATTATCTAATTGTCATGTCTAAAGTCATGATTAGTCTTGGTTTAACTGCAATTGATTTATTAGATTGGTTAAATCATAAAATGTTTTCAAAATTATATTAGATTATCATCTAGTTCTTTAAGAGACAGCGTTAGTATTGACTGTTATTCTTTATAATAAACACTATTGTAGATTTTAAAATATTGAAACGTATATAAGATGTACTGCTGTTCTAAAAATTTACACTTACACAAAATTTGTATGGAATTGATCGAGATGTTTTCAGAGAAGTTTGGACATTGTTGTCACAATGTATATAGTCACAATAAAAATAAAATATGAAATTGAATCTTCTAGTGATCGCCATATTAGCTGTAATATGTCTACAATGCATAGAAATTGAAGCTTCATTCTATAACTGTGAATTTCTAATCGAGACGGGACCTCCATTAGAACTGATCTGCTCGGGACATTACACTTCAGATTTGAAAATAAGGTACCGCGACAATTTGGTTGACAAGAATGCTCCATATCGAATATGGGCAAGATCAAACTCGCATGATAAGCCACAGCTGTTCATATCCTTCTATCAGTCTCCCATATCACAATGTGTCAATATAACTTGTCATCTTAACTGGCTGCACTGTGATAAGTCGGGGATGTTTGGCATAATCGTGCATCCCGAGGAAATACACTGCTTTCGCTATACATTCTCATATGTAAAGGATCTCCAGAGGACCTGCGATGCTCCTGTGTTCGACTCTGCCGAATACGTGGGCATTCACTATGCTAATTTATTCGCTCTGAGTGCTAATTCAAGGTCGACAGTCTCGATGCATGGCGACAAGCAGACTATGATACTCAAGATACTAGCACTTATTTGGAGTTTAACACCTCTGCAGTCGGCTTCCCAAGTCCTTTGATCTGAGAAATTGATACATTGTAATTCTGAAGTATTATACTATTATAATATATTGTATGTAATTGTGATGCTCCTAAGAATTCATTGATATTGTTAAGTTGATAATAAACAGTATTTCAAAGAATGCGATCGTTTTTACATATTAATCTACTGCTGATCGTCGTGACATTGTTGTGGTTTCTTGTAGAATGTAAAATTGAGTCGT
Source organism: Drosophila histrio (assembly GCA_958299025.2). Taxonomy (NCBI): domain Eukaryota; kingdom Metazoa; phylum Arthropoda; class Insecta; order Diptera; family Drosophilidae; genus Drosophila; species Drosophila histrio. Next base: position 27,474,912 of record OY729166.1, read on the forward strand.
GGTTGTTGTAGTAATTGAACACAAAATGTGGTTGTTGTCAAGTGAGTGGAAAATTTTGATTTATTTCGACAAACCACTTTCCACATTGATTTTAGTGTCTCTGCTGAACAAATTGACAAAAAATGATTTCAGAATCATTTGCTGCAATATTATAGGCCATGCCAGTGAGCCCCCAATACGCAGGAGGTTACAATATCCATTTGATTGCTTGCTGGCTACTGCTGCTTCTCTGCCCCGTAAAAGTGTCAAGCTCCCTAGACAACTGCACCTTCATCGATGGCCACATACTGGAGTTTGTGTGTCACGGATTCTACGATCGCAACCTGCGCCTGCAATACAAGGATCACCATCCGGCCATTGATACGCCCTATGCCATCTGGCAGCGAGCCGATTACTTTGGCTCCTCGATACTGCTCATCGTTTTCTACGAGGGACCGCTGTTCAACTGCTACAATCTTGTATTTGACGATGGCAAGTTCTACTGCGACGGTCGCAACCATCCAATGGAGATTGAAGATTCCATCCTAGTGAATTGCATGCCCTTTCAATTTACATACGCCGACGAACTGCACAAAAGGTGCAAACGTAAACGAAAGACGCGTGCGGCGGAGACCGTATCCTCAGTCATTATCTACATGGAGTCGAATTTGTTTGTTAAAGCAAGATCGACCAAGTCCCAGTGTTGCTCGGTTCTTTTTTATATATTTACACTGCTCTTAAGTTTTTCAATTTGACTAACCAGAACAAATTTAGTTGGTAATTAAAATAAAAACGAAAACAATTACACTCCACGATTCACGTTTGCAGTTCACTTATTTTTCTTCACTTGCTCTTTTCTCTTCAATTATATTTGACTTAGAATATTAAATATTAGAATTTCAACTAAACTTGCATTTAACATCGATTGGGATCCGACAAAGAGTTGTTGCTGCTCTTTTACTGAAATTTCAGACTACCGAAGCTCGACAATGGCAGACAAATGCACTGGACAGGACTAACCAAAGCAACTGTCCAGCTGCCATTTACACACACACAATCACACACACACACATATACACTAATACACATATACTCTTTCACACACAGACTGACACTGGAGCATCGCATTTCATTGTCATCATTGTCATTGGCGTTGGCGTTGGCGTTGGCGTAATTTATGTGCTCATATGAACTGCCGCCATATTGGCCTGTAGTGTTCAGCCACAACAACAACAACAGCAACAACGACAACAACAGCAATACAGAATACCAGCAACAACGACTGTCAATTTCTGGCCAGCTTCTCAAAATGGCTTTAATGCCTATGAAGATGTAATTTCTAGTGTGTTATCTATCGGATTTAAGAGTTGCATACAATAAATCTAAATTTCTAACATTTTCTTCTCATGTGAATAATGAGTTATATACTCGTAAATGGAGAAATATCGTATATATGGGAAATATGCAGTTTCCACAAGTAATTTATTTCGTATTATCTAAATTATTATTTGAGTAGTTTTTTGATCACTCTCCGACAGATTCGCTTCGGCTGATGCTTTCTCCAAGCAAATAAAGATCCCCATTTGAGAAAGTCGGCAAAATTGAATCCGTCCGTAATTTCTGTTTCATGCATTTTGTTCTCCCACTTGTTCACTATATAGAGCAATACAAACATGGAACAGAAACGTATATTCCTCAAAATAAATCCATATTTATTCATTTTAAAATTTTCATTAAATGACAAATAGTTCTCAGCTTCAAGAACTGAAAGTTATACGTATAAGAACACAGTCCACACAATCCCTTTTCAATGGGTTTGATTAGTGTATTTACAAATCATTGTATTTGCCAAGGTAAATCAACTTGTTCTTATGACAGCTCAAAACATATTAAGAATCTAAGCAACGATGGGGATTCAACTATGTTGATAGGCTAGGTAAAATGTAAATTTAAGTAATATGCGGCTATCATTCCGATAGAGCTGACCTTAGATGACCTTTTTCAAGCCATTTTATAGACTGACCAACCGTCTTTAATATGCTACAAATATTTGGTGCGAGTTAAGTGTTAAGAACCATACTTGATGTATGTAAGTATAAATTACTTAAAATAAACATAAAAAGCCAAACAGTCGGGACTCTGATCGTAATATACCCTTTGGCAATAAAGTGCACCTCTCAAATTCGCAACCGATGTAATTCTCTTCCAATTCATTATTTCTAAATTGTGGGCGAAGAGGCCGTGTCATTGAGATGCAATTTGATACTCATCGTCACCAAGATATTCATCATGTATTGCAAATTCCATGTCTCAAGCAAAAAACTGTTTTTGTTATGAGCATATTCTTTTATTTGTGGTCGAAGGAGCATGACAAGATAATCTTGATCTGCCTACAAATATTAGCAGTGCTGAGAGACCAAATTCAAGCTTCTAGCTCTTACCATCTCTGAGAATTTCCAAACACTTCTTGCTTATCTGAAATAAGGGGCAGTTCGAGGAGCAGATTTAACTGGATTACATCTGTAGTCAGTTTAATAAGTTTCTTATTAAATTAAAGCCTTTAACATTCACGACTAAAGTAATGTCAATCTTAGTGGGAAATCAAGTTTAAAATGTGGGAAAATCTTTTGTGTAAGATATCTTCTTAGTTTATTTTTCGATGCTGATGCAATTTTTTGGGCACATGTTGATCAAGATATTTATCATACGTTATAAGAGCCGAAGCCTTAGGAATTCGTTTTTAATATGGATCATCGCAGCTTAAACTTGAAATAAATTGACGAATGAACAGCCAGACCGGCGCACATGGCCCAATCAACTCACCTATTGATACTGATCAAGCATATATATTTGATGTAGGTTCTGCCAAACTTCCCTCTGCCTGTTGCACACTACTGAACATTAAACCTCTTTCTGACCATTTTCAATGAGTCCAGGGTATAATTATGTGATCGAAGGATTTGCTTCAACTATAATTTTGAATGTTGAGCGTGTCAAGGAAATTTAACTCGAATCGATTGTACACTATAGGTACTTATTTCGCTTATATGTGTGCTTAAGTTTACTTGTTCTGTCTTATCGGAGCATTCACACTTAAATGACGTCGCACAAAATATAAAATGGGCGGTTAGGTTTTACAAAGCGCATCAACAGAAATGGCAACGAGGTGGTGATGTTTATCCTTTGATAGAAAAGTAACGTAGCGAGTTTTCCTTTTGGGAAACTACATATACAGGGAGATAATCACCATTAGTTCAGCATGCAAAATAAAAGTGAACAAAAGGTTTTCCTCTCACGCGCATGTCCTGATTTTTACGCATGGCTGATAATGCAAACACGCACTGAAAGGACGTAGAAAGGACACCAAGAAAAAGTGCGCATTTGCACGCGGCTTTTTATGAATTTTATTTTGAAGCAGCCTTTCACTTTTCACACAAACACATGTCCATACATAAATACGACTCTAAATGTTCAAAAAAATTGCAGAAGTGTGTGCTAAATGTGCCAACAAGGACACTCGGAATGGCAGGAGACTGAACAAGGACGTTTGGAAAGCGATTTGTGAATGGACATTAACGGGGGTGCACGTATATGGAGCTCCATTTGATATGAATCTCCATCTTTGGCCAAAGCCTTTCATGTTATGTCTCTAAGGGATCAGTCAGGTATTCGTTAATATGAATAGTAGAAGTGTTTCAAATGCAATCACTGTTCTGCCCTTTCATATATTTTCGAGTATATACCAGAATCTATCTAAGCCCATTTCATGTTTTTTAATTCAAAAGCAAAACTGTCAAAGCAGAATTCAAATCTCAGCTGAAAAATGCAATGAGAGTGCATAGCGAAATATTTCATTTGATTTAATTTACTTTGATTGAATTAAAAGTCATAAAAGGACGACAGGGCAGCGGACAGCGGGCAGCTGGACGGAGAACAGCAATGCTCGCATAACGGAAGCAAATTTAGTTTACTCTCCGTCGATTCCCCCTTGGGGACGCTTTTGAGCAATTAAAATTTCTCTGCGCTGTGTGCCATTTTTTGTTATTGCCGCCGCTGAATGCATTTTTCAGTGCAAGTCCTTTTGGCTTTTTGTCTGTAAAATAAAAATTACGTATACGCCAACAACTTCAAATGGCGCAACATGGCGTATGCGTATTCTCGTTGTTGTTATTGCTGGCATATTTCACTGCACACCGGTTGCCATTTCCGCGCCAAACAAAAGCAAACCAGCCAGCGACAACGCCAGATACAACACACCTCGCGACGCTCCCTGACCCTCCCCGACCCCCTTTGTGTATTTGTGTATGTTAGTGTGTATATCTATAAAATACGCAATTACAACATGTTGCCGCAGTCGTCGTCGCATGCTCCCTTTATGAATTTATACATAGCCCACCACAGCTCCTCCTGCCTGCTGTAGGTTCTCCTGTAGGTCCTCCCATGTTTCCTGCTCTTCCCATCTTTGCATCTCTCTGTATCTGCACACGCTTTGTTGCATCCACTCAGCAGTTGCCATTAGGAAACAACTCTGTAAAAAGAGTCACCATGTTGTTAGCTCACCGAATCTAATATACACTTAAGATATGAAATGGCACATGAAGTGAATGCTAAAATTGTTCACAAAAGACTTTGCACTAATGAACTGACAATTAATTATCTATCCGTTTTCTATTTGAATGGAACTCATCTTGAAACTTTGTCATTCACAGAAGCGGAAAATATTGATAATCTGGTGATAATTTTTGACTTCTCTGTGTTGTTCAACCAAATTGATTACTCTCTTGCTTCTAGACATTCTCGTAACCTTTTCCACTTACTGTTAACATAAGCACAACTAACTACCTTGTGTATAAACCTTTTCTTTTAAGAGATTATAAAGCTTTTTAAATCAATGAAAGGAACACAAACACATATGGATCTGATCCGATCTTCAGAATTACTTCCAAATTCTTCAACTTGTGTATCTTATTAATCTTTAAAAATTGTACAAAGTTGATATTAATTCATAATTTAAATTCTTATTCTTACTTTTATATTCTTCAACTATTTGTTATTGTCTGCTTTTAAGTTGCCGTTATATAAATGGACTTATTAATTTGTTATTTCGACACCCAAGGTGTTGTTTGTATTTTAGTTAATTCAAATGTTTATTTGAACAGTCTGTTGCAACTGTGTTATTGTTGACAGAGTTGCCAGACACTTTCAAATGTTATTCATCACTTACCCGGTTACCAGTGCTGCACACTGTCGAATTGTATGACAAAGTCATAATATCTTCTGACAGGAAAGGTGTAAAAGCTGTTGGGAAAGCAAAAACGAGTGCTAGTGCGAGTATTACGGCAATATTTTAGTTAAGCCATATCTAAAAAATGGGTAACAACTCATCCGGGCGGGGCATGGCAATTCTGGAGTTCACCTCAGCGACGCTCGTTAGAATTGGTTTGTTCTTGTTGTTGTTTTTATTGTCACGGCTGAGCTGTTGTCTTTGTGCAGTCTACTCTGGAAAGGCTGGAACACGCCCACAACGGCTGAGTGTACAATATGAATGTGAAGGGTCATATGTGGGTACTCATGAGTTATGCCCAGTGAATATGCAGCAACTAAGTTAGTTTTGTTTATTTTATGTGCAGTTAAGCGTTTGGACTCTGTCATCTGTGGAAATGGAAACAGGTGTCAAGATTGGGTTGGCCATAGAAATTCTGAGTGCTAAATGCCTGTGTGCCTAATTGGCATTTAGTTGTTGACTGAATGTTTCACCTTTGTGACATTTGAACATGATAGTCATCAACAAATCTCAGACAAAAATCAGTCAACAATTTCACCCAATTGGAGAATGAAAATCAGAGGAAATCTAACACGATACATGTAATCGTTATTAAAAACAAAACAAAAATGAAAATAATTCGAGAATGAGAAGAATGATTTCTACTTCCGTGTAACGTCGAGTACAAGATGAAATAATTGGAACAATAAAACCAGAAAGCCGTGTGAATAAAAATAAATAAAAAAGGCGACATGGAGAGCACAAGGACAATGATGCAGTGGCTGAAATTGCTGGATACATGAAGGAGAGGTACAGGTGTGGAGGACGCGTCCCTGGCAGCATCCTGCCAGGTACTAAAGAAACAGAAATCAAAATAATAAATCAAAATTGTAGCTGTTGCAGTTACTGCTCCTGATGATGTTGTTGTTGTTTTGCAGCCAACAGTTGGCAGCCATCCCAGTCGGCAATCCTCGCCAAGTCCTGCAACTTGCAACAGCACTACAACATACGCTGTTTGGTGCATCTCTGCGAAACGGATGCACAATGCGGAAGCACCTCGGCTTGGGCATACACCCACAGGTTTGAAATTGTTAAAAATTGCAAATAAAATAAACGTGCACGTGGAACTGTATGAGCAGGTTGCCACAGGAGGGGAGGTGAAGAATGAGGTTTTTGCCACTGCAAAATGTGGCATTTGATTTACGTTCACAATTGCCCGAAGCTGTTAAATAGCGCTCCTTTTGCTCCTCTTGCTCCATGCCACCTCAGTTCTGAGGCAATCGTCGTGTGGTTCACTGTTAATGATGAACCGGCGGTTGCTTGTGCAACAGACCCAAGACAAGTGGATTCTGGAATTTCAATATATTGCTGGAACAATTTGTGAAGATATTTTAAAGGACTGTGACAATTCAATTCTTTGATATTGGAGTGATTTTTAAAAATCTTAGCTTTATAAAATTTGGTAATTACTGCTTTAGTTGATTTATAAAAAAAAGAGAGAGAAAGACAGTTTAAATATTTTCAAAAAGTATAATATTGTTGATTCATGGGTTTATTGATAGATATTGGATCAATATATGAAATTTTAGGAACTCATTATTGTCCTGATCCGTTGCTTTTACAAGAAAAAGATCAAATTTTGTATGTATATTGCAAATGGTATATAATATTCTGTTTATTAGTAATAGGTTGGTTATTCTCTTTAAAATTCAAAAATTACCGATTAATATTAATCATAGAACAATGTGCACTAGCAGTTTTTTAATCCGCGAATCGTAACATAGTTTTTCACAATAAAACGGCAGACCACACTAGTGACGAAAGCAGACCCTAAAACTCACGCAGTGAAGTTTGCTGGGCTGCAGGCCACTAGCTATGTATACACGCAATATTGAATATAGAGATCGGCTGGACCGATCGCAATGAGTTATATATCAATCGAAAGGTAATTCCTGCTTTAATATGTCGTACTATTATCTCCGATCAGTCAGATATTTTTCGAGACATAGCCATTTGCGTATCTTTGTCAAACTTTGCACGATTGAATGCGGAGCTTCAGGACATAAAGCCCCAATTTTTGAAAGCAGATAGTTGGTAAAATTGAATACGAGTCGAACGGAGCTTCATTCACCCAAATCGGACTATCCATTCCAAAGTTAATGGAATTTTAGAAATTTTGATGACGTCATCGAGCTGAGATGAATATCTTGTTAATTGGTTTGCTTGAACCAATCTTTGAGATATTGAGGTGAAACCTATTGAGTGTGGTTCTTGCAAAAATCTAAGAAGCTTTTGCTCTAGATTTTGTTTTGATAAATCGCTAGTTTGACGGGTAAAAGCTAGAATAGTTGAAAGTTCAATTGAAAACTGTGGCGAAACAATACATCACTCGAAAGGTTATCAAAATAGCTTTAATATAAGTGTAAGCTATTTCTGTAAGATTATTACATGATGAATTTTTTTTTTTAATTTGCAAAAAATTGAGAACTTTTTTTTTACATTTTTGATTCTTTACATATATTTTCCCTTTGCCTTGACAAATTTGATGAATTAAAGATAAATTTAGCCACACTGTTTTCTAAAACGTTCGCAAAGACGCCGATTTTTCATGAAAATCGATTTTACTCTATTCATCGGCCAAAAAGATTATTAACAATCGATTTCAAAGTCGTATGAATAAATCGATTCATCGCTGTTTCGGTATATGCTTCGGTTTATCAAAATTTATCAAATAGCGACATTAATATTGCATTTATGTGAATGTAAGTGAACTTTTTTTTAGTACCGTAGATTAAGATTGTACAAAGAAATTATGTATCAGATTGAAGTAGGCGAAGCACAGGATAAATATATTTTGGTCTATATGCCCTGAAAGTTTCATCACGATAGGAATATTAAACGCCGAAATTTTCAAACAACACTTTCACGCAGCTTCGAGACTGACACTTCAGCGTGCGAAGCTTGCGGCGAGTATGCTCGTGTAAGTATGTGTTTTAATTTGCTCATAATTGAATTTACGTAAGTGCAAATACGTGATAACATACGTAAGGGACTAGACCATGGTAACTCGCAGTCGTGCCGAGTATACTAAATTGTTCTTACTTGCTTAAAATGATGTATAAACTAATTTTTTGAACCAATCACAACGGATAGCTTCTTTCTTCGGAGCATAATATTTGGGATCACGTTCGTGTGGAAAGGTTAGACGGAACGGTCATAATGGAAACACCTAGAAGAATAAGGCCCTTAGAAATACGGGTACAGTGGAACCGTTAATGTCAGGTTTCGAGTCGTTTCCCTGTGCGCCTGTTGCACACGACTTCCAGCGAAGCCAGCATCCATGATCCGAGATGGCTTAGTCTGTGTGAGAGCCGAACACTTGTACACAAGGTGTTCCAGGGCTCAATTCTGCAGTAATTATTGCTGATAATGCCTAGTTTGACCGCATTATCCGCCTCTACTCAATGACCAGTTAGTATACCCACAAGCAGTCTACAATCTTTCCGTGGAAGATTCCGGAAGGTGGTTGAATTGGTATGCAACTTTCTCCTGATCGCTTCGTAGCGTTCAAACTGATATTAGCACGGTTTCTATTTCGTTATTTGTTAGTTTAAAGACTTTCTTTGCAAATACATCCGCCCAATCGTTTCCTTTGATGTCTGCAGTCGGGGAGCCCAGTAGGTCCGTACTAACATTCTCATGGTGAGGGTGTCTAATGCTTAATGCTTAGCTTGCCAGGACAAATTTGGAAATTACGACGGGCCACTTCATAAATCTTATCACCGTTTGACTGTCCACGAAGATGTTAACCATTTTTTGCGCTTGAATAAAGCATTGAGCAACCTTTGCAGCTTTACTGATTGCTAAACCTTCGGCCTGGAATATACTGTAGTGGTCTGATACCTTGTGTGATAGCCTTGATTCAATGTCTGCCCAGTATACAGCCGCTGTGCTGTGTGTGGTCCAGTGCTGATTGCCATTCATCGATATCAATGTGTGCAATTGTTTTGACGTAGTTGTTAGATGATCTAACCATCTATTGTCTGATGTAGCTATGTCCATAGCCTTGAGGTGATAGTTTTTCGATGCTACTAGGCATTAACGTGCTTTCGACTCTACATCCTTTAGCTGAGCTATCTCTCAAAAACGATCCTGTTATAAATAGTTGAACAGCAATTCATTTTGTAGTTCTTCATAAGCAGCTTCTCTTTACCTTTCAAGGACATACCCTTTCTCGTAACGCTATTACCTTTGCATTGAGCAGGCAGAGCTTTTATTCCGCGGATATTTTTAAACTTTTGGTTGTTTGTAAGTAACATCCATTTGTATCTTAAGCTCTGACTGTTTTTCGTTTTGGCTTGCTGTGTATGTTTAATTGAAAGCAATATTTGAAAATCTGGGTTATGAAGAGTAGACAGAAAACAACAAGAATAATAGAAAATATTCAAGAAGTGTAGTTGATATTTTGAAAAGACGAGGCGAGCTAAAAAATAATAACGCTTGACAGGCTGCAACATACTTTTAGCATTTGCAGCACTTAAAATGGCATAAAGTATGCAGAAGAATGCGACAACATCGCGACTGTAATGCATTTTGCCATAATAATTCAAATGATATTTAAAGTCGAGCCGCTTTCCCTCATCCCTTGCTCCCCTTAGACATCACTGTGTTGCCAACAACAGCTCTCATATGCAAAAAGCAAACACCGTTGATGGCCGCATCCAGCCGCAAAGTATGCAACGATTTATTTAAATAACAGAGTTAACGTCTTTCTCGGCTGCTGCATTTGCACAACACGAATGTAAGCACTTTCAGTTGCACTGGCACTTGCACCACGGCCTTGCCACAAAGATAAGCAACACAATGCACCAATGGAGGATTTGCGACGGGATAACGCGACGAGCACACAGAGTAAACAGTAAACAAGCAAACAAAACGGAGCATAAAGCGGCTAAAACGAATGTACGAACGGGATAGAAGAAGAGCCAACGCTCCAACTAGAATGCCAAGTGCTCATCTTGGATGAAGGGGCTACCCCTAATGATGTTAGCAGCACCAACACCCAGACAATAACAGCACCCCGACCCCTTTGGGACGATCGTGTTTCTCAGCTCTCAGTTCTGGGCTCTTGGCTGGTCGGCAACTGCGACTTGAATGTGGCATGTGGGTGCAGGATTATGCAATTGTAAATTATATGCGAAATACATATTTGTGTGCTCTTGTCTACCGTTCTGAATGTACCCATGCAAAATATGCAGAAAATTTCACATTTAAATCATGAAACATATTATTATTATTACTAACTACTTATTTTAATCATTATTATTAAAAATAATAATAATTTAAATATTTATTGAGTATATTTTGATATTATGATTAAAAATTGTATTGAATTATCGAGTTCACATCGAGTATTTAAACTTTTGATTGCTCGTCAACAAAGAAGGCTGTAGAGAAAATTTGTTTACCTGCTTCTACTCAATCCGGCACTCATTACAAATAGTTTTAGATAGTGTTTTTTTGATAGGAACAATGCAATCCAGAATTTTAATAATAATTGGATGATGGAAAATTGAAATACCCATCAAATCAACTTTATGTCATCATTAAAGTACGTTGTCCTGAAAATTTGCCATTGATTTTTTAGTCATTGACAAATAATTTAGAAGTGTTGATTAATGAACTCTCTGAATAATTGCAATTTAGCTTTAAATTGATAATACACATATGATTTCGTTAGTTCCCAAACTACAGTTATAAAATGACAAATTTAATGAAAAATAATTTCGTTTGTCATTAGATAGATGGCTAAATCAAACTACAGCCACACCCAGACCACACTTTATATCCTAGGTACTTTACAGGGTGGGCAACTAAGCAATAAAACGGCATTTCAAACTTAACTTAATTAACAATTTTTATAACCACGCCAACAAAGCAGCGGCAGCGTCAAGTTTTACAACCAAAAAATCGAAAAACATGGCCGAGACAGAAAAAGGCAAACCAATTTAAGCGGCTTATGAACCCATCCTCATTCTCATGCCCATCCCTATCAAGTGCCTGGCAGGAGCTGGTCTGAATGGAACTGACAATCCAACAGAGCATCGACTACGGCAACAACCAACGAAACAGCCACTTGGCGCAACTTGCTGCGATTTGGGCTACAGCAAACTGGGAAAAATCGGGGAAAAAGTCAAGCGACGGCATATACCACAATAAATACCGCACAATAAAAGCAAATCTATAAAACCAGCGGGTGGAGTCCTTTGGCAGACCCCTTCAACCTCCTTCCACCAATACACAACTCCAACCCTAGAGGCCCAACCTATTCAGTTGCACGCAAAGAGCTAACGAATTGCTTGATTTTCCAAAAGTTTTTCCATCGATTTTCGCATGTTGCTGTTGTTAGCTGCCTTTTTTGCATACTTCACGCCATTGACGCGCCCGCGGCCAGAGTGCCAACCCCTGATCCTGATCCCGTTCCCATTCGATACCCGATCCCCTACTCGTTCCTCAATCAGCCAAACTGAACGGAAAGCGCACGAAATCCCCAACACTTTATTTTATTACATTTTAGTGTGAGTCCTGCCCTGCTTCCGAGTGCGAGCAATAACGGAATGTGAAAAAATCCCGTCGTGCAACACATAAAAAAAATGCCTGCCCCTACATTGCACTAAAGTTCACTTAGCCCCATGCCAAATACGCATAAAAATCGTCAGGGATCCTCTTTCCACTTCCCCTCTTCTGCCCCTTGATTCAAATCGATTATTTATTATTTATTGTTGCTGCCTTTCGCATATACAGTTTTAATTTGGCCTTTAATCTGGGCTTTTTAGCTGGTCGAACTGTAAAGAGATCTGGTTCAGTAATTCTGTACCTATGCATGACTATGCATAGTTCAGGGAATTGTACTATACACACCTGTATCTGGCGTCTTTGTGTGCTTTTCAATCCTATTTGTGTGGCCTTCACTGTATTCTCCCAAGCCTCTACCTTCTGTTTCGATCTGGTTCTGGCTACCGGCAATGGCAATGAGAGGTCTGCACGTATCTGGTCATCGATTTAAAACTAATTAGCAATAAGTTGTATTCTTATGGCCAGCGCAATTGGCACAGTGGTGTCAGAGTGTTTCTAAAGATGTAAACATTGCGACTAAAATATATGTATGTCTAGCGGTTCGCTAACTATAATGAACCTATCAAAATAGTATCAACCGATCTCCCACTCTATAATTCCTCATTAAATTTTGTATTACTATTCATTTGTACCGCATTTGTATAACTTTCAATTGAAATATTTAAATATAAGCTGATGTAGCTAATATTATTACTTTAATTGTGTAACACTCTGTAATTATTTTATTCAATATATGTACTCAGGTTATGCGAGGACTTGTGTACAGATCATTTAAGCGAAAACTATAATGGAAAGTTATAGAGTCAAAAAAAAACATATGGAATATGTTAAAGATACTACATCTGATCAAAAGACAAGAATCCGATCTATAAACTATACACTTTGTAAAACCATCTTAGGAGTATAACTTTATTAATATAATCATTCATACAACAGCGAGTATCTACAGATTCTCCCTCAATTTTGTTCTGCCTTGTCCTACTGTGGCACTCAACTAGTTTCCGTTATAATTGCAGCAGACACATAAATAGTAAGCTGCAATAAGAGTAAAATAACAAGGAAGGATAGAAAAAAGGGAGAGGTATATAAGATATATGTATGTATGCGCGAATATCGAGTCGAGTTCTGGCTTGGAGTCCTGGCAAGGAGTTGGCTATCAAAAAGTTGCCAGCGACGCTTTAGCATAAAATAAAAGCAAAATGTTGTAAAACGATTGCAAAGTGAGATTGGAAATTACCGACACATAAACAGAGAGTGTGGTGGTGCCACCAGGTCCATGCCATATGAACGTGCTAAAATAACAAGAGTCAAGCATGCAAGCCCAGAGGAAGGGACAACTCCAGGGTATATTGCTCTGGGTGGTAGCTATTTCGCATTACAATGCAATTATTTCGGGCTGCTTGAACTTTACAGGCTGGCAGGTCGGCAGTCTGGCAGTCTGGCAGACTTGGCAGGGGGAACCATCAGCAGCAACAACAACAACAACAGCAACAACTTGACGCGCTCTGATTGCCAGCAGAAGGAGAAAAGCAGAAGTCCACCCCAAAAGTCAGAGGCGAACTGGAAACGGTAGCAAAGGGTTAACGATCGACAAAATTAAAGCGAAATGAGAATATTTTCCATGACGCCCATCACGTGACTGGGCTCTTCTTGGCCACCGTCCCTTCACTCCTTCATTCGCCCAACGAAGCCAATTGCGTTTGCAAACTAACAACAGCCACTGTACGGGTACCCGATTGCACTTTGAACTTGACTGACGTGCTGAAGAGCCAGCTGACTTAACTTCTTGTCGGTTGGCAGTTTGGCTGGTTGCCTGCTTGGTTGGTCGGTTATCGCGTGATTGAAATAATTTTCGGAAAATGCCTCGTTAATGTTTCTATTAACGGATTAGAGAGACGAACGTTGGCCCCGTCAATCAGCCAGGACCATGGCGTGGTCCTTCGAGCTCTGGCACAGTTTCTCCTTGTTCGCCCGTTCGCTCTATTGACTTTGCACGTTCGTCAGCGGGATTGGGATTGAAATTGGAAGTGCAATTGGGATTGGGATTATTTTTTGTAGTTTTAGTCACACGCTGGACGCCGCTCGTTTGTTTTTGTTGTTAGCACATTGACACGTTTTGCATAAATTTGCATTCAAATGTGTCATGGCAAATGAGTTTGGCATGCTTTTTTTTGTCGAATTTCTCGAGTTCGTGTTTGAAAGAAGGTAGCTCGAAACACGGCATAAAAGTGGTATCAATAGATACAAGGTAAGCCATTAGTTGCATATACTGATATAAAATTCAGTTTAATGTAATGTATCTGAACACGTATTGAGAAATACTCAATTGTGGTTGCTCCTAAATTCTTTAGAGTAAAACTAGAATAAGCACTAACTGTGTGAGTAATAAACCAGAGATGCCTTGGGTCTGCCTCAAGTTAAAGAATTTCTTGTTGAATTGCGTCAGTTTATTATTGCCTTATATTTACCCTCTACCCCTAATAAATGAGATCGATCTCAATAGCTATAAGAGCTTTGACGAATTTCGCGCTTGACCAACCGCCTTGTTTTGTTTATATTTGTGGTGATCTGGCATCACTAAGATCCACAGATTACGATATTTTTGTATTGCAAATTATTATATCGATGTTTCGATATATTCGAAATGTAACACACCATCAGAATTATTGCACAAGTCTCTTCTATTCAAACCATCACCAGAGAATGATCTATAAAAAATAAATTATATATTGTGGATAATACAAGACTGAAATAATCACGCCTTTATATTAAATAGTGACATAATCAAACACATCCATAAATTGGTGACCCCAAATAGTTCAAATACGCAACCAATCGTCATATTCACATTTCATCACAAATTTCTGCCAAATACCCACTTACATACATACACGCAAGCGTTCCGCGAATTGCAACTACGCAGTAGCATCATTTCAAAATGGCGGGTGATGAAAGCTTTGAAGACGCCGAAAACGAAGTAGAATTTGCAGCCAATGTGAATTCTGTTTTCGTCAAGATGCCCTTTCCTCAACTCAGCAGTGTCACAAACATTGAAATGTTTTTTACCAAGCTTGAAAGCTGGTTCTTGCTTCAAGGCATCGGCGCTCGAAAAGAGCATGAGAAGTACGCAGCTGTCATCGCATACGCTGACACGAAATATCTGGAGCAAGTGCATGATCTTGTACAGAACGAGCCACCAAATAATCCGTACACCACACTCAAGCAGGCGATACTTTCTAAATTCGCAGAGTCGGAAATGGTACGACTCGATAAACTAGCAACCGGAATCCAGCTCGGTGATGGACGCCCTAGCCATCTACTTAGCCAGCTGCAGCGAACAAATGCCACTAATGACGAGTCTGTTGTCCGTCGTTATTGGATCAAACGCTTACCTCCTGCAGCTCGCGCCGTCATTGTGGGAATGTTGGAGAGCGCACCAAATACTTTACTGTCGCAGCTTGCTACTACAGCCGATGCTGTCATGGACTCGCTGAACTACGCAGCAGCCGACAACATTTCAGCGCTGTCACACAACAACACTGGCTCCATGCAGCCCAAGGACGATCGCATCAGCCGTCTCGAGAAGCGCATCGACGAACAAGACAAGATGTTCCAGCAAATTAACAGCAAGCTCTCTCAGATCCTTGGCAACAACAGCAACAATCAACGCTCACGCAGCCGTGGTCGATCACAGAGCAACAACCGCAGCAACACACCACAAGCAACCAGCACATCAAATCAATGTTGCTGGTATCATAACAAATACGGCAGCAGAGCTCAGCATTGCCAAGCACCATGCTCGTTCAAGTCAGACGATGCCAACAACAACACAAAAAACTAAGCTCGACCGTCGAGGAACAAAAAGGCAACTTCGACGGCCCACCCACCAATGCCTTGCATCACAATTCAAGACTTAGAATACAAGTAAATTCCGTTACAACATCAAACAGACTCTTTATTCCCGATTTCCAGTCTGGCAGGAAGTTCCTCATCGACACCGGTGCGGACGTTTCTGTCATTCCAGCTACAACTATAAATCGACGTTTAACATCCAGCAATGAAAATCCGCTTTTTGCAGCAAATGGTTCACTAATAAAGACGTATGGTACAACTCGTCTCATCCTTGATCTTGGGCTACGCCGTCCATATACTTGGATATTCATTATTGCTGATACCACCCAACCAATCATAGGATCAGATTTCCTACGGCATTTCAATCTTCTCCTCGACATGAAACAAGGGAAGCTAGTCGACGCGCAGACATTGCTAGCTCGAAGTGGTATCTGCAGTCTACAAGCATCAGCAGCATCTCCCAAAATATTCAGCACATCCTGCCCATTCTCCAAATTACTGGAAGAATTTAAGGATATCACGCAACTTAACGCTTCAGCACCTAAGCCAACAGCAGCAGATGTCACGCACTGCATCGACACCAAGGGTGCACCAACATTTGCAAAGCCACGTCGCCTCACACCGGAGAAATTCAAAGCTGCAAAGGCAGAGTTTGAATACCTGCTCAAAATCGGCGTGTGCCAACAGTCAAAAAGCCCATACGCATCCCCTTTGCACATGGTTCGCAAAGCAACAGGCGATTGGCGACCATGTGGCGACTACAGAGCTCTAAACGCACAAACCGTTCCGGATCGATATCCTCTGCCACATATACAGGACTGCACACATATTTTCTATGGCAAGAAAGTATTCTCCAAGATCGATCTCAACCGTGCATATCATCAAATTCCGATCGAGCCACGTGATGTTCCCAAAACAGCAATAACAACTCCATTTGGTCTATTTGAGTTTACCCATATGACATTTGGATTGTGCAACGCTGCACAAACGTTTCAACGCTATATGGATGCAGCATTCAGGGATTTGAATTTTGTTTTCGTCTACGTCGACGATATTGCCATAGCATCCGACAACATGAAGCAACACGAGATCCACCTCCGTCAAGTTTTCGAGCGACTCCGACGTTTTCACCTCACCATCAACCCTGGCAAATGTCGTTTTGGACAATCTTCAATCGATTTCCTTGGACACCAAGTTGATCCCAACGGCCTCACGCCGTTGTCTGACAAAATCAAAACCATCTCCGATTTTCCGTTGCCCAAAGTTGCAAAGGAACTTCGACGATTCTTGGCAATGATTAATTTCTATCGACGATTCTTACCAAAAGCCATAACACATCAAGCGCCACTGGTTCAGCTCATCCCAGGCAATAAGAAGAACGACTCTTCACCAATAACCTGGACAGAAGAAACCATCAAACACTTCGAGGAATGCAAGCGATCACTAGCCACAGCAACACTCCTGGTTCATCCATCACCAGATGCCTTCCTCTCACTGAGCACAGACGCAAGCGACATCGCCGTTGGAGCTGTTCTCCATCAAGTCGTCAACAAAGTGTTCCAACCAATGGGTTTTTTCAGCGTCAAACTCACTGACACACAGCGTAAATACAGCACATACGACCGTGAACTTCTAGCGATTTACCTCAGCATCAAGCACTTTCGTTACATGCTAGAAGGTAGAGCATTTGATGTCCGCACTGACCACAAGCCATTGGTTTTCGCTTTTATGCAGAAGCCCGAGAAAGCGTCACCTCGTCAACTTCGCCAACTGGACTACATTAGTCAATTCACGACATCGATTCTTCACGTTGCTGGCATTGAAAACACAACCGCAGATACATTGTCTCGCATCACAGCTGTTGAAGCTAACGTCATCGACTACAACCAAATCGCTCTCTCGCAGACCACTTGTCCAGAGCTCGCAAAACTGCTAAATGACGACAACACAACGCTGCAACTCAAAGCAATAAGCTTACCTAACCTAACAATGTCAATAATATGTGATTTTTCTACATCAGCAGTTCGTCCATTTGTACCACAGCCACTAAGAATGAAGATCATCAGCAAACTTCACAACATTGCTCATGGAGGCGTTCGCTCGACCCTGCAGATCATCAAAGAACGTTTCGTATGGCCGTTCATGCACAGAGAAATAGCAAATTTCGTCAAGCATTGCATACCGTGCCAAAAATCGAAAGTCACTCGTCATGTCCACTCACCACTTCAACAGTACACACTCACCACACAAAGATTTGAGCACATCAACTTAGATCTCATTGGACCACTACCTCAATCTGGTCCATTTAGATATTGCCTCACAATCATCGACCGATACACCAGATGGCCAGAAGCCATTGCCATTGAAGACATTCAAGCAGATACAGTTGCCGCTGCACTGATCAACACATGGATTTCCCGTTTTGGAGTACCAGCACGCATCAACACAGATCAGGGTCGGCAGTTTGAATCGAGACTTTTCAATGAGCTTTCACAACTTCTTGGCATAAATCATCTGCGCACAACAGCTTATCATCCACAGGCTAATGGAATCATCGAGCGTTGGCATCGCACTTTAAAAGCAGCCATTATGTGTCAAAACAGTAGCGGATGGCCTAGCAAATTGCCAATTATCTTGCTCGGACTACGATCAGCATATAAACCCGATATCCAAACAACAGTAGCACAGCTTGTTTATGGCACAACACTTCGTCTTCCTGGAGAATTCTTTCACAACCATAGCCGATTCCAGCTTCAAACGGTCTTCGCCAAAGATTTATCAGCAATGATGAACGATATCCGCCCAGTACAAACAGCTAACCACGACATTTCTAAGCCTTTTGTATTCAAGGACTTAGCTAATGCAACACATGTTTTTCTTCGTAACGACACGGTACGAGGATCTCTACAACCACCCTACGATGGACCTTATAAAGTCAAAGACAAACAACTTAAGTTTTTCAACATCGAAATCAATGGTCGATACTCCAAAGTTTCGATTGACCGTCTCAAACCAGCCTTTATTGAGTCACAAGTACACTCAACTCCAGCCATTCTAGATGCCCCATTATCACCAACCATTCCAGATGCACCATCATCTTCATCAGCAAGCCCGCCAGGGGATCAAAACAATCAGACACCAACCGGCAGACCTCGCCGTACAATTAGACTTCCTGTCCGCTTCACGACTTAAAGTCTAGGAGGGAGTACTGTGGTGATCTGGCATCACTAAGATCCACAGATTACGATATTTTTGTATTGCAAATTATTATATCGATGTTTCGATATATTCGACATGTAACACACCATCAGAATTATTGCACAAGTCTCTTCTATTCAAACCATCACCAGAGAATGATCTATAAAAAATAAATTATATATTGTGGATAATACAAGACTGAAATAATCACGCCTTTATATTAAATAGTGACATAATCAAACACATCCATATATTTATAAAGATTAGTTATTATTCAATATGATCAGTGAGCACCTAGATTTCAAATAAATTTCGAAATTAAAAATATAATTAAAAGAACTACTAACTATAAATTAAATAGTTGATATGAGAATCAATTTTTATGAGTCAGCAAGTTATTAAGAATATAGTGTTCTTTTCAGTTTAACACCATACAATTTTCTAAAGTTATATAATTTAAGTTTAGGCGATATAATTATCAAGCAATAAGATCTACTCATTGTTAGACTTCTTTATCATTCTCAACCCTTTCTATATTTTGTATAGCCAGGAACACAAGCCAAGTATCTTCCATCTCTTTTCTAGTGCGGGCAGTTTAAATTTATTCTAACACCACTTGCAATGTTAAAATTACATGTTTATTTATAAACAGTATCCTTAATTATTGGTAACCATGGTTACTATCCTCGCTTATAAGCTAAAGCTCTTTACGGAGCATAAAAAAATGTGCAAAAATATAATATGTAATGACATTTTCACTGCATGCTTTGAACAGGTGGATTTGGTGCATAAAGGGGAGGCAGGCGAGGGGCAAGCGTGTTGCAGTACGAACCACATTTACATTCTTGTTGGCAGTTTTAAATTATTCAGAGAGTGCACACAAAAGCCGAAAGCGACAAAAAAAGATGAGAGTGGCCAACTAGTAATACAATCTCCTCCCGCTGCTAGTGACAATTAAGCTGCAACTCAAATTGCTGTTGGCCCTGCCACACATATATGCCACACTCCGCTTGCCGCATCCGTAAATATGCAACAAGATTTTTATTTAAATACCACTCCATTTTTAAATCAAATCCCGGCACAGGCTGTGAGTGTGAGTTTGAGTGTTTTTTGCATCCACTTTGCTTTGCGTTGCGCTTCGGTCGGACGAGTTGCCTGCTTTTAATTTTCATCTTGTTTACTTTAACGTCATTTTCAACTCTTCGGTGTTTTCTTGAGCGCTTTTCGCGCGCTTTGTCTTTGCATAGCTCCAGCCCTGGTGGCCACCTCTAAGATCCATTGTGATGCCCCTACCCCTCGTCCTCGTCCTTGTCGTCATTGTCGCGTGTGTCGTCAGAGTCGCTTTGCTCCTTGCGCTGCTCGTGAAGTGGCACTCATCCGCACTTTTAAGCCCTACTGAATTCCTTTTATCCCTAAAATAAATATCTTCATCCACAGCAGCATCTCTCAACCGTCTTGTCTTCGCTATACTCGCTGCTCTCACTGCATTTGCCATTGTTGTTGCTCCTGGGCGCAAGGTTTTTATAGCCAAGGCGACAACTTCGGGACCAAGTCCCATTGTCTGCGACTCCTTGTCATCGTCCTCCACCTCGTCCTCGTCCTTGTTGCTACCGTTTGTGCTGCTGTTCCTGCGTCTACTTCATCATCTGCTTTATACTTTAGCGCTCTAAAAGATTTTTAATAGAGTTCTTAGGAGACACTTTCGATTGTCATTGTGTGCAACTTGTGTGAAAATTAAACCTGAAGTGAAGGCGCTCGACTTACGGCCAGGTCAGGTCAGGCTTTAAGAGAAACTGTTAGTTGAGGTTTACCTACCAACTCGTATCTGTCAACTTTATCTCTCAAATGATTCACTCTTAAGTTTCGCATCTCGTGTGAAACGAGTTTGCAGCTCTGGCCAATAAAGAACCGCTTCATTTGTCTTGCGACTAACACGCGCCAAGGACAAGGACGAATTCCTGACCAACTGCATGTAGCTCAACTCGTTAACTTGCCATTCTATTGGCCCTTCAGTCCGATGACATTATAATGACGACAATTGGCAATGAAACACAAAAAGGATTCGCTTCGATTCGACTCCCATTTGGGTACTCGAGACGGGGGAAACGGAAAAACAATGTCAAAGAAATGAGATGCAAAGCAAAAATACAAATCAAATGTACCGCAAAACTGAATGAAGTCAACAAAGGACACCCAACTGACTAATGGACGGACTGACGGGCAGACAGACTGTCGCAGGACATGAGGACACCCAGACTTCGCCCGAGGATCGGCGGAACAGGGAGGGTGCAGCATGAAGGGAGTCGATTGAGTGGCAAATAAATTGGCGATTCCCATGGGAAACCATTGCTACAGAGCTACATTGTCAAATGCTCACTTTTATTGTTTTTGTATCTGTACGAATACATGAATGTATCTGTATCTATGTGTTCGGGTGTGTGTGTGTGTGTGTTAAGCACATAAGTTGAAATATTCCAATTGAGTAACTTTCATTATTCGAGCAACAACAAAGTGCACATTTTGTATAAATAAAACAATGACAACGATTTCAACTCATTTAAATTCTGTACTGTGATAAATTTGACTGCATAATTTCTATAGATACTTTTGGGCCATGGTCATCTACCATCGCATTGGGGAAGGCTTTCAGGCATGTTTAGCACTTTGAACAACAAAGCATTTCAATATAGTTATTGCATATTTAAATTTACTAATAATTGAATAGAAAATCGAATATTCGAATAACAGGGAATCATCACAAATTTCTGAATATTCACAGCAGTTGAAAAATCAGGTTTCTTTGTCGGAAAGTGTTTCTCTTGATGCTGCTTTATTGTACCCCAGTGAAACAAGAATAAAGCGAAATATAAGTTGTATGATGGGAAATGTAAATTTGTCGCCTCGGCTTGGAAAAGAAAATTGAGCACCCCAATGACACCCCGAGACACCCCTTGCCTTGCCTTGCCTCCCCTTTCGACAGCCCTAGCCTTGCGAAAATGCTAATTAAAGTCAAAACGCAATGTTGCGGAAAAATGTTTACAGCAAGCAGGAGGAAAACGAAAACTTTAAGGTTTATGGTGTTGCCATTGTTATGCCTTTGTTGTTCTTGTTGTAGCTGTTTTGAATTTTTACTGGCCCAGCTGCCAGAATTGCTCTATCTATCTCATTTCTACACTCTCGCTCTCTATCACACTCATATGCACACTTTTGTCATCTCTCGAATGCCTGTTTTTGTTTATGGCGTAAAATTTAAAGCAAAAAGTCACAAAAAATTATACTCGATTTAATTTTCCAGTCCAGTTGCCGGCTGCCGACTTTTGCCGACCCTCCTCATCCTGTCGCGGTCCTGGCCAGTTGAGGCTCTACTCGGGTTCGGTTTTCGGTGTCAAGTTTGACTGCGTCGACCATCAGCTCCGGTTTTTGGCTTGGGCTCAGTCTCGGGACACGGGCGCGGGCACAGACTCAGGGATCGGGCTCTGGTTCCGGTTTCACAGTTGACGTTATGCATTGAAATTAATTAAATCACAGCAAACTGCGCCTCAGTTGCCTCGACGTTTGTTTGTTGTCTTTGTCTTTGGTTTTGGCCATTGTTTTTGTTGCTGTTGTCATCTTCCTGTTGTTGTTGTCAACCAAACACCAACGCAGGCGAGCCAGGCGCGTTTGTAGCCTTTTAATTAGTTGGCAGGACCACCAATAGAAGCAACAACAGCAAGACTAGAAGAAGTAGAGCAAGAGAGAAAGGAAGAGAGATAGAGGAAGGAAGATGGAGAGAGACAGAGAGAGAAAGAGAGAGAGAGAGAGACACACAAATGTGCAGCTAGTAATTTGTAATCGTTGACTTATTGTCTATGGATGGTTTGCTTGTCCCCGACAACTCTCTAGAGGACTTTGTGGTTTTAAAGTGGGATGTGCTCTGAAATTGTGTGTTTCACGCTTCACAGAAATCATAAAAACAAGTTAAGCAATTTGATGTCCAAGTGGAAACAGTTATATGCTGCATTCTGTAACTTTATAATGACAATGTTCAAATGCAGGTCGAATTTTGCATGATTTTGGGTAAAATTTAAGCACTGAAAGGTCAATATGCGTAGTTAATACTCAGTTGTTCAATATTAGATAAACATTGTTAAACGAATTTTGCTAAATCAATAAAAGTCAATTCATATCACTAATGACATGACAATCGGAATCATTTATGTTTGTTTCTACATCCAATAACTTATTTAACTTCATTAAACTATCTTAAGTTTACAAAATATTATTGGTCTGTACAGAAATTAATTAATGTAATATTGTTAATTAAAAGATCTGAAAGGAAATTTTTATTATAATTGGAATATTTTTTTCACATTCGCTAAATATGTTATGTCTTTAATTCGGTTTTTATTCGGTTGAAAAAAATGAAGTCATTAAAACTAGAAGAGAGTCTAAATTGACTGTGTTTATGTTGTGAATTGTAACAAATCAACTGAAAATACTAATCAAATATTTATATATTTATTTACAGGTATGTTGATAATAAAGGCAATCCATGCAATTATTTTTTAAGTAAGTAAACTATTGTAATTACTACTACAAATTAATGGTTTCATGTTTTCCACTCGCTGCATCCACAAATAATCCCAAAATGAATACCAACAAAAAGTGGCTAACGACCATTTTGGCCGGCAATTTAAATCAAACTAATTTTAGAGCCGGACAGTGATATAGACTTTGGAGTCGGGTGATTTGTGCTGCAGTGGGCGTGACTGTTGACACCACCACAGGAAGTCCAACACTAATAACACCTAATGGGACCGACCGACAGCTCCTTTCAACCTCCCACTCCGCATGAGTTCGCACTTGGCATGTAATTTATTTTAAGGAAAATAAAAAATAAAAGGAAAACAAATTTCATGTAAATTAATTTTTTCATTTTCTTCTTATGATAATTTTGTTTTTTATTATCTCTTGCGGCAAAGGCAGGCCCAGGCATATCCGAGTCGTGGCCTTCGCCTTCGCCTTTGCCGTCCCATTATGTTGCCCTCAGGCCGAACAGCACCGACGTTTATTAAAGTACATTTTGTCGAGGATTTTTGACTTTGTGTCATTTATGCGCCAAATTTATCACCTTTTTTTCTGCCGAGGCGTTGATTTCATTATGAGGCCTAGACGGATATGGGCACGGGATAACTTTTGTGGTTTTGCCTGGTCAGCGATTAAAGGCAAATTGTTGGGCCTGGGTCATTAGTGAATGTTGCCTCGCTTGCAATTTTGTTTATCTTTGTGTTTTTCCATTGTTATGGTTGAAAAATTAAGAGTCTTTTGGGATTATGAATCAGCCATTAGGTTGAGCTTTAAGGCTTGCGATCAATAAAACAAAAATAGCTAACTCGAACTTCTTGAACATCCAAATGCTCACAATTATAATTGGTGTATGTTGAATTCCATTTGCCGCACATAAGATACAAATTAAGAAAACCTGTCACAATAATTCCCTGACGATGAAAATGTAAACGAATTTGGCGCTTGCAACCACCGCGAAGCACGAACCACGCCACATTTTAGAGACGGCGATGCCCTTTAATTTCGACAGAGCCAAAACCGTAACAAATCGCATTTAAATTTACCTGCCCCAATTGTCAGGAAGAAAGAAAGAGAGAGAGAGAGAGGAAGATTATAGAGTGAGGACAATACTAGAACTAAGACTACAACAACATCAACCAAAAAGGATGCGATAATTTATAGCGTTTCATTTGGTTCCTTCTGAATTCTAATTTAAATTTTCTACCGCGGCAATAATAAAATTCGGCAAGGGGCACGATGTGAGAATAGTGGAGGGTCAGGGGAAAGGGCATGAAGAGGGGGAAAGGGCACAGGACGAGGCCTGCTCTATACGGACAATAAAAAATACTTGCGCAGATATAAGCGTTTTTATTTATGCTGCTTAATTTGTAGAGCGTGCAGAAACAACTACAATAACAACTCGGGCCCACCTCATGTCCTTTGGCTTTCGTTCTTCGTCCTGCTTATGCCACATTCATTTCATTGGTTGTTCTTGTTGTTGTTACGGTCGTTGTTGTCACCAAGTGCAATTGCCCCTTACGAGCATTTTTCAAATGTTTTACACAGAAACTGTTTGTTGTGCTTTTTGTTGCGTACAATTAGTTTGGCAGCTACAACAACAACAGCAACAGCAACAGCAACAACAACTGCAGGCATAAAACAAAGCGAATGACAATTTGAAAAGGACAACCAGGACGAGAACGTGGCAAATGTCCCCTGGCAGCAAAGGTGACTTTTTAATGCCTTTTGTGTTGTTGCTATTGTTGCTGGTTTGTTACACACACACATACATATAGACAAGCACATACATAACACATAAGTGGAAGAGTTAAGGGGCGGGTCGCCTCATCCCCGTCTCCGATGAAACTGCATTGCGCTGTTGCTGCATTGTCATGACTTTGTTTTTATACCCTTGCAATGGGTATAATAACTTTGTCACGTGACTTGTATCGTCCTTAAGGCGGCAAAGCAGACCCTGTAAAATATATATACATACTTGAACCATATGACAAGCTGTTATCATAGGTTTTGAAGCATTGAATACTCGTTCGATTTTTTCTCCAGACAGAATGTATTTTGGGAAATGTAAAAGTTCGCAATATTTGTTTTATTATTTAAGAAACCACAATGTAACTCATTTTCTTGTAATTTATTAAATATTTTAATTTAACTTATTATATATTAAATTAAATAAACCCTGCTTGTTGGGAATTTTATTTAAATATTTTGTTTATATTAGAACCTTGTCAAAAATTGATAGAAGTTTGTAAGAGTATAAGATCTTCAGTGGGCTGATTCTTTTTATTTTGTTCTTTTTTTTTTTTTTGATTTTTATCCACTTTAATTGTTAAAATTATTGCATGCAACAACAAAAGCAACAAAATGATATAAATAAAAAAATAGTTACTGTTCAAAGTTGGCGAATTGCACTCGTTCTGCAAGTGCTCCTCACATGTGTCAGCAATAAAAACACAAAGTTTATTGTTCATTGCATTTTAATAGCCAAGAAGGACTTTAACCAAATGTTGACCACCATTAAATGATACGAGTAATTGCGTATTATTTGTGTAGTGTTGCAAAGCGACAGACAAGTAGACAGACAAGGCAGCAGCATTTCCTAGATACAGGAATATTAAAGGAACTGTTTAACGCTGACCAAGTCATCAGTCAGTAGTCATAACTTATGCTTTGTCATTGAATGCTAAGACATCATGGGGAAATATAATTCTTACCTCTTGAAAAAAATTATTTGAAAAACATAATATCTTTAAAATTCAAGAAAATTGGAACAAGTTATATTGAGAATTGTACATTACTTATTAAGGAATATTACTCAGCAAAACTATTTTTAGAATTATTGTATTAGTAGGTAGGTAGGAGCACGTGGTAGGTGAGACTACAACCTATAAAGCCCATCCTTCAATTGGAGCTAGTCTCCGTATTGTTCGTGACCGTTTCGTATATTAAACTGAGATTCAAGTCTACTTGTTGTGGTTTAAGAATCCAATTAGCTTGTCTATTTTGATATTATGGTATTGTATTAGTAGTATTGTATTAGAAGTAGTAGAAAGGTGAAAATATATAACCAATTAATCCAAGGAACTGCTAAAAGCTTAATTACTTATCTTTGAGTATAAGTTCTACGTTATTTTTATTATTTCATTTATAAAATATATAAAATAAAATAAAATAATAGCTGATAATTTAATCTACCAAACATTCTTATTTTCTATAAAATACTCTTAACTATCTAGCAGTGACAATCTGTGAGATCCAAAGGAGCACTGTAACTGGGAAATGTGTAGTATGTCCGACTACAAATACCCGATTTCAGTAATTAAATAAATAATATATCTGCACAGAAAATAAACTGAGAATTCAAGTAACTGTCCATGAATAAAGGTCGTATTTTTGATACCATCTGCAAATTTCTAGAAGAACACAATACTTTACTCAGAATTGTCGTACACTCATTGCAGATCTCCATTTCTCACCTCTCTAATGAGAATTTCAATTGTTGAAGCCACCATTGTTATCGAATGCTTATAAGCATGGCTTTATGCTCGCTTAGGTACTCAAACAATTGTAAAACTAATATAAAAAGCAACTTTTCTAATCATCCTGCACTCACACACACTTGCACATAGAGACAGACACATTCGTATTACCTGCTGCACAGTGGGTGGGAGGGGAAAGGAGATGGATGCGGGGATAAAAGCAACAGCTCTGATACCGTGTTAGCAAGTTTATTAAAATGATGTCCTGCAGATATTTGCAGTCAGAGCAGAAGGTGTCGTCGACTAATGTCCAAGTTAACAATGCATTGGGCCAGGAGTGGAAGCAGGTGGTTGAGTGGGTGGGAGTGGGATATAAGGGGGCTGCTAGGGCAAACAAAAACTGTAAGCACTAATGGAAATTTGAATAAGAGTGGCGGACAGATGGGATTGAGTTTGAAATGGAAAGAGCCCAGCCAAGTTGAGTTAAGTTGAGTTGAAGCCAGTTGGGGATCGGCTCGAAGAACGTCAGCTGACAAATCTGAGGGAGGGCGGGGAGCAGTGCGTCATGTGTGGGCGTGGCATGCAAATGAAAATGCATTTATTTATAAGGCAAACGACAAAGGTCCCAAGTGCCAGCCCAGGCCAGGACAGGCCAGGAGAGATGTGAAGAAAGCAAGTCCGTGTCGAGCAACAGGATGTATCTTTCCATCTGTAAATGTATCTTTATCCGTATCGCTACATGGCAGGCATGAAGCAAAATGCAAAACTGCACTTGTGTCTGCTGTCTAACTACCTATTGGCAGTGCACACACGGATATCTATCCTCTTACCACATGCCGCATGTTACACGCCACACATTCGCCCGCTCCCAATCTTCTTTTAGCTGTTGGCAATTTTATTGACAAGCATTCGTGGAGGCGGCGTGGTCGAAGTCGCTAACCCCTTTCCTTTCTCACTCTCTCTCTGTCTCACTCGCTTTCTGTCGCTACCTCTATCTGTCTCTATCGATGCGAAGGCGGTGGCGGAGGGAGTTGGTTGCATTTTGTGACAATGTTTATTTAGATTTTGCTTTGCTGCCAATTGCTGACATTGCAATTTCTATTCCTGGCATACACAGTCCAATGAACACACACACACACACACACACATACACTTACACACACACTTACACACACAACTGTCCAGTGAAATGTGCTGCGTTTGCGATACGCAGCATTGCATTCCATTCTCTGTATCTGTATCTGTATCTGTATCTGAATCTGCCACTGTATTTGTATCTGTAGCTATTGCATCTGTTCGTTGGCTCGTTTTGTTTTTGCGGTCATGTGTTGTACTTTTCGGCATTTTAATTTCAAATTGTCAATTGGATTTAAGTACACTCGACAGCAACACGACCACAGATGAGATTGGGAATGGGGCAAGTGTCAGTCTCCTGTTGCCATTGCCAGAATTTGGCTAAGTTAGCATGCTTGCTGTTTTCATATCGGTTGGTGGCACTGTCTGAGATTGTCTGCATTACTCCCTAAACGCAAATTTTTGGCAAATTCTTGCCTATTATGCTCATCAGCATCGCAGTCCCAAAAAGAATTCCTTCTGCTTTGGTTTTATTGCCAAACGTTTTCTGGCCATAAAATTTGATTTTATAATGTGTCAAAAGTGCTTTAAATGTGACAAAATTTGATTATGTCCTTTGCTGTTGTCACCAGCATCCCTAGGACACATTCTAGACCCAGTGCAGCCCATCGAGGCAATGGCATTTTGATTGCCAGGCGCCTCTGAGACACATGAAGAACATTACAAGCATGTTGCATGAGCTTACTGAGATTTGGCACTTCAATTGTTTAGGGACTGATACTGAAAATTACTTGCTTGATGCTTGACAATTTAATACACCACAACAATAACAACAATAACTGGATTATAGAGTATCACAGTAGTAGTTTTGTTTAGCCCCAAAATCGAAGTTATTTCAATAAAATTCCGCTATGGCTGCAGAAATTGCAATTAACTTAATGTTATTTGGTTTACTGATCTATCGCACAAAACATTATCGCTATAAACTAAACAAAAGCCCGTATATTGTTGACTGCAAATGTTGCATCATTTCAGCCAATCCAAATTGACCAACCAATTGAAAACGGCAACTGCAGAAATTCTCCCTCCTCTCTTCCCCCTTTAATGGCAGCATAATGAAACCATAATTTCTACACACAGTTATATACATGTGTGTGATAAACAATGATAACTGGCAACTCAAAGCAATTGATAGACAATTTGGGATGGCTGCATCTGCTGGCCTCTGTCCAACTTTTGAGGGTCCTGCGGTTGCAAGGACTCGGCTCGTCTGCGGCTCCTGTGGCAACCATTCACTGCAAGTACTCGTATTCACCATTTACCATTCACCATTCACCATTTACACATTTGGATTCCTACATTGCGAATGCATTTGGCGCATTATCAGTCTGTCTGTCATTCAGTCACTTTGACTGTGTGTCTGTCTGTATATTTGACTGTCTGTCCGATTGGTTCTATTTCTATTGACGACTTTATTGCAATTACTCGCACCAAATATTTTTCTGCTATTCATTTGTTGTTTCCCTCGTATTCTGTACCTTCTAATTCTTGTTGTTATTGTTGGTGATGCTTTGAATTTCGATATTGTTGTTGGTCCGATAATCAGTCAGTGGCATAAGCCAGAAATAACACAATGCTCCCAGTGCGTAAATCTCACAGAGCTCTACTGCCAATTGTTGGCCGTAGTATTTGCAATTAGTGTCAATTAGCCAAACCCTTAGAGCCATTGGATGTGTATTCACTTTGTCGAACGCTACTATAATATTCGAAATGTTTTTGGTTATTTGTGCCTGTTTCTGTGGGATTCGGAATTATGCAAGCTAACCTTAAGTTTCTAATCCTCACCATGGGGTGCTAATCTCAGGTATGGCCCAAAACAAAACACTATAGAATTGTACATTTAAGATAGAGTTTGCTGTTAAACAATTTACAATGAATGACCATGTAACCATGTAAAGTGTACCTCAATAACAGATGTAAATGTAATGAACTTTACATTATATAAATAGCAAACTATTATGATACGATTATGAGTATCATGAAGTGATTAAATATTGCGTCATTTGCTTAAACTAGCCAATGAGTGTTTTTCACATGAGCAAACTCCGATAGCATTGATAGATAGATAAATCGATAAAAGAAATCTAAATCGATGCCAAACTCTTATTTGTTTACAATATTTTTAGCACGGCTGCAAACCAGTTTTGAGTCGAACCTCGAAGGACCGGCACTTATCGGGCTTTTGGGCTAACCGAAACTTTAAAATAACCTGACCCTGGAACTTGAGTACGATCATTAAGACTTTCTAAGAAAAAGGTCTAGTTCGGTTTTGTTATGAATGACTAAATTTACTAATCGTTGTTATATTTTGGCAAACTAGACCTGTATTTCAAGATACAGCAGAGCGTCTTAAACAATCAGATTATCTGAGTGGAGAATGATGATAAGATATACAACAGTTGGTGATGTTTGTTATTTTTTTTGCTGAAAGCACAAGTAGTTTAATAACTTCATACTCTTGGGTTTCAAGCTCTTAACCCTCATGGAGAAGAATATTCGACCCCGAAATTGCACTCATTATAAATGCCAAGCGCATGCTAAACAGCTGACGCATTACAGGAGAATATGCTGAGGAATGGACGGGGAGCTTGGAGAAGAAAAGTGGGTAACGAAATCGCATTATAAAGGTTTTACTGGCGAACCCCTTGAAAATTGTGCAAAATATGCGCACTAGGACTTGATGTTCCGTTCCCCTCATCCTTTCAGATCCTTAGCTCCTTAGCTTGCCACGGCCCTCCCTTTGTGTTGTTGCTGTTGCTTGCCACGCAATTTGAAAACTTGCCAAAAGGCAGAGGCGAGGACAACAACGAAGGATATTTTGCAAACAAATAATAAAAATCCAATTTTACATTTAATCACGCGCTCAGTCAAACAAGAAATAAAAAATAAGAAACGACGAAGAGAAAAGGGCAGAAATAAACTTTCGAAGCAACGCCTGCTGTCGCATCGAGCACGCCAACATCCCTTTTGGCCCAATCTCCCTATTCCCTGCCCAGCTGCCGCCGGTTGAGGATCAAGGCTCAAGACTCAAGGTGACTCAAGTATTTTGCTTAATTTATTGCATTTTCTACGCTGAAATGCGCAAAAACTTTGAACAGCACTCGCTGAAAATTAGGCTGCTTGATGTCCCCCTCTAGCGTGAACCTGCCCCCGGTTTCTTGCCTGCTGCATAGTGAATAAAATGTCATTATAAATTTAAAAAGCGTGTTAAATGCGCCTGCTATGATGCCGGCTAAAAAGGGTGCAATCCTCTGCCGAACCTCATCCCCACTCTCACCTCACACAATAAATTTCATTTTTCATCATTGCAATTTTTGCGCGTAATTTTTCGTACATGTCGCACATAATTCATTCGTCGTCTCAGTCGAGTTTTGCATCCGTGTCCTGTGTTTCCTGAGAATCGCTGCGACATATGGATTAAGTGCCGTGAAATGTTTCCAGGCGCAACATCCCTGCAATGTATCTGTCCTCCCTTCCCCCTTCCGCACTTCCACTCACACTCCGTGGAATTCTTCTAACACCATTGAGAAATTAACATTGAAGTGTTTGTGTGTTTGCCTTTGATTCGCATTTCATATGTGTTTCTTCTCAAGTCTGAGTCTCATTCAGTTCATATGAGCAGTTCTACTCCTGCTCCTGCTGCCTCGATGGGAATTTCGCACTTGTTTTACATTAGGCTTTGATATATGCCTCTCGTTGGGCAGGCAGGGGAAGGAAGTAAATGAGATAACATTTGAAATTTTAAAGAGCTGCAGAGTGCTATCTGTATAAGCTCAATCAGACACGGGTATTGGCTGGTGGGTTATCCGCTTTCATTCGCCTACTGTTATTTTTATCGGATGCCAGCAAAGTTATTCGATATATTTCTGTAGCAATTCATAGTGCAACAAGCTCCAGCTTATTATATATGGTACATGCCACTATTACAGAAGTTTAATCAATATGATATTAAAACTTAACAATTAGCAATTAATAAATATATTAAAGTTTAATTTAAACTTAAATTTTTGGTTTAATTCTATGATATTTCAATGATATTTACTGATTACTTTCCTGAAAGTGTAATTTTGTTGAAATTAAGGAAATGTAAGCAAATGTATTAATGTTGTTAGTATTAGTTGAGATACTTAGTCTAAGTGTTTCAGGCAAATGTCATCAACGACATTGGAGACAACTTGTTTCTGTCGTCGCAGACTGTGGACGAACTCTGTCTCTCTCTTTCCCTCTCACTATCTCTCTCTCGCTGACTGGTTTTGATTGACAGAACCAAAAAATCATGACGCATATGATAATGACAATGATTGCACTGCTGACTAAGACGAAGACGAGGACGAGGACGAAGACATGAGCTTCCCCTGCACTGCGACCAGCTGCGGCTGCTCCAAGTTGCTGATGCTGATGACAACTGCCTTGTAGAGGGGTTGGCGGGACGTGGGGCAGTCAGCCAAGCGAGAAGCAGAGACAGGCGAGAAACATGTGTGACGACTACAATGGCCAGGAGGAGTCAAGCCAAACGAGACATGAATGTTGCTTTTTACCGTCCCTGCCCCATGTCGCATGCCTCCTTCTCCAGGTTATTGTTGTTGCTGCTGCAGCTGTGTGAATATCTGTGTCTCAGTGACAGTTGTACAAGAAATACAAATTTGCAAAATAAGCAGAGGGCGGCACTGTGCACTGTGGGATAAATGGCGACATGCTCAGGGAAGTGTCAACTGATTGCGCTGAGCTAGGCAGGCGTAAAAAAAGCCGTCGCGGGGAGATGAGGAGACGAGGAAAGGACACTGAGCGACAGTCCTGCGAACCTGCACGTGACGTATACGCCTCGTTGTGCGTGTGACGCGACAAATGACGAACAAGTCGGGGAATCTGAATCTATGGCTGCCACCACGCTATTTGGCCTGACAATAAAACACAATAAAAAGAAATTATGAATAAATAATACGCAAAGTAGCGACGACATCAGAATCGTTACAAAAAAAAAACGCGTCATCTGTTTATGATTTATATATTTTTTATTATTTTTTTTTTTTGATATGAAACAGTCCAGACAGACAAACCCTCAACATTTGATATTCATGTGCCAAACAAAATCAGTGACCATTAGAGGGCCATTTGTTTGCCTGCCAGCCATATTTAACTCAGCTTCGTTTTCCTCCTTTGACTGCCATTATGTTTTTCTTCTTTTTTTGTAAATTTAATTAATTTTCTCGCTATTTCCGCTCTCTTTCTCCCGCTCTGTGTCACTTTCGCTGTCTCTGTCTCTTTGCAATGCTCAATTGAGAATGGCGTGCGACGTTACTTGGCACCTTGAAAAGGATTCGCCCGGACAGAAAATTTCTCATTAGCAGCAGCTGTGAAAGGAAAGAAAACACACAAAATTTGGCTCTAATGAAATGTTTGCTCGACACTTGTGACATTCGCGCATCCGTTTGGACATTGGAGAAGCTGTCGGCCAGGCCGGAAGTTCCGCCGAATGGAGCGCAGTCAACTTCCGGCCAAAACTCCGCCTTGATTAGTGTTAATTAGATTTTACCTGACTCAAACCAAGCAGAATTCAGCATGAAAGCAATTGGGTCTTCCCAAAGACTAATTAAAACTCAGCAAAGAGCCTTAGAAATCTATTGAACTCACGCTGAAATCTGTCAGCTTTATTTACTTTATTTGATAATTCGGTTTCCTATCCGTTCTCCGACATCACGGTGGCCATCCAATTCCTGTACGCCGTAATTCTCGTATATCCCAGTGGAGTGTTGGACTTGCAGCCGATCTGATTGCCAAATGAGGCGATGCCAACGAGAATGTCCGATGCCTGGAGAACTAGGGGACTGCCCGAGTCGAGGCGACAGCTCGTCTCCATGTTGGGCAAAAGGGCGCAGAGCATGCCAGAACGGAATCTCTTGCCATATCCAAGCGTACTGCAGTTTGAGTTGTGCACAACTTGAATCTGCACCACGTGCAACTTGTCCATCTGCCTCTGGGTGCCTCTGTGCTGTCCCCAGCCGGACGAGAAGGCCCAAGCACCCGTAAACAATGATTGAGACCTGGGCAGCGCCACGGGTTTCACCATCTTCGAGTAGTCTATGTACGGCATATGGATCAAAGCGATGTCGTGCTGGTAAAGCTTGTTGAAGCCCGGATGTGTGAAGAAGGATTTGCTAGAGACAACAAGATTGTAGCTTGATAGCTTACGCTCGGCAGCTTCAAAGCTAATCTTCACCCAGCTGGCGGGATTCGTACAGGAGGCAACTGTGACGATCCACCGATGTTGTATGATGGTTCCCGCGCAGAACCAGTTGGATCCTCGACCACTAAACTCCAATGCCACAATGTAGGGAATCTCCGTCGGTCCTGCTACATATCCGCTGTCGAAGTGCCCGTCCTCCTCGGTCAACAGGGGAATAATGCGCAAGAGCTTCGGCTTCAGTGTTTGAACTTCAGTGCTGAAGCTAGGCGAAAAAGTCAGCATCAGGAGCATGATAACATCCAAGAGATACTTTTGCATCTTACAATGTAAATATTATGAAGAAATCAGAAAACGTTCTCTACTCCTTGGGTTTTGAAGAAAGACGAAAGCTCTTCAATTATCGACTTATATATATGCTCTAATTAAACTTGAAAAGCTGCTGTCTACTATACATACACATGGTTTAAAAGAAACACAGTATACTGACAGTTGGTTTCATTTTATTAACATATGGTTTACTGCAACATTAAAGGTGTTCTCTAATGGACTTAAGTCAGAGACACATTTAATACGTTATGGAAATTTAGTTTCACTATCATAGATACATACATATAATTTCAACGTTTTACATTTGCAATTGAAACGAAATCAATATCACTATCTGAATACCAATAGCAACGCCAACATACTAAAGTTCTTAAGTTCTTACTTTCATTGAGTGAAACATTTATTACAATTCTAATTCATTCTTAAAACGAAGATAGAAGTGGACAGACGCTTAACTGGAAAGCCATAGCAAATTAGAACACACTAATGAATTGTAAATAAATATTGCAGTGTTTCTGCAAATAAAAAGTACAATGTCTTGGGTCAGACGTAGTACTTGGTAGTAGTCGTGGTCGGAGGGAGATGGGGAGAAAACAATTTCAGCAGCTGTTAAGCAGAAATGATGAGCTTCAAATTAAATTTGGCTGCAGTTTACAGCACATTTTCCGGCTGTGCTTTTATGGTTTATGAAGTGTTGGGAAAATATCTGCAGATATGAGCCAAAATAAAGCAAAACAAAGCAAAAACAAAAGAAAA
Source organism: Drosophila histrio (assembly GCA_958299025.2). Taxonomy (NCBI): domain Eukaryota; kingdom Metazoa; phylum Arthropoda; class Insecta; order Diptera; family Drosophilidae; genus Drosophila; species Drosophila histrio. Next base: position 27,510,283 of record OY729166.1, read on the forward strand.
GAAATAATAAAAAAGGGGCAGGAACAAGACACGGCGCAAAGGACTTGGAGGCATCCCTCGGTGGAGGCTGCTGAATCAGCAGGCGATGGCAACGTGTGGCAAACGGATGAAGAGGCAGCCAAAAGTGCCACTATTTGGGTTTTGGTCGCACGGATTGAAGCTGTTGGAGAGGGCTAGGGCGGAATGTGGGGAAGAAAACCTCGTCCAGGCCACTTGTAACAACATGCAAAGGATTTTCGTCGATTTTCGAGTGTTTCTCCCTTTGCCACATGTGCTTCCCATTCCCCTGCAACGTACAATTGCCGCAGCTTCTCCCTTGCAGCTGAATTTTTATTTTTCTTCTGGACAACCATTTGGCGCTTCTGTTCTTTTGTATCCTTTGCACTTGTAGTGTAGTGTTCAGTGCCATTTATTGTTTTGGCGTCAGTTGTTGCATTTGTATGGCAGTTGCCACTATTCCCGGCTACATTCTGAGCTTTTTCCCACTTTCCGAATTGCGCGTACTCAGCATTTTTACAGTTTATTTGGCAAAAGCAAGAAACTGTCCAGCAGTGAATCTTGCCAACTGCTGTGAAAGCCATTTCACTGGGCCATCTGGCTGTCAGAACGAAGAGTGTGAAGAAAAGCGGTATCTGAAGTGTTCCCAGTTTGAATTTTGGTTTATTGGCAACGATTGAAGTGCAAAATTGATAGGTTTACCTTAGAGTTATGAATTTATTCACTGTCAAACATTATTAATTAAAATTTCAATTAAAAGTATCAAGTTATTACATTGCACAGTAAAAAATTCTTAGATATATTGGGTATAAAGTGCAGCCGCCTAGGTCTAACCGATTGCCCTCCACAATGATCAGTCAGACAATGGGTTCGATCTTCGTTTATCTTGAGCATAAATTCCCATTTAAATTTAATCTCACTCCTCTTACTACCGATCCCCACAATCAACTGATGCAATCCAGCATAAATCTATGCAATCCCTGTCATAAATTAACCAACTGACAAATCAAATTCCTATCAATGTATGTACACAACTTTTCAAGGGCTAAAACAACAAACCGAAAGCACAAAGCATGCAACAATAAATCCGCATGAAATCCTCAAACAATTACATTTACATACATATGCGTGTATGTGTGTAAAGAGCGTTGGACAGTCAAGTAACACAGACAAGCAACAATAAGAACAGATATGAGATGAGAGAATGCCATAAAAAAGGCGATGGGAGAAGCGAAACAGGCGAACGAGTCAAACTGCAAGCGCAGCAAAGCAAAGAATCGCACAATTAACAAAACGAATGAAAAGAGCAAGACACACACATCCACATCCAAATGGTGGCAGAGAGAAAGAGAGGGAGTAAGCGATTGCTGACTGACTCGCTTCCCCACCGCCTTTCCAAATGTGTGCTTCATTTTATGTGATTTTGATATGCAGCTTATGCCGTAGCCGAAGCTGGAGGGGGAGAATGAGAGCGCAAGTCAGGGCATTTTTACGATCCACATGGAATCCATAGGGTCTTTAAAATAAACAAGTAAGTCGAGCTCCCGACTATGAGATACCAGGTACTCGATTTAATTATATATAAATTGTATCTCTGAGTTTTCAACTGCATACTTTTAGGCGCTTCAGTTATATATAACCGATCTTGAAGCAACTTTGTCGGATTATTGACAATATAAATGGAAATCTTCTCTATCAAAGTCATGTTTGCCAACTTTGTTGTACCAGCTCTTATAGTATCTTTAGTTGTTGATCAGTAAAATGTATACTTTATTGACTCCGCCACGCCTTCTCCTCCATGTAGCATATATTGCAACCAACTCAATATACCCTTAAAAGCTGCCAGCAACGGGTATCAAAGCAGTAACCACAACTTGTCTAAAGCTGAAAGTGTTACAAACACTCGGATATGCATATGCTTCTCGTATTTAAGTTCCCACCAAAAGTATGCCTCAATAATTTGAACCTATCTATGGCTGGCCACACAGAGATGTCCAATTTGAGTCCACACCTCGCACGTCAGCCAATTTTTCACTTTCGCAGCATAATTTCTGGCGCTTTTGACGTATACCTTTGCCTGCATCGATCCCTTCTCTTTCGTTTTCCCTCACTCAATCTATATCGGTCTGTTTCTTTTTTCGGCTGCGGCAAAATATTTTATATGCGATGCATTGCCGCCTCCTCCTGCGAGTTTTATTGCCAGTGCAGATGATGGGCAGCAGCTGGACCGCAAAGACGCAGGCAGAGATATAGAGAAAGAGCTAGAGACAGAGATACAGATAGAGGAAGATGAAGGGGAGAAGCTGCTGTGGTTTTCCCGTTTTATGTGCTCCAAGCGCGTGCTGCTCCAGCGGCTGCTGACGATGTTGATTGGACGTCGGCGTTTTTGCCCGGTCGACCACTTCACTAACAGCTTTGAGTGTCCTCGCAGTGCTCGAGTGTATGAGTGTGTGAGTGTGCAATCGTGTGTTTAGCATCTTGAACATGACGCTATAAACTGGACGGTCCGTTTTTGATGAAGCGCTTCTGTTGCTGCAGCAGAAACAAAAAAATGAAAGCTTCAGGGCCTTACGGGTTGCAATATTTCTTCATTTCCTTTGGCACGTGCACATTGCAATTTCGTTAGTGAAATGATGGTGCAGAGCTTGATATTTGGTCTACTTGTGACTTTGGAAGAGTCGATGAATGTTTAAAGTATGTTAGTCATAATAATAACCCTTAACTATCAACAACAATACGTACATAAATCAAAAAGTAGGGAATTTTAAAAGTAATTTTAGACCCTGTATTTAAAAAATAGTACCGAAGGGCTATTTAGTTTGTCAAAAATGTGTTTTACAGGTAAAAGGAAGTCTGGCAAAACCCACAAAGTATATAATCTTCCGTCTTTCCGTGTGTCCGTCCGTCTGTCCGCCCGTCCGTCTGTCCACCCGTCTGTCCATCCGTCTGTCTGTTTGTCCATCTGTTCTTCCATATAAACGAAAGGATCTCGAAGATGATAAGAGATAGATGCTTGAACTAGATCTACCTGCACTCCTGCACCTGCAAGTAGATCAAATTTATCTTAATGACAAACATCTTTCGCCCACAAATCCAAAAAAAAACATAACTTCAATATCTGTTTAATAACTAGAGACTTGAGAATTGGCACACATAGAAAGTATTTTAAGGTTATTTTAATAATTTCATAATTTGCACTCTTGCTAAATATTTCATCACTGTCGGATAATAAACTCAAAGATAACCAAAAAACAATTTTACTCAGGAAGAAGAAGATAACACTGACGCTATAACGAACAAAGCCTTTGTGCGATATGTATATGTTTATAATATAAAAAATATTTAAGGTTTTCTACCTTTACTTTAAAAAGCATAAGGGTCTATTAAGTTTGTCAAAAAAAAATGTTCGGAATGTAATGAAGTCTGGCAGAACCCCATTAAGTATATATGTAGGTTATTATTATATAATTAAGTAAGTACAAGTATGAGTATAATAGAAACTTAGTAATCTTTCGTCGTTTGAGCTGATGTTCTCACAACCTTTCACGCCAGAGGCCGAACTGCAACAACCCTTCGGTGTGTCGGTCTCTGATCTTTTTTTAGTCGCTCGGTTATGGTCATGCGAATTCGCCTGAGAGTGAATTTTGCCTTGTTGCCTTGACTCGTTGATGTTGTCTTTGCTCATCGTTAGTATCTTTGCTCGTGGTTGTTGTCTTTGCTTGTTGTTGTTGTTGTCTAGAGATTAATGTACACAGGGATTGACGTACACAGGAATATACCAACCCATATATATTTTTTTGATCAGCATCAACAACCGAGTCGATATAGTCACATCCGGCATACATAAAGTTTAGTTTCGACGTGTACTGAAAATTTCATCGCAATCGGACAATAAACACCGCAGGTATCAAGTAAATACATTTTCGAATATACAAAGGCTTAAGACAGCAACTTGAGGCAAGGAAACTAGTAATTCGCCAGATAATCAACTATGACTGCATTGGCGCTATGATTAAAGTGTCTTGCGGTGTGGTTCTCGAGCTCGACACCTACCAGAGACACACTTGTTTTTAGGTTATTACTCTTTTTGAAATTTATTTTATATTTACAAATTTATTTAGTTTTATACTATCATTTCCCTTTTGAAGGTGTAAGTAAAGGGTCTCTTATAATCGACTTCGACTGTAACCTTTCCGACTGGGTATATTAAAATAATAATTTTAATATTTACATTGTTTATTTTAGATGACTTTTTTTGTATCACATTAATTAGTTTTAATTTTTAACTTACATTTACAACGGGAATACATTAAGCCAACAAGAAAAGAAGAGTTTACATCAGCTACGTAGATCTGTTGGTAATCAGTAAATAACCATTGTCTTTATCATCCGATGCTGACCGTTTTTACTCATTTTTCGTGAAGCAACTCACCTTCAATTGACAGAAGGTGCCACTGGCCCTTAAATAAGGTTTAAACAGTAATCGCATTTCTGCCCCACACGTCAGCGGCAACTCATTTTCGCACGCTCTGCTGGACGAACGTTGCTCTGTTCACCTCATCATGGTCTGATGAGGCTAGTGTCACCAGTGACGCCAATATGTTTGTCCTGTCACAAACCAAACGAGCGACTGCTGACGACCGACTGACGGCATATCGCCCTCTCGTTCTATATCAATCTCTCTCTCTTTCTCTCCCTGTAACCATAAACTTTGCCAGCTGTTGACCCAAACGCGTAACCAATTTTGGCGGGCGTCTGCAATGCCACAGTGCCCGGCGGCCATTTCGACGCTGGATGCTGCACTTCATCATTACCCGGTCGTTATCGCATTTTTGAATTTAAATGATGGCATGACTGCATATGTGTGTGTGAGTGTGAGTGTGTGTGTGCATGCGTATTCGCGACTGATTTGAAATTTGCGTCCAACACGTACGCCGCCAAATTTACTCCAGTTGCAATTGGTTCACGTTCTTGGCCCCTACCATCCCATTCGACCCCACGCCCCGCACTCTGGTCCCTTTCGGTCTGATTGTCAATGTCGGTTCCATTGAAGCAAAAAATACAGCAGCCGAACCTCTCTCGAAATGCTCGGGGGGTTTTTATCACACATACGACGCGTGTACCGCGGTCGCATGCATATATTTCCTCCCTCTCCACACTCTACCCCCGGTGTGCCACGCGTAACCGCCACGAAAATGCTCATTAAAATACGCGAAAATGTTGTAGGCAAAATGTTTTCGGTTTGCCTTTGAAATGTCATTTTCCGTTGCCGCAGGTTTCCTCCTTTACTTTCACATTCTCCTCTTTTCTCTACTTATTTAGGTCGATAGAAACGGAAATAAATATAGAGTACGTATAAATGTTTGTTCTAATTCGCTCAACAAATAATTTCACAGTATCTGGTTTACTTCGATCTCGTTTACATTAAATATGTACTTTGAAAATGAATAATGAAATCTAATCGACATTGAAAATTAAATGGCTGCATCTATTTAATTTATTTTAGATCCTTTACTTTAAGAATATATAAAAACAATATGCGTAACATGTCCAAGAAAGTCTGACAGACCCCATAAAGTATATATATTCTTGATCAAGATCAACAGCCGAGTCGATATAGCCATGTCCGTCTAAGCAGTAACAGTTTGTGTTAAGATTTTGCCAAGCCCCCTTCCGCTCCCGTAAATCGAAAGAAAATTTTTGAAATTCCATAAAACGATAAATATTAAAGCATCCTGAAAATATCATGGCCATCGGAAGTAATAAAAAAAAATAGAAATACTATATAATGATCAATTTTAAAACTGGATCCTTGAATTTTGACACACAGGAAAAACATCGGAGTTCTAATGTGTCCTAAAAATTAAATCGCGATCGGATAATAATAAGGTGATAATCATATATTTTTGCGAAAATTTAAATCTTTCTTAATTAGGAATCCCTAAAGAAAAATGAGTTACGTTAATTAACTAAGTTCATATTGGAAAATATATAAATTGCTTTTAATTAAAGACATTACTGTGCAGAATTTGGTGGGCAAACTCTGAACTGAAATACACTGTTCATCGAAAACGGTTCAAGTTTGACCTACGTTTAATTATGTGTTGATAGAATATAATAATAACTTATAGAGACTCGAGTATATATTTTCTCGTTGTCTTTCTAGGAATTTAGACTTTCAAGTTTACCAATTTATGCCCATTCAATATTCTATCACCATAAGTAGACAAAAAGTCCTTTTCGATGCCATAACGTCTAGTAACTGTAGGAATTGTGCAGAAACAATTTTAAATATTAATTTCATCGTTTATATACAAACATATGCAAATTAATATTATTTATTCTGCAATTAATAAATATTTATTAACACAATTTTTTATGATACTGCCCTGCGCCTGATTATTACGATCAGAAGTTGTTCAACAACGCTTTTTCATAGACCAAAACGGGGAAAACTGTTCTCGCGCCAACTGGTGCTCTTCGGTGGCTTGGTGTTTGCTTCTCAGTATTTTGGAGCTCTTATCATATTTTCCAATGTTTTTACATGCTTATCGTAATTTCAAACTGCTGATGAACCTCAATTAAAATTTATAGTAAGTATATAGAAACCCTTTCCTGATCGATAAGTGCGAATGAACAAGCAGACGCACTTTTCTATAGACAAGATTTTTTTAAGAGTGTGTATTAAACTTAAATGCCGATTTCCGTGCCCGTTTTCGATAAGGCTTCTAAATAGTCCGCCCTAACCACACAAGACTTTTAAAATACGCTTGCAAACGATGCGTTTACTCTCTGTTCCTCTGCTTCCTCGGCTGTTCATGGTGATAACCCGCTGATGTCATATAAATAACAGATTTAGTGGTCCCGGCCTGGTCTGGTGGCCATTTTGTTTATTTTGGGCCTTTCAAGCGGCGCAGACAGCAGCGCCAGATAACGGCAGCTTTGTTCTGAACCGAGCAATCGGTCGAATCGACCCGGACCCGGACCCCGGCTGGACTTGCCGGACCAGCGAGTTGGCCAGCCTGTTTTTATGTGTCATAACCATGCCATGACGTCGACTGCAATTGTTTGGCGACTGCGACGACACTGACGATGGCGGCTTTTAATAGCCGGATGGTGGCAGAAGATGCAGAGGGGCAGGAGGCTTGGCAGAGGTGGCAATGGGAGCTGAACAGGAGGAAGGCAGAGGCAAACAATGGCCTCGGCTTCATTGACTGCGTTAATTGCTGTCATTCATTTGAAAAGTCATACGCGAGATTTTTGGAAACAAGGACAGGTTTCTCTAGTGTTCACTGGCCACACACTAGCATCGTCCACTGGGCGGCCATTGGTCTCGGGAGCCGTTAAAACTGATGATGATGCGTTTACTCTTTCGCTTTCGTTGCCATTGCAATTGGGATTGTTATAGGGATTGGGATTGGGTTTGTGCTTGGAGTTGGACTAGTATTTGGGATCCCATAACATTTAAGAGCAACGCATTTATGTCGTCATCATCGTTGACTGGAGCAGCCGTTTCTGCAAATCTTAATCCCCCATTGGGGCAAAAACAATCTGCGCATTTGCTTTTCCACACCGACGCAGAGTTTGGCTCTCGACCAATCATTTATGTCATATTATCTGCTTATTTGCCCATCCCAATACCCCAGCCCCAGCCATATTGAACCCATCTGAATGGGGCTACTCCTTTTTCTATTTTCCCAAATCCAATTTGGCTGCTAAGCCGAGGAAATTTTTGTGTTCGTTGATTGATTTTGCCCTGGTCACATACCCAGTCAGTGCGTCAACTCGGCACAGCAGTCGCATTATCACTCCTGCATTCAGCACAGGTCGCAAGCGGGGAGCCGAGGGTCACCCGGATGAATCGTGTGTGGCACTTGCTTGCTCTACAAATTCTGTTGGCTTTTGAAAATTTGAAATGCTTTTAAGCAGACTTTCATTTTGATTTTCAAATTCAATCTACAGCGATTTGCAGTTAAAGCTTCAAAGTTAAAATTGATAAAGGGTTGAATACTTTGGAATTAGTAATATTTAAAATAATAATATTCATTGAAGAAATTTGGCTTAGCTAGTTAAACGATAAAGTGAATTAAAAATGTAAGCATTTAATTGTATAAAATAGTTAAATCCATATATTTATAAAGAACTATTTATCATTCCTTTAAATAAATGAACAAGACATGATGGAATAAGTTTTCCGTTCACCTAGTCTGAGCCTCTTTACTAATGATTAGGCTACTTATTAAACAATTATATTACAAATAAAAATGGTTAAAGAGTTTCATATCAATACGATTTACATTTTTCCTTATAATTCCTTAGAATTAACTAGTCGGTCAGTCGTTATAATTTTATTATAATTTCTAACTATTGACCAAACTTATCGCTCTGTTAGTCTTCGACATTTTGAAGTATTTGCGTTCGCCTTTTCTCGCCTTCCTCTCAACTCTTCCTCATCTCTCCGAGTCCATTATGTGGCATCTGAAACTGTTGCATATGCAGAACTAAAAGTTAAATCCTGTTTGTTAGTTTTAATCAACATAAGCAAAAGTTAATATTTCTACCTGGCATGCTGAAAATTTAATGGTTCTACTCAGTTGCAATGACCTCTCGGTCGGTTTACCCCCTAAGCCCCAACTGCACAGCGGATGCATATGAATTCCGCTCGTGTGGTTTTTCAAATGCATTACGACCACCCCCAATGAGCTGCAGCTCCTGTCCGAGAACCAGCTTCATCTTTGGAGCAGGGGTAAGCTAATCAAGGGCTATGCCAACAATTTACTTAGCCAGCACTCTCGACTCCACTTTGTTGGTTCTTACTCCCGACCTGAGAGGGGGGATGCCTTCCATTTAGGTGCTTCCATCATGTGAACTGTGTCCGTGTGAATATTCTTGTATGCAGACGTTTGTCGGCATCTCTGCGAATACTAACATGTGTCTGTATGTTTTTGGGGGCCTCATACATAAACCAATTTGTTTTGCATAAGCTCAAGCGAACAGGGATAAGGGATTTGGGGATGAAATGGAGTAACCAACTCCTGGATGACGCATCTAACTCCGATTGCTGCAATTTTTGCCGTCCGACGTCCACTTTATGCATTTATGCGCCTTTGTCTGCGGTTTTTTGCACTCGCCGTCTACGGCGCCGGGTCATTAATTTAAAAGCGAGCGCAGTCGAGCTCTGGCCCTTTTCACCCCTTAGCCCCACGGAACCTTGAAACAGCCGCTTGCCCAATCAGCCGGGAAGTCGGACTGACCGGCTGGCTAGGTTCTTAACGGCATTTCCCAAGTGAGAAATTAGGAAATTGCATTTGCTGTTAGAGCGAAGTGAACCGAACCAAACCAAACCGAACTGAACTGAACCAACGGAGACAGACTGCCGGACGGACGTACGCCGTGGTTACTGAATTTACGCGATGCACTCGACGAAGATTCGCAATTGACGATAGGCAAGTGCAGCCAGCCAATTGGACCAAGGGATCTAGGCAGGATACAGGACACGGGATGGCATGGAGGAGGATTCTTCGACAGCTGGAAATTGGCAAAATGTAAATTTTCATATGGTCATGGCTTGCCGCCGAGTTCGAGGCTGTGCATATAAATTTATTGCTCATTCGCGGCGTTTGCGGTCAACGTCATGAGCATCATCATCATCGGCAACAGCATCATCCTCATCGGGGTTATCATCCGTGGGGCTCGGCTTTTGGCAGAGGGCGCTAAAATATTCATAATCAACGCGGCATTAGCAACGGCAACGTGTGCATTTCGTTTCGATTCGTCGCGCCCCCGACTTCTCTCTTCCCTTATCATCCGCGAACATTCCATTTGAACTAAGCCTAGAATGAATCAGCGCTGAGAAGAAATTGCATCTGGGAAAGAAACTCCTAATCATATAAATTGGGAAAGTGCGACGAACTTTTAATTGATATTCTTTTTCTGACTCTCACAATCTTTCCATTCTTTCGCTCTCTCCCTTGTCCGCAGTCATTTCCAATTGCAGTTCGACTTGTGTCTCTGGTTTCCGCCTGTCCTCTGGGCCAACGATGGCGACAATAACAGCCATTAAGTGTGGCCAACACGTAACTGGGCAATAAACAAGCGTGACAAATGATGCTGCTAAATGAAAGTTGATTGCCAGTTGACGGACACACCTGTTCCGACTGCCCGACAGAAGGACCTGCTCTACCAGAGCCACCAGTTGGCAGCAATCAAAATTGTCAGAGAGCTATCGAAAAAAGGCGCTGGCTGGGGGGCTGGATGGGGCCAGGAGGGAGAGGGACAGGGGCAGCAGGAAAAAATCACAGCACGAACGCGACGCGACGCGATTCGATGCCACGCAACGGAAGTTAGCGCAAAAGCAAATGTCGCACACATCATTCTAGGGCCAGTCTGGAAACCCGTCGCTCCTCTTCCGGTTGCTGGCCATATTAATAATGATGGCGGCGGCGACAAAACGCAAAATGGCCGCCCTTTGTGCTGTCGACGTCACGTGTCGAGGCTGCGTGTGATTTCTACGACAGGACGCAAAACGGTAGCGAATTTCGCCAGGACTCTGCAGAGCTGCAATCTGTATTTTCTGGCCCTTATTGCTGTAAGATCCACGTCCACGTTTGCGTCCTGCTGTCGCCTTCAAAGTGCATCGAGCTGCCTGTCAGGCCACACTTCCCTCGGAGGGGGTCAGCAGCATCGTCCATTATTATAGACATCGTGTTATTGTTCATGTTGTTGCTGCTGCTGCTGCTGTTGCTGTTGCTGTTGCTGTTGTTGTTGAGCTGTCGCATTGTCACATTGAATTTGCTCGTCTTGTCAGTCGATAAAAATTGAATAAGTTCACAGCACGACGGACAAACAGCAGTCGGAGCAGGGGGCCATCTGATAAATGCATTGTAATGTGTCGTGTGGAGCATGCTTTTAAATTAATTTAAATAAATTGAAAATGAATGGAAAATCTGCAGTGCGGAATGTGTGTCTTTGAGTTGTCATTGTTGTTTTGCTGCAACACGAAACTCATAAGAAAAATAGTCTTAGTCGAGGCACGAAATGAATCCAACTGTGAATTCAGTGATTTACTTCAAGCAAATGTAAGATTAACTGACAGAATATTGAAGCCAAAGCCAGAACAATCTTTAAAAGATTCATTCAAATTGAACTAACAGGAGAATGGTCGGTATTCAGATAGAACCTCCGGCCCTTCTCTCCCTCAAGTCAACCAGGCGGCAAACAAATTACTAATTGGCAAGCAAAACGCTCTACTTGTTTTCTAACAAACAACACAACGACTAAGTCTCCTCTGGGCTGCTGTGGTCCGATATCTGGTCTGTCCTATCCTCGCCAGACCAGGTATAGTCTTGGGCATCATCACACATTGCGGAAGGATGCCCAGGATGGCAGACACACATGGCACACAAGCTTCATTAACTCAAACTATGCTGCATTTTGCGATTATCAAATTGTCTTTACACACATGAAACCAATGAGGAACAGAACCCAGCAACGAGCTTCGAGCTCAAGCTCGGAGATCCCAAAACAGACAATTGGCGACTGGCGACTGGTAACTGCTGCTGCTGCAAATACCAAGTGCAAAAGTTGCCAGAAGGGAGTCTGGGGCCACGGGGAATGGAGTGGACAAACTGGCAACCGCAGAAATATGAAGCGCACGGTGCGATGATGACAGCAACAACAACAGCAAGAGGAACAACAACGGAACAACATCATAGGTGTTGTCTCTATGGCTATAGAGAAAAGTAGAAAATCCCCCCCGAAAATGCTTTGGGACATTTTGTTGAGCAAACAGGCAAAGAGGCATGCAAAAATGCAACTGCGATGATGCTGATGACAACCATGATGACGATGCCTGATACGAGCATGGTGGACTGACAAACTGACTCAACTAGACATCGACTGGACAGCAACAGCAACTGCAACTGGACACATCAGGCAACATTATCACACCTGACAGCGATTAGAGAGTCAGTCGATGGTGGTGCTCTTAAATTTGTGCTGTCTGTGCTTGCGGTGCCCGCAGGAGTCGAGAGAGAACTTAAGGTTGGCCAATTGATTGAGAGTGCGAGTTAAGCGACCTGCTGATTGATGGTTACGACACCTTACACCTCACCTGCAGCACATGCAGCAGGAAAAGCCATTAAAGAGCTACTTTAAGTATTACGAAGAGAAAGCAGTTATCGGGATGTTGATTAAACTGAGAAGAGCTCAATTTCATTGATAAATATCATGTGATCCGCCTTAATACTACTTACAGTATTGATATTCCAACTCCTCACTCGAAAGTTTCCTCATCTCTTTCACTTGCGAGATCCAATTTGTTATTCTTGTTATCCCTTATATAGGTATTATAATACTGCTTGTCGTATAGACTTTCTGGCGTGACTTTGTCCTACCTCTCACCTGATAGCTTTAAGGGAAAGACCGTGAGTTGGATACCTGCAACTTTGAGAACCCTTCTCAATTTCTATTTGTTGTTTCTATTGCAGGCAAAAGCAAAGCAAAACTTTCGCTTATGCAAAATGTAGGTCACTGTGTTGGATTGCAGCTAAAGTTTAGACGGAGACTCTCCTGCCCTTTCCTGCTCCATCTGCTTTGTTGTTATGTGCAAATATTTTCCATTTAATTAACGCATGAAAGTAGCTGCTAAGATGACGACTGGACGAGAGGGGAGATCTGGAGCGGGGAACCTCTGTCGCAGCAGATTAAAATAAATTGCATAGAAATTTATCATTCGAATCTCGGGGCAGACAACAACAACAACTTGACACAGTTGCAAAACTTGGCAAGAAAGTGGAGCTTAGGGTCAAATTATACGTATATAAATATATATATGTTTATGTACGTGTGTGTGGCATAATTAATCATAATAAAACCAAAGACAGCAACGAACCAGGTAAATGCGAGAGCCAGGCGGAAAAAAGGCCACAATTTTCTAGCATTTTCTTTGCCATCAAAATAAATGAGCCAATTAAGCGGGCCACAAGTGAAAATGGCCGCCAAAAGCTTCCGTCTCCGTCTCCGACTCCGTCTCCTGATGAGGGTAGCCCCAAATCGAGACCAAGACCGAAACTCGAGTGAAGGAGACTCGGGCTCAGGTGTTGCGCATCATCATCAGTGTCTGGCATTGGGTTGGCAATGCTCTTCCCCGAGCTCTGTCAATTTATGCAGCTGCTGTTGAAATTTATTTATTTCTCTTGGATATTTCACTTCAGTTGGAGAATATTTGGGAGTTGGGAGTGAAGGGCGTTGACTGAGGTTAAGTCGTTTGAAAATTTCCTTCTAATGAAACTAAAAGAGCCGCTAATTGTTGCACCGTTCTCAAGTTCTCAAGTTCTCAAAGTGGTGTCGCGTTTTCACGGTGGCTTTCGATGTGTATTCGCAACGTGGAATTCTCTGTGGTTGCTAATTGAAATCAATTTGCATTGTGTGTTGTCCCATTAAACGATCTGTGGGTTCTTGGGAGTATATGAAGTGGCCTGAAAGTCTTTCACGTTGATAAATAAAGTAGTTTATTTAATAATAATTTCTGATTGGCAAGCAACTATCTGTCTATCTTTAGAATTCTTCAGCTATTTATTGTTTATTCATAAACTGCTCTTCTTGATTTTCTTTTCAGGTATGTACATAATGATCGTCCTCATCTTTGGAATTTCCGTTAAGAATTAAATTCCCCTAAATGTTTTTATGGTTTGTATACAGATTTAATTGCAAAGCTGTGGCTGACGTCATACCTGAAAATATTTGCACAATTTTAGATGAGTTTAGCACGACTTTGTAGATTAATGTGAGATTATGCAGTGTGTGATATCAATGTCAGCAGAATCTTAATTATCTGGTCTACTTACATTATACAAAATATTAAAGTAAATCATTCGTTTACCTTTCAGTAGTATACAACAGTTGTTTCAATTACACCGCAGTGCTAATAGAAAACATTACTATATAAACATTAACTAAGTATCAAGTTGAGAGTCCACACAATTAAAAACAAAAACAATACAATTCTCACTATTTACACTTTGATTCAATTATTTTTACGCCCAGGCTTTCAACATTTGTTGATTTAATTATGTTGTTTTAATATGTGCATTTATTATTAAGATGAAATAATATTTTATTTAACTATCGAACCATATTAATAATACGAAAACGTTTCAACAAAAATTTTTTTTTTTTCTTTTTAATTAAACTAAATATAAAATATATTTATAGCAAGCATTTTTAAGCTCAATATAATTTTGATTCATATTCAAGCAGGAATAGCTTAGGTATTAAAGGATTTCAGTTAGTGTGAATATAAGTGAAAACTGACTGAAGTGTAGACTTAATTTTTTATTGCTCGACGAACTGCTGAAAAGTTTGAACTCTTAGTTAAATATGATAAATATTTAATTTAAACAAATAAACCGATTGCTTAAATAAATTATAAAAATCTTATATTTTCATTTGAATAACAATAAAAAAAGTTATATGAAACATTTTTTATTTGAATAAAATTTAATTAACCTTTGGGCATTGTCGAAATAAATATGATGATCGTTAAACTAAATATGACAGTTTTTATATTATTGCTTCACTTTGGAATTACTATGTTAGTATTAATATGAATATTGTATTGCTGATTTAAACATGATTTGTGTAGTTTCGAAAGTTAGTTCACAAAAAGTTAATTAAACAACGCAATTTTTCTAACAGTGGAGAGCTGTGGAAAGTCGACACATTTTTGCTTTTCTTTATCTATGTTTACTTATTAGTTCACTTATCATAAGGACTTACAGCTTAAACACAACCGCAACTAATTAGAGCTGTGGCAAGAAACTACACACAAATCATGTGGCGGCTGCTCGGCTTCCGTTGCCAGTTCCTCATCGGTTTTTACCACAACAGCAGCCGTTGTCCGAGGTCCTTTTATGATTGTTTGTAAATACAATCGGTGCTCCTGCTCCGCCGCACTGACTACCATGAGGGCAACGACGGCGCCCAGCAGCGAACCGGCCAGAACATCCGACCAATGGTGTTTGTAGTCCGCAACACGGCTAAGACCGACGAACACGGCGAGTCCGACGAGCAACAGCTGGCACAAGGGTCGCAGCAAAGTGGACGGTTTTGGCCAGCGGATGCGCTGCAAGTGGAGAGCCATAAAGACGAGTCCGTAGAAGATCATGCTCGAGTGGCCGCTGGGAAAGGAGACGTAGACGTCGCGAAGCATCTGCTCTGTGGCCCCCGATAGATCCGACCGACAGGTGTAGACCGTGTGGTAGCCCTGAAGAGGTCCGGAATCTGTGCAGAATCTGCCATCGGCGAGCTGTGGGCGACAGACCTCAAAGAAATGTGGCCGCAACCTTCCGATTAACTGCTTGCCCATGTCCTTAATAAGCTGCTCTGCCACGTGGCCAAAGAGAAACCAGCGCAGTGTGTTGTAAACCGGCCAGAACTGCTCCCAGCGTGAACCTCCTCCAGCACGCCTCCAGCAGCGAAAGCTCTCGAGAATAACAAGTGCGGCCAGAGGAAGGTGTAGGCTAAACCAGTGGAGCATGGCGGGTGACACAGTGTTCTCCTTGTAGGGATACATCAACGTTTCGTCGTCACAGAAGAATCCACGATGCGTTGGCGATCCCCAAAGCCGCCTAAAGTTTTTACTCAGAGCGAGTAGCCCGCCCAATAGCACAACATCCAGAAGCAGGCGGAGATGCCCCCTGTGGACTGACATCCGGCTTAGCCTCAGATCGACACTCATGGTCCGCTCGGTTTGACGATTCACGCTTCACTGCTCGTCCCGAGAAGTCGAGCTCTCTATTGAAGCCACTGCCTCGATCTGGAAACATTACGAAACGTTGCGATTTCAGCTTCGTTTCAGCGATTTCAAGTAGTGAGCTTAATTTTTATAATAATAACAAAGGCATAACTTGAAAACTTCTCCACAGCGCACCTTTAATACCCTCTCAACTGGAAAGTCTTATAAATTTAAGAGGAACTCTTTTAGGAAAACCTTTGAAAATAGTTATAAAAACACTCATGGGAATATTTACAAATGTACTTCTGAAAATTATTGAAAGTTCACATTCAGAAATAATCATTGGCATTAAAATCTCATGCTCCGAAGGAAGACGTTTGTGCAAATATGTAGACAGGCACATAGGTTCTTCATCATCCGAGTCGATGTAGCAATATATTTATTTGAAATTAAACCAAATTAAATTACAACAGCAATTTTATAGTTATAGCCATCTTAGGTACTTTTATTACATACTTAAGTCCGGATCTGTCCCAAAAAATGCAACTCGATCGGATGTTGAACTCGAAGGTTACACAAGAAAAATTGCACATAGCAGCGGGTCAAAGGAATATGAAGATATTACTAACTAAGCCTCGATCTCGTAGTCGTGAACTTTCGATTAAGCCAATCCTATTTGATCAGAAATAACTATAGAAATACTTCTTGAAATACATATACATGCCGATTAATTCGATCTTATTCATAACATTAAGTTGGGAGCCTCTTACAGATGCTGAGGGTTTAAGCATCATGAATCGATGCAATGTGTCACAAGCCTAATCAAGTAGCTGAAATACCTTTTGCACAGATTTGCTTTTTTACTCAATAAAACACTTTCTATTCTTACCTAACATGTGGGTAAATTATGGGGTTATATACGGGCGAATATTATTATGTATTTGTATATTTTAGAACAGAACCTCTGTGGACTCCCCATCGATTTTTATAGTTTATATACAATTTATACTTGCCTAGGCGGGTTCTTGACCTTAGGCAGCTGATAAGAAGTTGATGCAGGGCACGTGTGGTGGGATCTACCCAACTTAAATGTGTTGTTATTATTGCCATTTGTCTGGCCTTGAAAGCTCACATAACACGCGAGTTTTTGTTGACGACATGGAATATGAAACTGTCTGTTCAAATATTTATAATAATATCGTTCAATTCGTGCGGTTGGAAACACAATAGCAGATGCCTCATAAACGATCTTCACTTTGTTTCAATAGAACGTATAGAGTAGAGTATTACTAGGTAGATTATAGGGCAACTACTGCTCCCCGTTGAGCTGTCCCAAAGCTTCCGTAGACATTGTACAGACTAATAACACTCTTGAGTTTTTGTTCTCTACTACAGGAAACGGTAGAGATTGCTATTAAAACTATTAATAGCATTTACACAAAGTAAATAAAAGTTGCAAAATTTAAATTTAATTTGTACGCTTTAATATATTTTTAGACTTTGATGCTGACACAATGTGCACGTGAATTGTTCTAAAGGGAGCAAAATAAGTATATTACATTCAAAAATGTATTGCAAAAATATAGATAATAAAGGTCAGTTGATAATATGCGGGAAATTCAACAAAAAGAAAAACAATTTAGAATAAAAATGCTAAACGATGTTAAAAACTTGATTTTTGCATCAAATACGGTAAGATACTTTGTGCAGGTCTTAAAGAAAACATATTTTGATGTATTACATACGTCTGTATACATGTATTTAAATAAGTATATAGCTCGAAATCCATGTTGCTTGTATCGCGATTGCTTGCTATAGTCTGGCTTCACTAGAATGCGACTGTTGATATGAAAATTGTTTCAAATATGATATAATTGATTTAAAACAAATTCCGTAATATCCTATCTTTATTTATGGGTCAATCGCTATGAAACTTGCAGAAAATATTTATATTTTGCTATACTGTTAAATTAAACTGTGTTATTTTAACAAACATGTGTGAAAGCAATCGCTAATATTAATTTTACGTTCGACATTTCCATTCAATAGCGCATAGCAATAGCGCAAAAGATAGATGTTATATCATGGATCTCCCATAGCAAACAGCTTTTCACACAATGTATAGTCTTGAGTGCAGCCTTCAGTTTTTTTGCACTGATTCAATACAAAGCACAAAAACAGCCGACAGCGCAAATCAGACAGACAGACGGACAGCTGTCATTCGACTCGGCTATTGATACTGATCAAGAATATGATTACTTTATAGGGTCGGAGATGCCTCTTTATGTCTGTTAAAGGGTATACAAATCACCATGTACTATAACACATGTAAATTTACAAATTATGATTGTTTACACAGTTAAGTTTATTGCGGTAAAGTCGAAAAGTCTATTCGACTTGTTCGGTAGAGTTGTTTTAGAGTTGGGCCAAATGTCAAACCTTTAAGTATGTTTACTAGGTGTGGAAAATATTCTAATGTAGAGTTGTTTAAATGGGTTAATAGTTGTTCCTTACCTATCTCTATTCTCTACACTCTGCTGAAAACTCTATACAGTATAGGAGGCTTAAAAATATGAACTTATTATGATAATTGGAGTGCCGACTGACATACATATGTATAATTATGATTCACACAGTAAGCTTTTAGTATGCAAAATAACAATAAATAATATTCAGAAGCTTTTTCAACTTACTGCCCGAAATATCTATTATTATTTATCTACTCAAAGATACACAAGTTCCCACGATCATTCAAAGGGCTCATCGCAAACAAATCGTAACTCTAATTCAATTCGCCCTCCATTCACGCACCGTGAGTGTGACTCAGCAGAAAAAGTTGCTCATAGTGTAAGGTGTTCGACTACAAAATACCCAGTAGTGATAGTATCAAGATTATCATAATTCTTAGTGTCAGTTCTTCGAAGATTACATTTTAAGTTAAGACCGACAGTAAGTATCGCCACTGATGCGATCGTTTTGATATGATATTTATTCAAATATTCATAATTTTAGTGTACGCACTTTTAGACATTTTCTGATTTGTAAGGTATTACATGATTTTTAAAAGTATCTCTGATCATCATTTTAGTATTTCCACTCTAAGTCATCTTCAGGTTGAAATTCGGAAAAAGATCAAATATTGTATATGAGTCATGAATGAATGACGATCACCTTCACGTTCCCCATACGTACACAAATGCCAAGCAATAATTATGCTCCCAAAACATACTTAACAAATAAGATAAACAATGGGATTGAGCTCATCACATAGAGTATTTAATAAATGAAAATGGCCCAAATCCAAATTTGTATTTCGAGTAATTTCTGTCTGCGATGGCACGCACCCAAGCATGAAAATATTAGTCAACATAATTCGGAATGTGGTTTATAATATTTATTACATAAATAATACGAACAAATGGAATACATTGTGATGCAACTAGAATGTAGATTACGAATACACAGAATATGATAAACAAAGATGTATGATAACTATACAAATGCACATGATTCGATTCGACAAGAGACGATATAATTAATCTGGAACTACAAGCTAGAACTTAAATACTAGGAAAGAATTGCGAATTGTAAACTATACTAGAAATTCTCCTCATTGCTTTTGCCTCGCAGGTAACTCTTTTATTAATAGCACGGGCATGTTATCTCCCCTATAATTTATTTGGTATGGAATGTTTTAGTTAGATTTGCACTTTGTCTTGAACTTTATCTTGAACTGTGCCTATACTTTGGTACAATACTGATCGTCGTTGTAGCCGCTGTTCACGCAGTACGGAGGCGGGGTGCTGGGGCAGACTTCCTCTTGCAGAGTGGCCGAGGTGTCCTCCCTTCTTAAACCGCCGCCGAGGACGACATCGGAAAACTGGGGTCCGAAGAAGTGGGCAATATAGTGGGCGGTGATCAGCGCTCCAACGACGCCAATCAGCGATCCGGCCAACACGTCCGACCAGTGATGCCAGCTGTCCATGACGCGACTGAGAGCCGTATACCAGGCCACCATGATTAGAGCGAACTGGAGGAAGTGGCGACCCAGCTTGGAGCTGCGCCACGTCAGCTTGCGTTGCAGGTAGAGCGCCACGTAGAGGAGTGAGTAGAAGGCGATGCTGGAGTGGCCGCTGGGGAAGCTGAGACGGGTCTGCCGGACATCTGCAACCGTGTATCCCTCCCCGGCGCACTCGTAGTTCTCCACGTAGCGATGCAGGTTAGAAGGATCGCTGCAGAAACTGCCGTCGCTGAGCTGAGGCTGACAGACAGCGATGAAGTGAGGCCTTAGTCGTCCAATCGTATACTTGCCCACCTCGGTGGCATCGAAAGTGAGGAGCATGCCAAAGCCAAAGTACGCGATCTGACGACCCAGCTCCACCAACCAGGCAGACATCTGCCAGCCGAGCAGCTGCACCGACGCGGAGAGTTCGCCAGCTCGCATGTGACGCACATACTCGACCACGATAAAGATCAGCAGCGGCAGAGCAGCTGTCAGCAGACCCAGCATCACGGGAGTCACAGTGTTGTCCCTGAAGGGATATCGAATGCTCTCGTCGTCGCAGAAGAAGCCCCGCCGCGCCGGCTCCACGGCGAACTCATAGATGCAGATGGGAATCAGCAGTACCACCACGACGAGCAGCTCGACGAGAAATCGCCGGGTCATTTGCCGCCGGGCAGCCGAGGCGCGTTCCGTTTCCCTCTCCCTCTCCGTTCCCGCCCGCGTGGCGACCACTTCGCTGTCCTCATTGGCGGCGTCGCGCATTTTGTCGTCGTCTGTCTCGATGCTTTTTTAATTAGTTAATATTCCAATTTTATGCCGTCTAATTAAGTTTGGGTTCTGTTTCGGGTTCGTTGCTTTTTTATACCCGTCGGACTTGCTGGCGTCGTGTCGGGTTCGTTGTCAGTTTCTGACTGAACTGGCCTCGAGTGCGTAACGTTCTTTTAATTTAACGATCATTTCATGCTCCACGACGCTCTGGTTATATTGTTTTTACAGTCTCTCTCTCTCTCTTTCTCTTGATCACTCTCTGTCGAGCCCTCTCTTACTCTTTCTGTCTTTTTATCTGCGCCAGAGCAAGTTTATTACTAGAGTGCTTAGTCGCAGAGCTGAAGAGTATTCTGTTCTAGACTAGATTAGACAACGGTCCGCGCTGTACACTGAAAGAAAATGACGAAATTATAAATTACAGGTGGAAGTATATTAATTGAATTATTTATAAAAGAGGTAGACACAGATAGAGATAGAGATATCTATGTATATATAATGATCCGATCTTAACTAAATTTGATCAGAAAATACAAGATAATACTAAACTCAGAATCTGTGACTTTGGTTTAGATATCTCAAAGAATCAACTAGTTTTTCATTCTAAATGTTAACTTTCAATCGATCGTTACAATTTAACCAATATGATATAGTGGTCTGACGTTAAAGTAGATCACATAAGATTACATTAGTTAGCTTTTAAAATCTGCATATCATTGTTGTGCTCAGAGTATACTATTACTTGAAAGAAAGACAGAAATTGACGAGGAGGTTATTGACCTGTGTTGGCCTACCCCTTACTGAAAAGCTGCCGACGCATTTAGTGTGAGCTTTGACCCCAAAATCGCTACATTTTCAGTTTAAATTTTCCAATAAGCTATCTTATTGCAATATAAAATTGTGTCATCTATGTCTTGTGAAAATTTCAGACTCCTATCGACCTTACCGTTTGGACTCCACAAGGATCAGTCAGTCAATAAGGACAAAGAGAATTTTATATATAAATAAATATGTAAATCTAGATATAAATAAAATTATACCGACATAGATGTAGATATATACAATTAGTCATGTATTTGATTTGATTGTATATTAGCTTGCAGCATCCCTTTTGTGCAAGCGGCACGGTCGGACGGACATGGGCTATTTTAACTCTGCTGTTAATGCTGATAGTATACTTAAGCTTCCACCATAGGGTATAAAAATACCTTTTCTTGGTTATTTTAATTTTTTCATATTTAATTATAGATTCAAACGATATAAAAATAAAGAAATAATGAGGGTTTAAAAATAACACAGTTCTTCTTCTTTGTTAAAACAATCACTTGACATATGTTTGATTATTATTTCTGTAATTGATTATACTCAATATCTATAAAAAAATATTCCTTGTTCTAAAAATCATATGCAATAAAAGGAAATTATAAAAATTTTAATAAACTGCGAAATATAGAAATCCAAATAAAGGTTTA
Organism: Drosophila histrio; assembly: GCA_958299025.2. Lineage (NCBI taxonomy): Eukaryota > Metazoa > Arthropoda > Insecta > Diptera > Drosophilidae > Drosophila > Drosophila histrio. The sequence continues at coordinate 27,532,256 of OY729166.1, forward strand.
TTTTTCGAAACCTTTTTTAAGACACTTAACTAATTGCATACTTATATAGAGACAGGTATAAATTATATTTTACTAAATTTAAATGACTTAGTTCTATTTACAATTGACGAACATTATGAGAAAAATTCAAATTCAAGTGCTCAACACAGTACAGACTAAATTCTCTACGGTCAACAGCTATATAATGAAATTTCAGCCTGAAGACCGTTGACTATAACTATATTATAATAAAGGATTAATTTCTAAGATAAAATTATATAATAATAGTAAAATGAAGTTTATTCTATTATAAAGTTTCCGCATGTGCAAATTGTTTAATGAAAATGTAGAAGAAAGGCACTTCTTTAAATTGAACAGACTTTCTGTTTATTCGTTAGGGGTTTTAGTAGTACGATAGACTACAACTAACTCTGTAGTCTTTCGCTCAGTGTATTGCTGTCTGAAGAGAACAGAAAAAAGCTCAAGATCATTTTGATAAGATAAATCGACGCATGTTCCAGATAACAGCAATAGTATTCGCCCAACCTGCCCCCACACAACATTTGTGCCAATTCATTGCAATTCAGCTCGTTTTTAAGCAATTGGACGGACACTAATACTTATACAAGTTAGCGGCTTTCGACTGATGTCGTCGATTATGTATGATAATGTGATTTTATGATTCTGTTTGTTTCAAGACTTTCACCTGCAACTTGAGTACGACTGATAAGAGTGGGAGGGAGGAGCGTGATTGCTGGCCAAGTCTCGTATCTTGGGTCAATAGGTGCTTTGCGAGTGACTCACTCGGTTTACTCATCAGCATCGTCAGTATGAGTTGTCGTCTATTGTTGTGGGCCAATGATGCATAAAATAGGCGCGTTGCACGCACCCAACGAGATTTGCATTATCATCTATAAGGCGGCAGCAGAAAGTGCAACGGAAAGAAGAAGCAGAAGAGCATGTGGCATGGCACGCTAATCTGTTGCAGTCTTATTCAAGAATGGCCCCCATTGTGTCTCTGCGCCATTAACCGGCGTCGTCGGCAGCGGCGTCTGGCTGTGGCAACTTCTGCTCAACTGCCCCCAAAAAACGCATGTGACATATGCATAAAGTTGAACAGTCAATTGCATTAAAAAACATACAGGCCACTCAAACACGCCTCCCCCCGCCGAAATTGAGTACTCACACTTGTACTCATATTCGTACTCATAGTCGAAGTCGCAGTCGCAGTGGGACGTCAAATGGCGCGACCTTTAATTGAATGAATAAGCGACATTTGATTGAATTAAGGCTCTCTCTCTGTGTAAGTTTCTCTCTTTTTAACATATCTACACATATACATTTAGCCTCGTGTGTGTGTGTGTGTGTGTGAGTATTCGGAATGCTCGAATCAGTGATACCAAATTTTGAAGGGGATAAAATAGCCAAAACCAACAGAAGCCTGTTAAAAGGCTATTTAAGGTAATAAGTTGTTTTTATAAGTAAATTTAAAATGAGTATTATGATTTTGTGCAAGTGTATGTAACTGTCACAAGGATACGTATTTGTTATATTCTGGATCAGTATCAAAAGCCGAATCGACATAGCCGTCTGTCTGTTAGAGCGCCTAGATCTCAGAGACTATAAAAGCTAGATGCACCAAATGACTGATATGTTGGTCCGACTATGAGCTAAACAACAATATTTTTGAAATCCCATAAAACAAGAATTATTAGAATTAGGCTCCTGAATTTCGGTATACAGAACAGACATCAGGGTCCCAATGTATATTATTTTATCGCTATTTCCGAATTTCTTCAGAACTGGCGGGATAATAGCTGACATGTCAACACTGACGCGAATGCGACAACTGGCGCCTTTTTTGCCTCTGTTTGACTTTGCTGTTGTGCGGGGTTAACCGTTAACCGTTGGCATTTTAAAATGCACTTTGAACTTTATAAAAAAAATTAAAAACTAATTCTGCGAATAATTTAAATGAGCTGCACTGGATTTCAGACTCAATTCAAGCCTATTTGCCCAAATTCACTGAATCACAGATGATTATTATAATTGATCTTCGGATTGAAAGCTCTGTCTGAATCGATTTGAGCTTCAATACAACTTCTGTTTCTCACATGCACAGTATACTCACTTGTATTAGAAGTAGGTTTTTTTCCGTCCCTCTCATATCTTCTTTTTGCACAGCTCATATCGCTTTAACGACGCACAGCTGCAACGCACACCACGCACCACACACCTCACACCACTCGCTACGCACCACCATGCACAATAAAAGCGTAAACATAAACGACAATTGTTCAACTTGACGATCGATCGTTTATTAGTTTTACGATTCTTGCTACTGTGCTGTGATCCGAATGTAAACTTCGAAGCGCCGCTTGCCGATGGCGACTGAATGAAAACAAATGTCATGAAGCGTCGTTTGTTGTTGACTTTGTAAACAAATCGCTCTCTTGTCTGCCCACTTGTCTCCGCGTCCACTTGTTTTTGCTGTTGTTGTTGATTGGGTTTAGTTATGCCATTGGCAGAGCGAGAGAGAATGAGTTAATGGGTTGCGGAGAGTAAGCTTGCTGTGGACCGAGAGTGCGTGTGTGGACTGTGGTCAGTGTGCTTGCACTTGTTGTGTGGATCGCAAGCTAACTGCTGGTTTGAAACTCGACTGATCGTTATGTTAATGGTTGAGGAACTCAATTCAAAGACATTCCACACTTAATACTAGAACACGGAATAGAAAATAAATAAAAGCTATCAAAAATGTCAAAAACCGGGTACATAATACTTAATTCCAGTTTGGGTTTTGCATTTCGTTCTCACCAAAAACCTTGATTGTCGGAGTTATTTTAGGATTTTTGTAGTTTAGTCGAATATTTTATATTTATTTCTTTATTTACATACTATCAAACAGTGTACTTGTGTGTGAGGCAGCGAAACACGAAGGCAACGTAACAACAGCCGAATGCACGACTTTTAAGATCACAGACACCTGAACTCTCGTGTTGTTAAATTCTCGTAGAGTCTGTTGATGCAGAGGTTTTAGCTTTCGTCACGCGTGTTGGGGAACTCGCATATTGGGCACCACTTGCATATAGTCTTATATTTGTATATACAGTATAATTTGCTTAGCTGCCTCGAGTACTTTGCACACAACTTCGAGGCAGCTATCTTAAAAATGCAGTTAACTTAATTTTATTTTTGGACATCTTTGATTGTTAAACCAGCTACGCCCTTCGATTTTAACATCTTGTACCATTTCACAATTGAAAATGTATGTATAGAGCGAAAGTCACGATCAAAACATCAAGGAAAATAACGGACAGCCGCAGAAATTCAAATTGCACGAGTTGCCATACTGCATTCAAATTATTTACGAAAATTTGCTTCTTTCTCAATAGATGGCGCAGCAAACTTACATGATTTTCATAGGAAACCATACATAAATATTGCCGATATGAGGCGCTTAAGTGCAAAAGGCTGCTAAGTTGGATGCACCAAACGTAATTATTTTCATACTAAAGAGATCATGATGCAGAAAAATTTAAATATCAGGCAGCTATCTTGACGATGCAGCTAAGTATCGAGGCAGCTAAGCAAATTATACTGTATATTTATATATTCGGACTACATTCTTAGCCCAGTAAGAACCCCCGACTAGAGATATCCGTCTATCATTTAAGATATATATTAATTTTATTAATGCATTTAAACCTAGTGTAAAACAATTACTGCATACTTTATGGTGCTTGCATTGCTTAAAAACTAAAGACACTCATAACTATCGTTATGGTTATCTGATATTGATGCTATTAATTAGCATAATTGATAATAAAATGAAGAACGTTCATAAAAACTGTTAGTGTTCTGGAGTTTTGCAATTTGCGTGGGCGTGAAAAGTTTCTAAAAACATTGTGATGTCCGACAGAATATAACACGCCTGTTCACCAATTGTGAAGTTCTTAGCTAAACTAGTATAACTGCTAGACACTTTCATTGAACTTAATTTGAAATACACATAAAAGTCAGTTTGCCAAATTTGGTCACTCTAGCTCTTACTGTTTCTGAGATCTAGGAGTTCATACAGACATCCAAACGGATGATCGGCCGATGGACATGGCTATATCGACTCGGCTGTTGATGCTGATCACGAATATGCATATGCATATATTTTATGGGGTTGGAGATGCTTTCCTTTCCCTGTTATGTACATTGAAACGGATACAATATACTCAATTATTCTGAAAGTAACGAGTATTAAAATAACATACATGCTAAAATCAGGAACTTATAATTTGAGTTTTAGAATTATTTTATTTTCTGCGTATCTTGCATTAACTTATTGACTATTGTACTTATCATAATCACAGCAATCTGCCACCTAAAAACCGTAGGTGGCACGATTGTAGTAGCCTGCATAACCGTAGATCTGCTCGTTCCTCGGCCACTGGCGGCGCTTCACTCTCACCTGGCGAAACAGGTGAGCCACGAAGACGGCCAGGTAGGAGGCGAGGGCAGCGCCTAGAAGCATTCCCGCGGCCACATCCGAGGCGTGATTCTGGTAGGTGGAGATGCGTTCCAGGCCCACGAGCAACGCCGTCGCACCACAGGCGAGTTGCAGGGTGGAACGAAGGACACGCAGCCAGGGGGCAAAGAAGCGAGCTTGGGCATAATAGATGAGGAAGAACATGGCGTAGCTCGTGGTGGCCACAAATCCGCTGGGAAAGGAATGCCGGACCAGGGAGAGGAGCTCCAACGAGGCAGCGAACTCTGTGCAGTTGTAGTCCTCAATGTAGAGGGAGGCGTTGCTCGGCGACTGCGCCGCACAGTTCTCCTGGTATTCCCCCTCACCCCATGTGGGCTGACAGACGTCGAAGAAGTAGGGACGAAGGCGACCCGTTGAGAACTTGGTTACTCTAATGACCAGCAGCGAAAGTCCCAGGCCGAAGAGGTAGACGCCTATGATCTTGTAGCACTCGCTGATGAAGCTGGGAATACGGGCGCCGACGAAAACGAATCTCTGCTTCAGCTCCGCGGAGCTGGGCACAAAGGCGGCCCGCAGCATCTCGACGACGAGGATGAAGGCGGCAGGAAGAGCCACAACTACGAGGGTCAGATGTACCTTGGTCAGCCAGGGCTGGCGGTACGGATAGCGCAGACTGGCATCGCTGCAGTGGAATCCCCGGGAAACCGTCTCCAGCTGCTGGGGCAGAACCACCAAGGCCACGCAGTAGACGCCCAGCAGCAGCAGAAAGTCAACGATGAGCCGCGAGAGAAGTCGCGTGTTCGGATTGCCGCACATTTTGACACTGCCGAAGATCGCGGAGCTGCTGGCCAAGTGCCAAGCCAGCTAACAGCCAATTTACATGTCTATCGGGGTTACGAGTGGCCGAAAACTTGTTTCCAAGACTCGACCCAACTCGCCGCGTTCTCAGTCGGAGTCTCGGAAACAATGCACAGAGCCCAAGTCCAAGTCGCCATGGCATTCTCATGTTGTTTATCGATTGCTCAAGTATGCAAATTTTCATTAATTTATTCCTCATTTCTCAACATCCAAGTCTGCGTCTAATCTCTGTGATTTCGAAATGCTGTTGGTCTTTGGCTATTCTTCGGATTCTTCAGGGTTCTTAAAGCTCTATTTTGCAAAATGCGACATCTTTTAAACAAAAGCAAAAGTAACTGTTAAAGTTTGCGGAACATTTAAAATAATTTAATCATTAATCAAAGGGGGCATTGTCATAGAAGATTCCTATAACTGTTCTCAAGCGATTTCAATGGAATTCCTAACTCATAATATCAGTTAAAATACATAACGAGATGCGAGAGTCTCTAAATTATACATTTTATTGCTTTACATACATTTATTTACTAATTTATCGTAAGGGAAATTATTATAGAAGAATCTTTTAACTGTTCTCAGGCGATCACAATTTAATTTCGGATTCTTATTAAATGTTAAGTATATTTCGAGATATATTATGAAATACACTGTTCGATTTATAGTAGAACAATTCCCTAACTGTTCTCAAGAGATTTTAATAGATTTCCTGACTCATAATATCAGCTAAAAATACATAATGAGATGCGATGTCTCTAAATCAGTATTTTTTTCCATTACATACTCATACTCATTTTTTAAGAAGGGGAATTATTATGGAAGATTAATTTAACTGTTCTCAAGCGATAACAATCAAATTTCCGACACTTTGTATATGTACCTAGTACTAAACTTAGTTGAAATGCATTTTCCCACTTATATAAACTCATCCACTCATTAATCGGATTACAATCAAAGATTTGCGTAACTGTTCCCAAGCGATCCCAATGGAATTCGTGACTCATAATATCAGTTGAAATACATAACGAGAAGTGAGTATCTCGATATAATAAAGTTCCACACATTAATACATTGTTTTACTCAGTCATCGAAAGGGAAATTATTATAAAAAATTCTCTTAATTGTTCTCAAGCGATCCCAATGGGATTCCTGACTCATAATACCTGTACCAAAGTAGTACTTAAGTTAGTTGAAATACGATACGAGGTGCGAATCTCTTGGAAGAAGACATTGTTCCACTTTAGTAACTTTCAGCAACTTTCAGCTCGGTTTTTCCATTCTCTTCACATCTTCACATCTCGATAAACCCAATCGATGCAGCACTTTCTACTTGAGCTTAAACTTTATTCGTAGGCGCAACATCTGCAACACTTCATTATTAAAAAATTATCCACATTATTAATCAACTTTCTATGAAATGAAACATTTTCGTTAAAGTTTAATATCATTAATGTCGTAAGATCGTAATATCGTATGTTTATTTGGCTAAATTACAGAAACAAAACAGAAATATGTGCGAGAATGAGGCTCCGACGGGTTCTAAAAGCACCTGCCTCGACTCCCGTCACGAATATAGACTAAACTACGTGACTGGCCCAAGTTGGACTCAAGGCACGTATCCGTAGTTGTGATAGGTCTGGGCGTATTGCGCCTGCGCCGGATGCGCCGTCAGATAAGGCAGCGTGCCGAAGGTGTAGGCGGGCAGGGCGGGGGGCATTCCATTGGGAGGAACAGCTGATGTCGCATTCGGATGCGACTGGGATTGGGATTTGGTGGAGCTCTTAGGCGAGACCTGAGTCTTCTTGAGGGTGTTGGCCGAGTATCCAGGGCGATTCCAGCGCTTGAAGGCGAACAAGTCGGCCACATAGACACTGGTCAGCCAGGCGAAGAGAACGCCGAAGAGGGCGCCAGCCAGAACGTCGGACCAATGATGCCAGTAGTCGGTGATCCTGGTGAGGGAAACGTACCAGCCGAACATGACGAAGAGGAACTGTAGCAGGTGCTTCAGCAGTTTGGAGAGGCGAGTGCTCAGCGCTGCCTGCAGGTAGATGGCCAGGTAGAGCATTGAGTACATCATCATGCTGGCATGTCCGCTGGGAAAGGACTGATTGAGCTGCTGCGAGAGGAAATCCGTCAGATTGGCGTTGTTGCAGGTGTAGCTGTTGATGTAGCGTCCCACATTCTGGGCATCCTGGCAGCTGGATCCGTCCGGCATCAGCGGCTGACAGACGGCGAAGAAGTGGGGTCGCAGTCTGCCAATACACGATTTGGTCAGCAGCGTGGTGAACGTCAGCATGGCCAGGCCGAAGAGGTAGAAGCCCGCCTGCTTATAGAGCTGCGCCAGCCGATGGAGCAATCTGCAGCCCTCCCGCTTGTCCCTCGCTCCTGGTCCCACTGGCAGCTGCTTGAAGAGCTCCACCACCGTGATCACGGACGTGGGTACACCCAACGTGATTCCGATGAGCAATGCAGTGCCAATTGTGCTCTCCCTGAGCGGATAACCCAGTGACTCATCGCCGCAGAAGAAGCCGCGCTTAAAGGGTTTCACAAACTTGGTCAGCAGCAAACTGGCCACCGTCAGAGCTGCCCACAGCAGCAGATCGCAAATCCCGCGGGCCAACTTGCTGTACTTGGACATGGCGCTAACCGATAACTGCGATGACGAGGTCTCTACCGAATGCCAAACCGCGCTTAACTAACCGACCAGCGACGCTTGAATATCTTGTCTTGCTCTGGGCTCGACTTGGCCGTGATTTCCGCTCTCTCGCTGACTCTCGGCAGTTGTTGTTCTCAGAGCTCTTTGCGGTCTGCCAGTCACATGCGAATGCTCAAACAGACTCGACTTTGCTACCGCTCAGTGCGTGCCACATTTGCACCCACCAGTTCCCCTCCCAAGTTTCGAGTCCACCGTTTTCCCCCTTCCCGCTGTTGCCTGGTAACAGACAAAGCTGCCCATCAACAAGCTATAAACAATTACTGTTTATTTATTTGCCTGTTTGCCCGTCTATAATTATTAAAGTGATTTCACAGTATTAGTTTCTTTGGCAATAAAATAATAAGAGTACTATGATAAGGCAGATATTACTCGAGACTAGGGCGATTATTTTGCAACTTGTTGCACGACTACTAAAACCGCATTCAATTGATTAATAACAATCTATCTGCATTTGGCTTAGTTACAGTTCAAGTCCCACATATCTTCGTCATGGAGAAACTGGTTTCACTTGCCAGAGAAATTATTTAGCACTGCCAAAGCGAAATATACACTGATAAAAAACAAAGACAGGTTTCTCTATTCAAGAATATTAAGCTGACAAATTTGTTGTTTGTTATATAATAGCATTAATTCACAGAGATCAAATAATATTTAAATTAATTAATATGTATTATGCTAATCGCTTTTTTCTACATATTTGGCAAGCTGATGGTTAAACAAAAGTAGGTAAAATCAATATTTTAAATAAATAACACAAGAACCTTTAATAAATTAATTAAAATAATAATATGAATAATAATAAATATAAATAATATAATATAGTTATAAATAAATAATATTAATTTGATATTTTCAATCAACTATTTATGGAGATTATCGGACTGTGTTTTATGTTATATTTCAATAAGAAAATCAAGTATTTTTATATTATTTTGTTTTTGAACATTGTAAATAATTGTTCATGAATTTACAATATGATTGATATGTGTACACACAGATTATGTTACATACTGTTTACTTGATCAATATTTGTACTTTTTTGCACTGTGGAAAAGGACCATAAGGCACATTTACGTGAAAAATACTAAAAGCACATATACTTTTTTCTTATTCTAATAAATTTTGGATGTTGCCCATTTTTTAGAGACGAGGTCTTCAAAATAAATAAAACGTCGAAAGAAATATATTTTCTTCAGTGTATGGGGAACCTACCTGCAAAAACTCGTTTGCAGTGAGTGGGGAGTGGCAAGAAGTTGCAGGTGGCAGGGGAGACGAGCTGCATCGCGTCAGTTCTCTTCTTCCCTTTCGCCGACATCTTCGGCAACTGCAACTTCACTTTTGATGCGTGTGCATAATTTTGTGAGTGGGTATGAAGTGGAACCACATCGCGGTGGACCAAACCGCTGACCAGTGAAGTGTTAAGGCGGCATGGGAACGAGAACGGGGATGGGAAGACTCATAATTGCTGCTGCTGCTTTTTGAACATATTCGAACATGAGTTTGTGGTTTGGGGTTTTCTCTCAAAAGCCAAGAAAGCCCCCTCCTCGTATGACTCAAACGCGGATTTCGCTTGAACACAGATTCACTGTCCAATGACCCAGTGTCAATGGATCTCGACTAAATTCGCACCTGTATCTCTACCTGTATCTCATTTATGTCACGCGCAGCTGTGACGTCAGTTGCATTCCTCGGACTATGGCGTAGTTTGGTATTTCACAGCAATCGGAATGTTATGACGTTTTGATGGCATTGCATTCGAAAGCTTTTAAGCTCCGCACTTGGAGAATGCGAACAAAGCTTAAACAGGTTTTGATTAACGATTCTTGATTCTGTTGCTACTGGTTATTTTTGTTTGCTTATTTTTATACTTTTACTAACTAAATTCGCAACTGGCTCGTTAACTCGTCAAATTAGCGTTACTTTTTACTTTTGTTTAACCAATTTAAGCATTTTCTTATTTGAGTGTCAATTTATGATAATAATTATTGTGTTAATTTCGTTTGACTTGTGATGATCATATTATTTGCTATTCTTAAAATAAATCTTGAATGCTTTGTTGAGTCTTTGAGCTTTTTATAACCTGTTATTATCATCTGACTCTTTCTTTTTATTTCCATATTATTATTCTTGATTTTTATTTTATTCTGGAATTCTTTTTTATGCAATTGCATTCTAAACTTTGGGCTTATCTGAGCCGACGTCTAGTTTCCGCAAGTGCATTGCACGTGCACAGAATTGAAATCAATTTATTTTCATTTCGTCTAAATTGTTCGACATGAATAGCGATAAAAATAGTTTTCTTTTTTTTTGTGGTAGGTCCACTTTGCATGTTTATGTATCTCAGTTCGTTAAACAATCATCAAAATATTCGCATTTACTATTGATAATCATGCTCAACATATTTTGTATTAACTTCTTTTTAGACTTCCTAATTTTCAATGTATTATAATAGTGTAATATAACTTTATGCAATTTTATGTGACAGACAGAATGTGGCACCAATAGCCGAGGCGATTTATCTTTCAGTCGGGCAACTGTTGAAAATTTTAAGCAAAACTCGTTTTAAATTTAAGTTTTTAGACCCTTAACTTTAAAAAAGTAAAACGGGCCTATTAAGTTTGTCAAAAAGAAAATGTGCGTAATAGGTCGAAGGAAGTCCGGCAGACCCCATAAAGTAATATAATAATATAATATATTCTTGATCAGCATCACCAGTCGAGTCGATATAGCCATGTCCGTCCGGCGTCTGTCCGTCTGTCTGTATGAGCACCTACATCTCAGAGACTAAAGGAGTTAGAGTCACCAAATTGTTTATGGTGGTTGATCTATGGGCTAAGCAGATCAAGTTTATCTTAAAATTTTGACACGCCCCCTCCCGCCTCCGTAGATGGAAAACAACATTTTTGAAATCCAATAAAGTCAAAAATGTTAAAGCTAAAATCCTGAATTTTTAGTACACATGACGAAAACCAGGGTTCCAATGTATCCTGAAAATTTCATCGCGATCGGATAATAATCTCCAAATTTATTTAAAACAAACTTTAAATCCCATATAATGGTCAATTTTAAAACTGGAGCCTTGAATTTTGGCACACAGGACAAGCATCAGGGTCGTAATGTATCCTGAAAAATTCATCACGATAATAAACTCGGAAGTTATTCAAAACTCAATATTACTCAGTGTCGGGCCAAAGGAAGAAGAACTATTTGTGTTACTCTTATTTTCATTTTGAAGTATACGTAAAGCGTCTTTCATAGTCGACTTCGACTGTAGTCTTTCCGACTGGCTTATATTCTTTTAATCGATGATGTTCTACAGTCGTTCAGATATCGAATGAACAAACTATACCCACAAAAATGGATAATAATTAATTTCATGATTATTTAATTCCTTACTTAAATCAAATTAGCTTTCCTTGTATTTCTATATTACACGGACAGATAAAATTTATTTAGAACTTTGGGTATACGTGATAATCACAAATCTTCTATATGGATTCCAAATTTCATGCCGATTGGATATTCCATAGTGTGAATCGATATATATCAGAGACCGGCGTCATTTATCGATTGATTGCTCATTTGTGAATGTGTTTTAAAGTGTGTACGATATACTATATGAGAGTTTATCTTCTAGTAAAGCATTCTTTTGTAGAATTTGTTGACTTATTAATAACTACTATTATAAATACTATTATAAATACATTTTTTTGCTTATCGAAAGTTGCCCTTTAAACAATTATCAATACCTCCTGTCTGAATTAATCACGACAACACATTCCAAATAAGTTAGTATACCCCACCCACTGACACATGCACGCGTACACACATGGATACATGCTTAGGTTCAAGTCTGTGTGTGTTTATCTACGTACACCTGCTACTTGAAGAAATTAACTATGCCAATAAGAAATGCATACAAACAAACATACCGCTTAATTGCAATTACCCTTCGCTCCTCTCATCGATCGCTCGTAAAAGTTTAAACAAAATATTATCGCGACACAAACAGTTGCCCCTCCCTGGTCCCGCTGGGTAACCACGATTAGGTCCGCCCAGGGAGACACTTGCAAAACTATAGCCCCAACTCGGGACTCAGCCTCAGTCTGCAACTGCGACGTAACGGGAGCGTTCCCTGTTCGCTATCAGCATTTGTAATCGCATTCGTAATCGCATTATTTTACACCTTTCGCTTATCAGTCACACCATGCATACCTGGCGACGGACAGCACAACAGCGGAGTTGGGGAGTGTGTGTGGCGAAAAGTTCCTATCGCGATTTCAAATTTGGATTTTCTGAGAACAAAACATTCACATATAGAAAAATTATAAGCGAATTGCAAATTTAAATTACTTAAACTCTAGCTCACTTTGCATAGTCAGATATTGTTTAGTTTGAGTTTACATTTTATTGTCAGGTTGGGCCAGACCGTGTCTCAGCAGTTTTATTTACTTGCACCCGAATCCAAGGTCTTGTGTAACTCACTTGGGTCTGCAACCGTCGCTACCTCAGCGTATTTTATGAATTGTGTCAATAATTGATTTGAATTTGTCGTCATTTAAATTACGTCGATGAAGTATGTCTCGATCCCCGATGATGTTGATCATCATTATGCAAAGTCCAATCGATTTCAGTTGATTGTCGAGATCTTGAAGCAAAGTCCTATCAATCCTTGAAGATGATTGATATCGATTGAGTTATCGTTATGATCGTAATACAAATTCGGAAGATTATCAAATTATGATCCCTTTTTATGATGATCGTGATCATGGAGCAAAGCTCGGTTTGACCGATCATCATTGTCGTAATACAATTAGTGAGCGAACTGAGACCTGGGGTTGATAATGAGCAAAATGCAGAAACCTGTTCTTCTTAATTATAATTATGAATCAAAGTCCGATCTATCCTTAAAGATGATGATCGTGATAATAAAGCAAAGACCGATCTTTCGACCTATAGCTTCCAGCTAATGATAAACATGCAATCCAACCGACAACGATGATCGCGATCATGATCTCATTTCGTCTCATATCGAGTCTGTCGCGTGCCACAAACAGTGGATCAATACTGTGGCCTGGCTCAGCAAGTGGGGCGTATTTAATTGCTATGTGGTTGTGGCTGGTTTCGTTGATATCGGCTTTCAATGAATGTGTGGTTGTTGAGGGGACGATCATTATACCCACACAAGGGTATAATGGTTTTGCGTAAATGTATGTAACGGGCACAAGAAAGCATATGAGACCCTATATAATTATATATTCTTGAGAAGTATTAATAGCAAAGTATCAATTTGTCCGTTTATCTTCATGAACGCGTCGATCTCAGGAGCTATAAGAGCTAAACTCTTAACATTTGGTATATTGGTTATCATAAGCACTTAATGCCACCCTCTGTTCGCCCAGAAATCAAAAAGATCAATAACTAAAGACATTTTAAAGCTTTAGAGATTTCTGATTTGAAAAACGTGTGTGCGGAATATTTTAAAACAATCGAATAATAAACTGAGAAGATTTCTCTTCTGCTCGTATGTGAATGAATGAAAGTGTAAGTATTAGGTTATTTATGGGCTTGGCCTCAGGGTATTTTGTAGTCGTACCAACTATAGTTTGCTTACTTGTTTTCAGATAACCTTTTCTCGTTTCGTCATTTGTCCCATGTACTCATAACAATAAAATAAATAACACTTTAATTACGTTAAAAATGCTGCCAGTTTCCACACCGATAACCTGCAGGCGACTCCGAAAAACGACTCCGATAATGTACATACATATACATCGAACAGCATTCAATAGAGTGCCAAAGCATCGATTAGTGTGGAATGTTTATCATGGTAAATAGTTACCCTGTCCGGTCGAGAGTAATTTTTCTATTCCGAAATTAACATAAATTAACGACAAATATCGACGGCAGTACGACAATTTCTATGTAAATTGAGCAGTTGCAAACTGCCATAAAGAAGCTCAATTCGTTGTGAAAACACAAAGTGGCCATAAACTTGCTGCACTTTATGAACTGCATTTCCACTGTGCATTGCACGACCCAACCGCATTCGGAGTATTAGTCCAATGTGGCAGTTGTTATTGTTGTGGCTGTTGTTGTTGTCGTCTCCATTACCGCACACAGCTTGGGCTCGAGCAACGACCTACATCAACAAATGCCATAAAGGCACGCAGCAAACGAGCCGAGCAGAGAGCCCAGCAGCCACAGCCAACTTTAGTCACGTTGCAATGACCTACTGCAATGGTTAATATGGGGTGGGGTGTGGGGACTGGGGCGCTGGGATTCGCAGGCTGAGACGGAGGCACTCCTTCATTCCGTGGCATTCGTCGAGTAAATGCAACTCTTTCATTATGCGCAAATGCCAAGTCTCGGGCAAACAAGCTTAAACAAACTCGGCAAAGGTAAACCTTGAAACAATTCAACAGTTTCCTCATTAGCGTCAACGTCGAAGCCAAGAAATACGAATGCAGCAATTCCAGGTTCCATGTCGTCACGGGGACGGGGACGGGGACGGGGGCGGCGACGGGGCCCAGTCTAAAGCGCTGACGACTCAGCCGACGCCGACGCAGCTAAATTGATAAGAGAAACATAGCATTGAAATTCAATATCAGTGCGAAATACACATGAAACATTGAAAGCCTCCTCCACAGCACGCTGTGGTGGGTTTTGTGGGTTCTGCGCCGCGACAGTTGCTACCGGCAGCAGAGGCAGAGGCAGAGACAGTGACAGAGGCAGCGCAGCTAGCGATCGTCGCAGTCAGAGACAGAGTCTCGGCCTCAGTCACAGTCACATTCAGATTCGGTCTACACTTCCAAACAAAACGACGACGTCGTCGCGCAGCACCGGATAGACAACGAACAGATCGCGGCCAGCGAGGTTGCTCGCTGCCCAGGAAACCCACAGCCCACAGGCAAAAAAAAACAACAACAACAACAACATCAACAACATCTACAAACTTGCAACTCCAAGCTGCCAACTGTCGGAGACGTACAACTGACAGTGTGTCTATCTGGCCAATAGAGTTGATTTATTTAATTTGCGACGACTCCGAAAAACTCGCGCGCGCGAATGCAGTAAAAACATTGCACGTGGTTGTCTTCGTCTGTCTCTTCCTCATTCATGTCTCCTGGTAAAGAGACAAAGGAAAATTGCCTTTGAAGTGCGCGCCTCGAATTGTGGCCGGGGTTTTAGAAAGCCAATCGGATTGATAAATGTTCGAAAATAAATAAATGCGCAATTTGGGTGTCGAGTGCCGAAAAGTGAATGAACAAGCGCGGGACTCTGTGAAAAGTGTTCAATTAAAGCGAATACCCCGAATAATTCAAGCTGACGCTATTAAAATCATCTGGTGTCGAGATCAGCTCGTGCCATAAGCGATAAGACGAATAAAACAGTTGAAAACAAGCAAAATTAAAATAATGAAAAATGTGTAAACAATTTGAAAACAAACAGAGCAAACATAGCAGAGAAAATTAGTTAATTAGCTCTAATCCAAAATACATGCAAAGCAATGCCCAAATAATTCTCCGAATTAACTCCAAATTCACTTCGGATTGACTCCGAACTGCCTTATACGCAGAATCAACGTTTACAATCAAGTATTAAAACTCCGAAAAACTTAACACACTCCAAAGCAACTCCATATTAATTGTGAATTGACTTCGAATTTTCTTACACCCAGAATCAACGCAACAAAAATAATCTAATACTTCGCAGAACTTAATTTTCTCCAAAACTACTCCGAATTAATTGTGAATTTACCACGAATTTTCTGCACCCGTGATCAAAGTTATAGCAGTCTTTGCATCCCTATCTGCAACCAAACTTACTCCGAAATAACTGCAAATCAACATGCGTACCTTCAAACGCGGCTTCTTCTGCTCGGATCTGTCACTGCGTTATCCGTACCACGAATGCACCATCACAGTGCCCATGTTGCTTGTAATGATGCTCCTGTTGCCCATGCTCTTCATCAGCGTCGTCGAGATCATGAGGATCTGCAAGCACCTGCGGATGCGGCAGTATCTGCGCAATCTGTGGCGATCGCAGGCGACGTTCAGCTTTGGCTTCATCGCCACTTTTCTGACCACAGAGCTGGCCAAGCACGTGGTGGGTCGACTGCGTCCGCACTTCTACAGTGCCTGCCAGCCGCGCTTGCACGACGGCAGCAGCTGCTCGGACGCCCACAATGCCGATGTGTATGTGCAGCAGTTTTACTGCAGCAACCGCAACCTGACCACGCAGCAGATCCGTGAGCTGCACGTGAGTTTTCCCAGTGCGCACAGCAGCCTCAGCTTCTACTCGATGTGCCTGCTGGCGTTCTACGTGCACAGCGTGTGGCAGGGGCGTGGCAGCGTGCGTGTTCTGCGGCATATTCTACAGTTCCTGCTGATCATGGCCGCCTGGTACGTCTCCCTTAGCCGGGTCGCCGACTACTGGCACCACTGGTCCGACGTGCTGGCTGGCGCCGTTCTGGGCGTTGTCTATGCCACAATCACGGCCATTTACGTCGGCGATCTGTTGCATGCGCGGCCCCACACGGCCGGCCCCGTTGCACTGGGCTACGTGTGTGCGCCCACCAGTTGCAGTGGCTGCCACCATCGCCACCATCATCTGCACCATCAGCTGCTGGCCGAGAATAACAATTCCACGACTTCAACCAAAGTGCACTTTCTGGCAGCCGCCGCAGTTGCAACAACGCCTCTCGACGTTGTTAGTGACGGTAACGGCGACGACATTGGTATCGACATCGACATCAACGGCGACGGCGACGGTGACGACGACGACGACGACGGTAGCTGCGACGTTGACGCCGACTACAAGCTGCCCACACCGCGTAATCCAACACCACCGCTGAGCTTGCCAAATACGGTCTAATCCGACAGCCAAGGCAGAGACTTATCTTTAGGATGGGGAACGCATTTCGAATATTTTTCCATTAGAAATTTGAAATCGAAGCCAACAGAAATATGTGATAAGCGCGCGGCGCACTCTTTACCTGATATGCACATTCCGCTTTGCAAAGTATTCCGACTGTTTTACGAAATCCACGTTGCGACATTGTGCAATACCAGCGACAGCAGTGCAATAGTCTGGCAACGCTGCGGGCGCACAATGGGCACGAAAGACAACGTGACCAGTCTAAAATTGGTCTAACATACTGTGCACACTCTTTGCAATTAATATTTCTATAATATTAATCAGGTCTGTTCCGATATTCACTTGAGGCAAAAAAGTTCATTCGAGATATTTATACATACTTTGTGGAAATTCAGAGTAAATGTTTTATCAGATACTGTAATGTTTTAATGTATCTTAAAAATTGTATCTGATTTGCTAGTATCAGTTCTAATCTAATTGGAATGCGGTCAATATTTTTGAGTTGAAATTCGCAAAATAAAAGTGAAAACCCGAGCAGGCTTGAATATTTCCATTTCGAGTATCTGTATCTTGCCCCGTCTTGTGTCCCGTATCTGTGGCTAATTTTCTACGGCTGCTTGTTTGTTTGTAAACAAAGCCGCAGTCACGTCGCAGCCGCCTCTTTGAAGTGGCAACGGCAGCGGCAACGTACAGCGGTTCGCCTCTCAATCAGCTGGCACAATCTTCAGCTGCAGTTGACGCTGCCGTTGACGCTGACGCGGACAGCGACGTCGCTGCCGCCGGCGTTAAATAGTTTTCAATGCTTTGCGATAGACGCAGAGTCGATAAGGCAAAAAAAAAAAATAAAAATATAAATAATGTACAAATAAAAACAAAAAACGGAGTATCGTCAACAGATGTGTTGTTATTATTGCTTAAGTTGAAGTTAAAGCACATTAATAATTGATTATTATTGGTCCGGCCTAAAGATTTATGAACAAAGCTATTTACTAGCATTTATTTGTAAATATATATGTTTTATGAGCATGTTAATTTTTATAGAGATTTCGTTTGCTTTCGTTGTTGAAAGACAAGTATTCGCTCTTTGAAATAATAAATAACGGTTTATTGTTATTGTTTAATTGATTTATGAAATTTGTAATCTACCAAATTTGGCTTAGGAGTACTGGCAATTAACTGGAAATTAGTTTGCTCTGTAAAATATATCACCGACTCACTGCGAATTCAAGGAAACCTTTGAATCTTATCTGTCGTCTTATGGCAATTTCTTGTATTCATAAGATCTTTTATCAAGGAGCGCCAGATAAGACAAAGAACAAAAGCGTTTCTGATAACTCTTGTCGATAAAATAAATATGTAATTGTGGTTATAATTTACTCTATAGACACGACACACGACAAAAAAGCGACAACACTCGTGGGTAAACCAACTATGTAGTACAAGCGAGTATTTATAAGAGTTTCCTATCTAATCACTTGACCAAGGTATACATACATACTAAGTAAGCCTAGAGGTATTTCACAATCATATCTTGCTACTCCAATTTCTTGTGGAAACGTGTTCTATTGTCATAACTTAGCAGATAAATCAATATAAACAAATTTATATTGGGATTTCACGTTCACATAGACTTTTGGCGTCGGTAACATTGACTTCGAATAAACAAAAACACAGCTGATATCGGAGTAAGTTTCATTAATTCACATTCTTCAAGCGATCCAAGTTCGGTCTATCTTTTGTTAATAACATCATTCCATTCATCCCATCCAATCCGTCGAAACAGCCAATTTCCTGGCTGGGTTTTGGATGACCTCTATCAATTTGCTTGCCACAAATCCATTTTGGCGAAATTACGAGTACTCATACCTTCCATTCGCATAATCAAGCGAATTGCCAATCTACTCATCTGTTCGTATATTGAATTTTGCCCTCATATACTTAGCTTGCCAGACAGCTATTGATGTTTAAATTTGTGCAATTGAGGCGCATTACCTACTCACCTAGATATGCATACACTTAGCGTAGATACATTTACAGATACGGGTACAGATAGCTGCCGCTTTGAACTACCATCAAATACAACGACAAAAGACTTTTGTGGCCTGTATATACCACATATAACCACAGCGAAAAGCCATAGAAATAAAACGCAAAACTAAAGCCGAGCAATTTATTTTTAAGCACACATATCGTAGATACTCGAAGCTACTCGAAGATACTCGAATACTGGGACACAAAAGATCTCCAACCAATACAAAACAATTGTGTGCAATCTTCCAGATAAATTTCGACTATGGGCGAGCCCTTGAGGGCGGCACAATTTAAGCATGCCCCGTGTGTGTGTGCAATGCTGCATGCCACATGCAGCAGCTGCAATTCATTCTTTTTCCAATTACAATATCTGTTTTCTTGGCTTTTTACCTTCTGCCACACATGATATTTATAAATGCCAAGGAATCCTTGCAAACAGTGGGTAAAACTGAGGCAGCAGATAAACCCTTTCGCAAGATAAAGATATCGATGGAGATAGAGATTTCTAATCTAAAAATTCATATATCCGTGTGTCTATCAATTTGCATAATTAGCTTTTAGAAAAAAATATGATAATTGATTGTAATGATCAATAAGCGTGTATCGAGTATACTTGCAGATCATATAAGTGATACCAGATATTGAATAAATTATCTAAAGAGACTAATAAAAATATTAACTAGGTAGTTAAATCTGGAATTTATTTCATCGCAACTGGAAAAATGTAATGTGAATTGAGCGATTATTATACATATTTATCGATACACCTGTTTATCTTTGCATTATTATATTATCAGATTATTCGAATCAATAATGTTGTCGAATCTTTTCTCAATTTCCCACTGTCTCTGACAGACTTCTCTGCCTCACATCACATCGACATCGATGCATAGTTTGTCTCAGCGACTCTATTGACATTTCCTCAAAAACTTTTCTCATCAATTCATGTCAGTGTGCAGGAGTATGTGTGTGCGTGTGTGTGCCTGTGTTGGTACTTGTAAATACGACAACGTTTATTGTCATTGGAATTATTACTGCCACATGCGAGTGGAGCGGAGGCAGTCAGTCTGCCAGTTTTCTATGCCATCTCCAGCGTCAACTTCATTGTAGGTAGACATCACAATGGTTGCTAGGGGAAAACCTGTTTTTCAGTTTGGCTTTTCCATGCCCGCCAGCAGGGACAGGAGCAGGGACAGCGTCAGGGACAGGGACAGGGACAGGAGCACAGTTTGGGGCTCTGGCAATGTCTTGCGTATTTTTTTGGCGTATGCGAAAATTTAACGAATCATGAAATACGATAATTGAACCATGCACAAGAGTTCTTCGTCGTCGACGGCGACAGAGACAGCGAGGTTGGCGTCGGCTTCGGCGTCGGCAGCAAAGCATCTTCAGCTTCAGTAACAGCGTCTCTTTCTATATCTATCTATATAAGATGTATAAATATATATTTGTATGTGTGTGTGTGTGTGTGAAGTTGCGTATGTGTGTGGCATAATAAAATTTGATTGTAGCCAAAAGTTGCTACCACTTTTTCACGGTAGTGAGGCGTAGTTTTTTGGCATGTGCACAACTCTCGTCTCGTAATTGTTTGTGGTGTGTGTGCTTGCCTCCGGCTGCCTGAAGATGGGGACAGAAGGGGAACGGGGAATGGAAAACTGTGCACCCAGATGGTTAGAAATTAGCGCGATGTGTGTGGGATTGAAAGGTCTTAGTTGGATCTGGATGTGAATAACTGTACACGCAACAATGTCATGGTTATCGTCAATGCCTTTGATTTCATTTTCAGCAACTTGAGCTGTGTCTTCACGCAATTTCTGTAGCATACTTTCGGGCTGGAGGTTGAATTTGGTTAAGCGCAATTAAAGCGGCATTTTACGAGTACGGAGATTAGTAAATTGTGGCAGCTTTATGGAAAATTCAATAGTTCTATAAATATAGTTACTCGCATCAAATGTTAAAACTATTAAAACCATTTTACCTTTCTGTTACCACTTTTATTACCTTTCTATTAAACATTTAAAATTATATGAATAAATAAAAGGTTTCATAGTCTGCAATTTTAAATCAGACTTAATGAATCGTAGAGTAATATTACTCTTTTCTGTAGATTTAAATTTATATTTAGATCCATACTGAGGCTAGAAAAGTGTCAGCTCTATCGAATAATTTACTAATTAATTAAATTGTGCATTCGAGGTTAGAGTCGAAAATAAAATGAATAAATAAGATTTAAAGTATCAACTAATTGAACAATACAAAAAATAATTTAAAAACTTTAAAGTTAAATCAGTTTAGCTTTATCAAATGTTGCTTAGGGTGGTGCCTATCTTTCTTATCAATTGCCAACTTAATTCTATAGGTAAGAAATATTATTATTTTCTGTCAAGTTATAATATATATAGATCTTTATTCATGAATAGAACAATATTCTGAAGGAACACGTCGGGCAATAAAGATCGATTAAATTCACAAGGTGCAGTTGAATATGTTGTTATTTTTCATTGCATACTTCTAGGCGCCGGGTGATATTATAACTGGGATCCAAGGAGCACCTTAAGCTATGCAACTCGTGTACGAATTGAATTGTGACTCAGCGAATGCGATTGCGGGAGGCTTGAATGTTCTTAAGCTGTTTCTCTACCTCCTTCAAATACTTCTCGGGCAGGCAGTTATGCCGCATGGCCTCAATCTTGGAGCTGATGACGTGCTTGATGTTGGCGTCCCTCTGGCGCTCCTGGTCGAGCCATTTTTGTAGGCGGTCGTTCTCAACGTCCGCCCGTCGTCGACGCTCGGCCTCCTTGTCCGTCATCTGTTGCTTGAGATCGCGTCGATAGGTCTGGCTTCTGATATCACGCTCTCGGTCCAGGCGGCGCTGCTTCTCCTCCTCCTCGCGCATGCGCTCGAGCACCTTGTTGAACTCCTCCTCGGCGTGGGCAATCTCCTGGGCGATGCGCTGCTTCATTTCCTGTGCCTGCTGGGCACGTGAATCTAGCAAATCCCTCTCCGCCTCCCGCTTGGCCACAGCCGCCTCCTTCTCCCGCTGGCGATACTCTCGCTCCACGCGATTGCGCTCCTTAAGATACTTGAGCTCCTCGTTGGTTTCACGCGTCTCCTGCGCTTCGGCGGCTTTGGTGAAAATGCGCTGTTGTCGTCGCTCAAACTCCTTCTTCACCAGCTTTTGCATGTCCTTAAGCTGACGCTCCTTTTCCTGCTTCTCACGCATATAGGCCGCGACCCGCAATTCCGCCAGACGTTCCTGCTCACAGAGCATCGTTTTGAACACGCTTGACATTTCCCGAATGCGTTGCAGCTCCTCGCGGAAACGAACTTTGCGAAGTTGGACGAAGTTGCGCTGCCGCTCCTCCTCTTCCCTCAGCAGCTCGGTGGCCTTGCGCAGGTGCTTGGCCTCCTCGGCTACTCGTTGGGCTTCCTGAAAGCGTTGGTTCTCGCGTTCGCTCAGCTGCTGCCGAATGTCCTGAGCATACTTGGCTCTCTTCTCGATTTCCAAACGCTCCCGCTCATCCTCGGCATTCAAGGCGTCCTTGGCCCGCTCGTTGACCATTTTAGCCAGGCGCTCGTCGTCCGCTCGTAGAGCCCTGGACAGCTGCAGCTTCTCCTGGATCTGTGCCTCCCGCACAGCTTTACACTTGGCTTCCAGGATCATGCGATTAATTTGTTTCACCTCCTCTTCCTGCTCCTGCTTAGCCAGCAATGCTCGACCTAGAACAGTGTTCTGTTCATCCAAAGCCTCGTTGATCTCGTCGTTTTGCGAATCCTCCTTGGTGTCCGCCTTTCGAGCAGCATCGATCTCCTTAAAGCGTCGCTTTGTCTCCTCCACCAGCTGCAGTTGTCGGCGATGCTCCTCCTCATTCTGCTCGATGGCTTTTAGCTTGTCATTGATGCTCACCACCTGACACTTATCCTTGAGTCTCCTGAGATCGTTAGGTCGCAGCACCAGTTGCTTTGCGGCTTGATTGCGCCTTCTCTCCCGCTCGTTGCGCTTCAGCTGCTTCTGATCGAAGGCCGCAAACTGCTCGCTGCGCCGTCGAAAAGGAACGTAGCCCATGTTAGGTGCCATCGCTGTCATTGGCCGATATCCACCAGGAGGCGGCCGATAGGCAGCTGTCTGAGCCCGAGCCCTCAGCTCCTGGCATTTCTGCTTTAATTGCGCCTCGGCGCTGACAAACCGCACATTGCAGGCCGACAAACAAGGCATTGTAGGTGCCAATAAACTGATAGTTCAAGAGAAATCAAATCAATGCGACACGAACACTTCCACTGCCACGAAATGTGGTAAGAAACGGACAGAAGATAACGTTGTGCAGTTACCAGGCGTCCGTTTGTTTGTTTGTTTGTTTGTTTTGACCGCAAACGAGGGTCACCTTGGCAGCGGTCTGGTAACCCTGGCATTGCACTTGGCGTGAAACTGTTTGGCAACACCCTTCGTTACCCTAGAAGGAGCTGGCTGCAATTGATTTGCAGGGAGTAAGAAAGGGCAGGCAGAGAGATTCTTTTCACTTTGAAGTCTCCTTTGGTCGAAGAAAACCTCAGCAATGCCAGCTAGCAACTGTTTGGCTTGTTATCTAGTTTACCCGCCGACCAAACATTTGAGCAAACCCAAAACCCATCAGAAATGCAACGAAGCATAAATTTGGAGCGCTCCAGCCCTATGATTTATGCGGAATGCTCAAGGACAAAATGTCTAGGAAACATGCACAACACACATCACAACACACATGCCACACACAGCTGCTCAATGATGTGTGTGAATGTTGAAAAGAAGTCAGCAATTATGCGGCATACAAAAGCAATAAGCCAACAAAATTCACACATTGTGGCCATTGGCCATGGGAGACTAGTGACCAGGGACTACACTGATAAAAAACAGTTGCGTTTTATTATTATTTATATGTGGGTTAATTTTCAAAACTACTCAATTCAAATCAGCAATAGAATACTTCTTATTTCACTTTAATATTAATTTGTGCAAATTAAAACATAGATTTATGTGTATACAATTTAATGTTGTTCAATGAAAGTGCAAGTAGTAAGAGTTACGATGTTTTTTCCTCTGTGTAGTGACTAGTGACTGGTGGTAAGTAAAACTCATTCGGATTTGGCAACTGGACATTTGAGATATCATAAGAGGATGTCCGAGAACAGAGCATTGCCTCTGCCCATCCAATCGGTCAGAAATCCCAATGCCCAGCTGGGCGTGTTGCAAGTCTAAGCTGGCAAAGTTTACGGCCACACATACAAATTAACTTGACCAGAGAGCAACAGACAGCCAGTTTGCCACGCCCACATTGTCAAACACACACAGTGCCCGAAAACGAGAGGGAGAGAAAAGAGGAAAGAAATCTAAAACTGAACAAGCATCCACAATGATTTCTGCTGACTTTAATAAAAAGTTTTTGCAATGAAAACTTTCACTCGAAATATGCAGAGTCCTTTTCGAGCACTTCACAGATGCATTCAGGCGTTAAAGTCAACTTAAGCCCGGTTCCCATTTAGAGCATTTCCCATTTTCCATCTACCATTTACCAGTCCACAAGGGAGATCTCACACAGAAGAGAGTCCTCCATGGGGAGCACATTGCCTGCCGCAAATGTAAATTGACATTTTCGAGTGCACGATTGAGCAAATGAACGCTTTTTTTGGCCTTCGCCAAGGACCTTTGGCAAGTGTAATGGCAGTCAAGTTGTTGGATTAGCAGCAGGCCTCAATAGCAGGGTGAGAGTTGAGAGGTCATGCATGGCCGCTTCGCACATGAACTTCTTGATTACATGCAAAATGCTATTGGCCATGGCCCAGAAGCGAAGTAGCGCGAGTTTAGTTCGAAGGCATCATTAGAGCATTGGATCAAGCCTTAATTTATGCGCTCAACTTGCGAGAATTTACTATGGGGACTCTCTCCAATTTTTGGAATTAATTAATAATTAATTATTTAGATTTTGTAGTCTAGTTTTCAAATATCAATAGGAAGTTGGCGTGTTGTTATGTTATTCACATATTCATATAATAGAAACAATTAGTAGTAAAACGAATTTTATACGTACATCAGGAATTATATTTTGCATTGGTAGAAAAAGTGCGGAAAAGTGCATTTTAGATTATCATTACATTGAACAAGAATTGACTTCGCTACAATATTCAGTATATTTGGATGCTTGGACTCGGTTGGACTCACTTTGTAGCTTTATTGAAATATAAGATTTCACTTAAAATGTCTATAAGTGAGATGTTCCCATAGTCCCAATATTGGAATTCCTTCTTCTGGGTAATTGAAGCTAAGCCAAGCACTTGGGCGTTGATTGATTGTGGCCTAAAGAGCCGATTTGCTAGGATAGTTTATCGCACGACTCTAGCTAATATTTTGATTCACTCTACTTACCTTATTTTGCAGGTGAGTCCAGCGTAGTCCAGAGAGGATGAAGCCGTGGAGTAGACAGAGCATTACACATAACTCAGAGCCATGTTTCTAGCCAGACAAATGCTTCAACTTAAACCAAATCCAGACAGTGCTCATTTCCCCAGACTGCTTCAGTCACTGAAATTGACTTGAGCACAAAACTTTGGACGTTTCCACTCTCGAATCGTCAGTGTCGAGTGCCTGAGTGCATTACGCATACGCCACGTATGCGAACGTGGCAGGACCCAACGGGCCTATTACAAAAGCTGCTGCTGTTGCTGCAGCCGTCAAATGCCTTTTGCCATATGATTCATTGCCCTGCCCAGCCCTGCCCTGTCCCACCAGAAGAGGGAGGAGATGTTCCTCTGCCAGACATGCGTGTGTCGACTTATTTGCATAAATTATGGACTAGGCAACAGCTCGACAGGGAGATGGAGCCGGCGCCAAGCTACTTACTAACTCTCCAGCCCTGTGCTGCTATTTATATAAATTTCCCACTGACAGACATTCGATTTCCGGCTGCAGATTCTCTCGATGTTTCGTTCGTTTACATTTTCATAAACATGTGCTGGGATTTTAACCCAGCTTCTAGTCCTGTTCTCGTTCTGGCTGACAACTTTACATAACTTTGTGTGGGAATTATTGATCGTCGGCAGCTTTCAAGTTCGCTTGGCAACAACTTTTCCCCTCATGCCAAGCCCCCGTCCCACCATGTTGCCGGCAACTGGCAACTTAAGCAATTTCATGCAGTTTCCTGTCGTCGACGTCGTCGTCGTGTGATGTTCAGAGGACTAAGAGCACGTCATTTATACTGTAGCTCTGCTCGAATATCGCACGCATATTTTTATTTATTTGGCAACATATTTCGTAGCCAGATCTCATGCTGCCATACCCAGCTCTTGGCACACATTACTCATACGCACCGTTGAACTTATGTTTTGGTCAATTTTTTACAGCAAGTGTCGACTCTCCCCCTCTCTATCTTTCTATTTAAGGGAAACCCACCCTTGCAGCACATAAATTTCCACACATTTTCATTGTAAATTAATTTTATTTTATTTTTTATGTGCAGCCTTTTTCTTTTGCCAACATTTTGATTCATTTTGGGTCATCTGTTAGGGGCTGAATTGGTTTTGTAATATACTCGCATGTGGCCCAAATGACTTGATTAATTTACCCAAACGACAAAAACACAGCTAACACTTCTTGTTCCTTTTAATAGCCACAACTCATGTTTTCGATTAGTTTATTTGCCTATTCATTCCCTTAGGTTCATCTTCCGTCAATAAATCGAAACTTTAACCAACTGATTGAACTAATTATTTTGCCCCTGTGTCAACGTTCCGAATCTCAAGCAAATCTTCTGGAAATACTTGATTTGAGTTTAGCTTTCAATCAATCTGACACAGATTCAGTTTAATGAAAATTTTTGTGTGGGAGGAGAAGTCTGTCAATTGCCTGAAAACGTTTGAGAGATGCATCTTCTCTGCTCTTTTAATTTCCTTGGTCATTTTAATTTCTTCAACCTTTTTCTGTACGGGCATGTAAACAAATTTCATTGGAATTAAATTTTAATCATGCTGCAATACGAAACTGGTTTCTTTTACTTGTTTTTGCATTTCTCTGCCTCCTCCTGCAATCTCGTGCATGCCACGAAAAATATAATTTATATTTAATCCAACACACAAACAAGTCATTAACCATATTTGGCCAGCCAACCTGGCCGGGCCACTGACATTTTCTGCTGCATGTAAAAACGAAATTTATGAAGACTGCAGCAAAGAATTACGGTCTCTGTCTCCCCGTTCTCGGTTGACTCTCTGTGTTCTGTGTTCTGGGTTCAGGTTATGGTTCTTAATATTGCGAGGAACTTCAGCGCGAGCTGTACCTTTGGATTATTTATGGGGATGCTGATAAGATGTTGGGTCAGGTTGGTCAATTGCTGTCCCATTGTGAGTCACTTGGTCAGCCCATCGCCAACCCCCCCACAATCATCATCATCATCATCTCGAGTGCTCAATTTGTCATTGATGTGTTGCTTTTAATAGACTCTCTGCAATTGAATGTCCGGGACCCCCTCTCAGATCGATCAGCCCAATTTAAATTCAATACACTGTCCCCTCGCTGAATCAGCTGCAAATTCGCAGAAATTCACTGGAAATTATTTGAATTCATATTCTGTCTGGGCGTAGTACGAATACTCGTATTATAGAAACCACACGCGTACGTGCAACATTCAAGCTCATGTCAGACTGAGTCAGACTGAGGAACAGAGAAGGAGATAGAGACAGCGGCGGCGTTGACGTTGGCGCCGTTTGACGCTGACGCTGACGCCGATGCCGATGCCGATGCCGACGCCAGGCAAAGACGGCGATTGTGATTCCGATTACGTGATGTTTTAATCAATTTTTCGTTTGCCACATTCGCAAGTCGGCGATCCTCAGGCCAACTGTAAACAAACTGCACTTGCAAGTGCAGAAATTATGGCAAAAACTCATTGGCGAAAATGTTTATGCAAATTCGCAAATGTTTTAATTGATTAACGAGCTGCGAAGTGTGCCAGGCCCATCAGCTCATCCGGCAATGCATTGTATTTGTATTGTTGTTCATATTGTATATTGTTTATTGTTTATTGTTGTTGTCGCCGTTACATATTTTGCGGAAACATTACAAATTCTCTGCCTATTCCTTTTCTTAAGGGAATACAAATTTATCAGACAATTCTCAGTTCGACGTTGACAGGCGACTGCCAGTTGCATTCAAAAGTATTAGACTGAGAAAATGCTTGAATAAGCGGAGAAAATATTTAAATTTTATGTTCCTTCGAAATTAAAACAACATTGGAATAAGTTTTCTCCTCATTGCCTTGTTGTACTCAGTAAAAAGTTTGATCATATGCTAATACCTCACATCAATTGATAACATTCAGCCCAATACTCATTGAGTAAAAGGGTATATATTATTCGTAACAGGAAGAAGTAAGCATGACAGACTCTATAAAGTATTCATATATATATATATATTTTAGCCGTGATCGTCTGTCCTCCCGATCGTCTATCAACAAACAGATCTAAGAGTCTATAAGAGCTAGAGCAATCAGATTCTCTCGTAAATCGAGTTTGTTTCAAATCTTGACTCGATCCTTTCCGCTTCCGCATTTCAATGTAAACGTGTAGCATCTACACTATATAAGCTAAAACCTTCATATTTAATATTTATTTCATACGTGTTTGTTTTCTCCACGGACATTTCATTGCATCCGATGTTTGCCAAAATTCAAGGCTTCAGCTTTAAAATTGATCATTAAATATGATTTCAAAATATTTTGTTCATAACTTCCGAGTTTATTTTCCGAATGCGATGGGACCCTGATGATTGTTCTGTATACCAAGATTGAGGACTCTAACTTTAATCTAATATATAATCAATTTTGTGAGTGGTTCTTTTTCCG
The DNA here is from genome assembly GCA_958299025.2 of Drosophila histrio. Classification (NCBI taxonomy): domain Eukaryota; kingdom Metazoa; phylum Arthropoda; class Insecta; order Diptera; family Drosophilidae; genus Drosophila; species Drosophila histrio. Next base: position 27,561,054 of record OY729166.1, read on the forward strand.
ATAAAGTGACTTTGGTAAAGATTATAATCTGGCTAGTGTAATAGAACAAAACATATTACAAAATAATAAATTGATATTTACTAGTTTGGTTGCTTGTTAGTTTGACTCTGGTAGGGACTCCTCTTAACGCCTTTTTGACATATGCCTGTGGCCACTTCACTGTCCAGCCTCAGTCTGGGCATTAAAACCAAAACTCAAACTTGACCGTCAGAGCCAACAACGTCAAGCGGGCAGCAGACTGCAGACTACGGACTGCAGTTTGGAGGTTGCAATTGCAGACCAACGAATAGGAGAAGGAGAACCAACACAGCATCAGGAACATAAAGCTCCCAAGTGGAAAAACCAATAAACAAAACCCATGTCAGGGGAGGTGGCACCTAGGATGCTCTTCCACGCACTCGGAGTGCTCTCGTCCAGCCGACGAGAAATAAATTACATACAAAATAACTGCAATACATGTAAATAAAAGTAGACACACACTGGAGAGCCCTGTTCCGGACTTATACTCTTCAGCTGGAGCAGCTGGGAAAACTGGAAAAGCTGGGGGACGTCGACGTCAGCGTCTCATCAACTGGCAGCCAAGTAAAAAGTCAGTCCAGGGAACAGTCAGTCCATTGTCCTACGTCCTGGGGATGTGTGTGTCCAAAGGACTTTTATGCTTGCCACATGGCTGCTGTCCTGCACAGCGACATTTTGACGTCCCCAACTCCCGGGCTTGAGTGTGCCGAGTACTGAGGACCGAGGAGGAGCAGCCAGACCGCCCGAGGCCAAAAGTATCACTTGTCAGATTAATTTACGTGTTTGTGCTGCCGCCACAGCACCAGCTAGGACTATGGCTCTGTGTCCTGTGTGTTGTGCGTTGTGTGTTCTGACAAAGAAATCAGCTGCTGCGGTGCGGTGCTCCACATGCAAAAACCGGAGCTGAGGCATGTCGCCGTCGTATTTACTTGAAGTAGCCTCGCTCCTAGAGCGCCAGGACCTCTGCTGAGGCTATGTAAATTGAGTGTCCTCCATGGAGGCACTGAGCGGGGCCTTTAATGTGCTCGAATTTAAATGGACAGCACACTTGCATACACGCACGTACGCAACAAGCTTTAATGTTGCATTACAATTTTAAGCCTGACACGCCCCCAAAGGTTCCCTCTGCACCCTTCCTGGCTTTCGGCTATCCACCCTTGTTATTTGACATTTTTCAATTTGTAAGGCCTTGGAATTATCGGCGAGAACAGAAGAACAGTGGGAAATCTATCACTTAATTTGAGTAAATAAATTGTACTAGGCAACATTAAATGAAATATTGAATTAGAGCTTGCTTTGTGACATAAATTAGCTAATTATGATTGAACTAAATTTCCAAAAACATATTTTTTAAACTATCTAGAAGAGTATTTCTTCGAATAGTCATTCAAAATATAATCAAATAAATTACAGAGATAAATGCAGTCAGGTATGAACTCAGATTTGATGAGGTAAACTCAATCTTCAAACAAAATACTTTTAGCAAATTGTCGGAATTGTTGTCTCCCATAAAAGATCTCAATAGAGACAATGTAATTTATCTTGTGTCTTTACTAGTTCCCATTAGAGTGTCTCTGTATGTGTCTTGAATCTCTTATTTCATAATTTAAATCATTAAATTGATGATTACGAATTCGAAGTAAATACGCAAAACAAACCCAATGCTAACAAAACATTATTTATAATTAATTTAACTATTAAAGTTGGGAAATATTTGATTAATTATTAGTCATCATCTACCTAAAGTTATTATAATTCATATTGAGAACAACCGCTGGCCTCAGCAGCTTTAATAATATTAAAATTGCTCATTGCATGTCATATGAATCATATGAAATTCAACAAAGACGCAAATTTAACTTACCGGAGCTGAAACCGAAAACTTTTACCGATCTTAAGCTGTTTAAATCTAATACAGAAACCGGTAACTAAGCCGAAACAAATTATTTTTCAATAACAGAAAACCGAAACGTTTTTTCGATACAGATTCGGTTTTTTTCCAAGAGTTTATTGTAGTTTTCTGTATGTATGTATATTATATTGCAATTAATTACAAATACAGTTGCAATTTAAGTACGGGCTATCAGAATAAGTTATTTATTAGGTTAAGCTACATATTTATACCGATACGTACCGATACAGATACCGGAACCGAATAGACAAAACGGATATAGAACCTTTTACTGAAATACTCGATTCGACTTGTACTCAAACCAGAATATATATTTGTTTTGGTTTTAAGCCCTGCTTATGAAAAATTGCCAATAATAATCTTTTTTTTTAGTATCGAATTGTTGGTTATATTCACTAGAAACTCCTGATTATACGTATGATATTCCATCCCTTTCCCTTTCTTTGAATTATCGTTGAAAGGTGCTGGATACAAGTATTTATAATATTACAAATTATTGATCGATTTGGATATTTAATTGTCCTGCTCTTTACTTATAGATAACTGATTATATTCATATTTTTCCATTTTATCCCATTGTGAACAATCCCTTTGAGTGCATTTTTGGAGGTTGGGCTGTGTTTTGTGTGTCGTCGCTTGATTTTAAGTTTTAATTTATGCAAATTGTTGATATTTGTTGTTGCTGTCATTGTTGTTGTTGTTGTTGTTTATTTTGTTGCTGTTATTTTTACACATGTGTTGGTCCCTCAGTGTTGTGTCTGCCCGTGTAACATTTGTGGGTGTGTGTCTTAATGTTTGCTTTAGACGCATTTAAATTTTGCAGCCCCACTGCCACTACCACGCCCCCTTTCGTCCCACACTGACAACCACGCACACAGCCTCAGCATCGACGGCAACACTGCCACCGATAAGGATAATGGAAAATTTATTAGTTTAATTGAATTTCTAAGGCGGAAGTTTTACGTTTACGTAATGATATCGTCGTCGTCCTTTGGCATGCCAACAGAGCTTGGTCCTTTGCTTCCATTGTTGTTGTTGTCGGTGGCTATGGCGGTTTGTATACATTGTTGTTTCTTCTCTCAGCTCCCATCCAGCCCCCTGCCAACCATTTGTGCTTTCTGCATGTGGCTGCTGTTTTAGTTTGAGGTTTTGTATGCCTCGATAATTTATTAATGAATGCATTTGCCTACCACTTTTTCCCTGACTGAGATTGCTTTTAACTTTGCTTTGGGTTCGGTTTGGTTTGGTTTGGTTTTGTGGATAGCGGTTTGCTTAGCTAGCGATGGGGAATGTTCGATTATCCTGCAGATCAGCCCAGAGGGTCCTTCATTAGTTACCTGCTTATCAACTTGAAGCGAACGATTTACTATCTCTCGACCAACCGAGTAACCACTTCCGTTGCCGTTCTCATTTCCTTTGCCCGAAACAGCTGGAACAGCAAATTTGCATGGAGAATACCAACACGATAACTATCGCCTACACAGTGAAAAATATTTATATCTCACGGTCTAGGCATTAAATCAACTATTTATACGTTCAGATTTTATTGTAAACGTTTTCTATTGATTAAAGGTGTGTACACACAATCAAATCTCAGTTTCAATATGGAAATATTAATATTTACATGAAATCATGTTTCATTTAAGTACTGAACCAGAATAAATACAATTACGTAGCACTCCATTAGCGTTATAAATACGTTATTAAACTAACAGCAAGTTATATTTAGTTGAAATATGTTTCAGATTAAATCTAGCATATTTTTGCCATATTTATCTATATTTGACTTAAATATTTGTACTAAATATTGAATTAAACTATACAAATCTTTGATAGCAATAATTTAAATAGTTGCAAATAATTTCTCAACATTTTTCTACATAACTCGAATTAACTTTAAACTAAGTTTTATGTTTTAAATGCTTTCCACTTTAGTAATATTACGTATATTCATATTAGCAACAAAATATTAATATCATCATTGACATTTAAGTATGCTTTGAGTTAACGCAAAGTATTTTGTAGTTAATTTATAATTTCGAAAGTTATTATGCAAATATTTCATTACACATTTAGATTTTTCTATCAGTGTATCGATTTCAAACACCTAGGAGTGCTTAGTCGGGAATAAGGGCGGGAAGAGCGCCTAAAAGCAGGCTAGACAAATTTTTCATTGCCTCGCGCTGTCGTCGATTCTTAAAGGCAGAAAGTTAATCAGTAAACTCAAGAACAACAAATGGCAGACAGACAAGCTAAAAGCAAACGCGAAACAAAGGCAGAGTGAGAAAGAGGTGCAGAGAGAGAGAGAGAGAGAGTTGGTGCAATAGAGATGGCTATGTCAGTAGCCAAAACAAAACACTTAGCAGCTGCCAAAGCGCTGACTGAGTGACCTGAAGCGAGTCCAGAGAGTCGCTTGGACATTAAGTGTGAGGAAGAGGCGGAGAATGAAGAGGAGAAGGTGGAGGAGGGAGTGCAAACGGTAGCTGGAAACAGCGGCAAATGGTCAAGTGGCAACCCCTTTGCTGCTGCCTGAAGTGGTCAAAAGTGGCGCCGGGGTGCAAATGGCAAAAGCCAAATGATGAAAGTGCTGCTGAAGCTCCTGCTGCTGTTCCTGCTGATGTTCCTCTTGTCCTCAAAGTCCTTGTCATGGAGCGCGCGCACATCAAAGGTGCGAGCTGCGCTGCAGGGTTCTAGATTGGGCACTGGACTGAGGATTGAGGTGCGGGGGCGGGGGCGGGATGGCAGGTCCTGGCGCGCCACTTTGCATAAATGACGGGTGGGAGCGAAAATAATAAACTAGGAATACGCACGGACTGCAGCAGGGATCGATGGCTTGACTTGGTCGTCGCTCCTTTCGTGACCTTTATGCCTTTTAATGTGGTTTGCCAGGCAGACACCCCTGCAATTTGCAATTAATCAGCAAACAGGCAAACAGGGGCAGCTCCAACCTGGAGAAACAGATAAATAGACAGACAGACACGCGGACAGACAGATGACAAACAGTTGCTGGTATTCCATGTTTTTTGTTCCTGTTGCAGTTGCTGTAGCATATTTGCAGGCGTATGGCAGTCGTTGCAAATGTTGCAGGGGCACACATAAATTAACTAGCGACTGTCCTGGCGGCAAAGGGTTAATTTTGTAAAATATTTTAATAGTCGCCACTGCAGTGCCATTTGGCATTTATCCACCTCCTTCAACTGCCCCCCCCCCCCCCTTCTTGCGGACTGCAGTGCAACTTCGAGGGTCGTTCGTTTATTTTGCATTTTGCAAGTTTTTAATTTCATTTGCACATTAGAGTCAATATGAGGAGCTAACTGGCTTACACATAAGCCACGTGTCTTACCATACATATATATATATATATATATAGAGAGAGAGAGAGAGAGAGATGAAGACAAAGAATAAGAGATAGATACAAATTACGATTTAAAATCAATTATCTATCGACTTAAAAACAAGTGGGAGCAATTTGAATGTTAACTTTTATGCTGGTTTGTTAGCTTAAATTAGATTAAGTAAATTAATTGTAATTTAAAAGTCATGTCAACTTTCAACAACGATTTCATTAAATTAAAGCAGTAGTCACTAACGTTATCTCGTATATAAACTAATTCTTCAACAATTCAATTAAAATTACTTACTTTAATATATTAAAATATTCCAATATTAATCTGTATTCTATTTTAAATCAAGTAATTTTATATTTAGTAAATATTATTTAATTTTGTTATATATATCCTGTTTTATAATTAACTTTTATTGATTGAAATTTGTTATTATTTATTTATTTATATTTCTTTGTGCCATACAATTTTTGTATTATTTTTTCTTAGAAGTGCCATCAGTCTATATATAAATATACTATATTTATTATCTTAAAAAATTAATATGACTGATTAACTAAGAAGTCTCAGTACTTGTAGTATCAGGAAGCTATAAATTAAATAAATACAAATGAATACAGTGAAACGTGCAACAGGAAAGGCTATAGTCCAGCTATTGCTAACAGTCGTATCTTTGCTATAAAATTTAAATAGAGCCTGAGTTTCTTTAAGAAGCGGCTCAGTAAAAGGAGCAAGTCTAAGTATAATTCAAAAAAATAATAAATGACAATTTTATGGAGTGGGCTGAGTCTTCTTGGGCAACTTTTACTGTAGGTGTTTGTCTACTTGCCATGCCAAGGAATAAGTAAAAGAATAAGACATCCCATCCCAGATCTCAGGGCCCTGCACATGTGGTGCTGTCGCGAGATGGAGACTGCCAAAAGGCAAGCCGAGAAAATAAGTCATTAAAATGCGGATTACCCAAAGCGTAGAAGTGGATTTTTGCATGTTATTTGCGCGATGCGTCGCCAGACTCCAAACTCTAGTCTGTGTTGGGCTCGTCGGATTGGGTCGAGGCTCAACTCGGTGACTGACAGGGCGCCCGGGAGGCACACAAACTGTGAATATGTTAAGCTCTTTCTCCACTCCAGTCTCTGTGTGTGTTAGGCCTTCGGATTTGACAGGCAGCCAAGGACTGAAGAGCCAAGCAGCCGAGAGCGAGTGAAATATTTATTAATGATCCTTTTAAGATTTTGCGTGGAACGGCAACATAATTCATTTTGCTCATAAACTGGCTGACTCCAAGTGATGGAACGGAGCATGAAAAAAAAAACACGAATAGGAATATCAAGAGGAGTGCCTAGAAAATAAATAGTTTAGATACATATACATGTTCCCAGTAAAGGATAAGGATCAAACATTCATTGACCAAATCCATTCCAATCTCAATTTTATCTGCTAAGCTAAATACTTAAACACTTCTTTAATTTCCTCTGTCCCAAATACCTTTATCAAACTGAATGCGAGTTGAACCCAAACATAAATTGTTAGTTGGACACATCAAGCAAAAAAATGCCAACAACTCAGCGCCAACAATCCGAAGAACGCCTTTAAATGCCAATTAATTTTGGCTCGCCGCAAACTGTCAAGTTATTGGACAGATACTTCGAAAACAATTCCCAGAATATCCCACACGTTCTGGATTATTTTTTGAATTTTTAATATCAAAACAAAAATGAAGAAAATATAAAAAAGAGAAGCCGCCTCCTCTAAGCTCACGGTTTGTTTACGATCTTTTAAGCTTGGTTTATGACACCGCATCGATCGCTTCCAAAGCGGTTTCATTTTTGCTGTTTTATTTGCCTCGAAATTAGCAATTAATTCCCAATGTGTGTGCTCCCATCAAGGAGGCGTGTGTTGATTTTTATTACTATTGAGCTGATTGCTGCCCGTTGCGACGGATCGCGCTGACTCAGCCAAGTTTGTGAATGAACTCAAAACTCAAAACTGAAAAGACGTGAGGCCAGCAGCAGCTGGCCACAAACAATGGGAACTGTCTGGAACTGGAACTGGGTGTGGCTTTATTGCCCAAAACTCAGAACGGAAATTAAAAAGCATCCTCTAAGCCTTGTTGATCAATGTCAGGTGCAACAGCGGAAGATCGCATTGAAAGGAGAGCACATTTTGCGAGTTCCTCAGAAGGACTTTCAATCAAAACGGAGCTGAGCTAATGCTTCATGTTGTGCCTTGTAACGTTTATAATCCAACGGGGGTTAATCAAAAGATGACAGTTAATTTTAATGCCTGGCAGGCCCCAAGGCAGGCATTTCTGATTCCATTTCTTTGGGAATGGCATGGCTGGGCCTAATCCCCATTTAGCATGCATTCGCGAATGTGTCGTCTTAAAGACGCTATAAATTTTCATTTACAATATGGAAACATGGAAATATATTGTACTATAATGCTCGCAAGTTATGCAAGTGCGAGAAGCAACAATACGAAATGCGTTCAATAAATTCTCCAGTCAAATCCGCAACTGGGACCCAGATCTGTTTTGTTCTTTTAATGTGAAAACATTTCCACATAAGCGATTTTTCACGTAAATCAAAAGTTGGCTCGATGAAAATGATGAGAATGAATAAGACGAGGGATAGGAATGGGGGCCGAGTTCAGCATGGGCGGTATTACAGCCAACTTCAACCTCATTGCAGTCGCCATGTGTCGCTGTTTGTCCTGCAAGTTATGAGATTAATTCATTTGCTTTTTGCTCGAGTGAAAATTACAAAATTACGCCATTTCCTTTTGACATTTCTCAATTTCTGTTGAATTGTGTGCGACATCGTTGCACTCGGTTGCCAGTTGGTCGCCAATCTCGAGTCAGGCGATAGGCGCTTTTGTTTTTCACATGAATTTAAATTTATAAATATTTAAGCACTATGATAGACGTCGATGACAGGGGGGCAGGAGTGGGGGATGGGCGAGGGACAGCTGCTTGTCGCGACGAGTCTTGACTGTAGGCGGGTCGCACGCTGTTAGGCAAACAGAAACAGTTCTGGCCCAAAAACCAGTCGAGAATCGAGCGACAACAATCCCACAGTCCAGTGCAGACCTCCTAGACCCTCCTAGACCCAGACCCAGACCCAAGCCCAGATCCAGACCAGCCAGCCAGACATTCTCGACTCGACATGATAAAAATGAATCTTTGATGTCATTTGGGTTTTGTATGAAAATGTGTTTTAATGAAAAAAGGGCAACAACAACAATATCAGACAGTTCAAAATAGAGTCTGTGCTGTGGCTGTTGTTAATGAAATTTGCTCAGGTTGCGAGCAGGTCGCTTTATTTGCCAAAAATATTAAAATCATAAATAAATTATAAGGTAAATGCGAGTAAGCCGAAAGAGAGAACTTCATTCTCTTTAAAGATAAACATTGTGATACCCTTTAATAGACGTTAGCTAAATAATTTAATTTATAAATAATACTGCATGTTACTAACGCCTTTATGTCTAATCAAATCAATAGCTGAGTATGCTATATTTTTATCTTTTGGCCTGATTTCTGGTTCTCCCAAATCCCAGTAAGGAATGCTGAATCTTTATTTTTATTAAATTTAAATTTACTTTAATCTTGGATCATAGTTGATAATAATAATATAAATGAATACTCTAGCTTTGTCTGGCTTTCACTCACAACTTCTGTTTATCATTTCATCAGTTGAAATTAAGTTTCTCTTTAGCTCAGATCATCTCATCTGTTGCGCTCTTCCAACACCCACAATCATTTGAAAGCAATCATTAAATGATTATTCAATTATTTTCCCCACACTTTTCGTGTTGCATTATTCATTTTGGCCAAAGCCAGAGAGATGCCTCTCTGGCCAACAACAATCCAATTAACGTCAAAATAACGCCACATACTCGCAGCACATAGACATTCTTGTAAGTAGACCCCGAGCGAATGAGAAATCGTTTAATAGGCGCATCAATCAGTTAGGCGTACTCATAAAACACCAGACAACCGAACAACAACACTTGCCACAGCAACAACAACAACAGCAACAACGAGAAGAGAAGTTGTTGCACGAATAGAAATAAAACATGGTTGCATAGCACATCGAACAAGCATAAGACGCAACACAGGCAACAGTCAACAGGCAACAGGCACATGCACATTCATTTCTTTTGAAGTGCCTGCAACAACATGTAGCATATGTATCTTAAAGATGCAGATAAAACAGACAGACAGACGAGAGCGAGAGAGAGAGAGAATACTCTCGGCCTGCACTTAATTGTTAAGACAAATCATACGCTAATGGCCGTAAAGCGAAGTGCGCAACGCGCATCCCAAAGATACGCGAAACGCGGCATGCCACGACAGAGTCGACTCTCCTCACTATTGGGCCTCCTCTCGGTCGCGTTGTCTCTAGTGCACACATTAAAAATTAAATAAACAATTTGCTGCAGTTTCATTGGAAAATGTGTGATTAAATGCGGTTGATGGTTCATGGTTCATGGTTCGTGGTTGGCGGTTGCTGCGTTGCAACGTTGCAACGTTGCTCGGCCTTTTTATGGCCATTGAAGTAGCTTCCAAGTTTTTCGGAATGTATTTGATGCATTTCTGGTTTTGGGCCATCAATTTTATGGCAAACGGATGTGTTATTTATTGGTTCTTAGTAGATGAATTTTAAGGGAATATTGAGAGCGTAGACCTGAGTTTCTATCCACATCTATTCAAATTGGCGACTCGCATTGTATCGGCCAACATTGTTTCCTCAAGTAATTTGGATAGTTTGCAATTTGGCCAAATCAGTGTGTCAATCGAGCACTAATTGGCGCAGTCGAATGCAATCTCCAAATAAGGGCCATATCAAATTGTAGCTCCAGGATACGAGTTCCCAGCTCTATCTGTATCCGTATCTCAATCTTTATACATGCCAGTATACGGCCACAATTCTAGCCAAATCAAAGTTAATGCAAGTGCCAATTGCCATGCTCGACTGTCAATCAGTTCGAGAACTGTAACCCGTTTTTATACTCGTATGTCTCTTTGCTCAGGTCTCAAGTCGTAACTCTTGGAAATTTGTTTCCGCTTTTGCGCTCCTGCCAGCGACACATTACATCTCTCTCTATCTCTATCTCTATCTCGATCTGTCTTTGTCTGTTGCAGGGATGTGCGTTACCAATTTTAAAGTTGGGCTTTTCGGGGCGTGCGCCCTTTGCAGCAATTACGAAACCACACAACAATCGTTCAATGGCAAAATAAAAGCGACTTAAAAATAGACAAGGCAACTGACAGAACCCACAACCAGACCAAGGAATTGTCGGCTGCTTCTGCCGTTCTTGTTGTTCCTGTTGTTGCTGTTCTTGTTGTTGTTGCTGTTGCTTCAATTTCGAGACAATCGCAAATTGACAATCAAAGTCTTCAAAGACAGTGGAAACTGCTGTGGCATCACAGCCGAGAAACAACCGAAACGAAACAGCCAAAAGAGCCAAAAACAGCCAACATGGCATCTTTTCGAATCTTTTTTATCTTCCCATACATGTGTGTGTGTATAAGCGTGTGTATCTGTGTGTGCGAGTGTGAGTGTCTGCGACGCAAAGCATTTGATTTAAATTGAGTTTGTGAAAATTTTCGTTGATTTGATTGAAGCAACTAAACTTGCACCAAGCGTAGCCAACTACAACTCCTTGCAACAGCAAAAACAACTACAATAATAAGATTCGTGGGTGTTGCAAGCAGTGAGTCAGTGAGTGTTCGAGTAGTTGCTGCTGTCGTGGGCGAGTTAGCGGTCTGTGTCTAAAGTGCATGTGAAAATTACAATATATTTGAACATTTCCTCTAGATAGATGGGAAACTCACTTTGATTTTCTACCATCATATCTTCAAGGCTTCTGATCAGGAAAATATACACTTCACAAGTTGTTCTCCAATGAATATTTTAATACTACAAACCTCTTAGGGGATTCGAGCCCAAGGAGGAACACTAAGCTACATTTGCGAAACAATAGACCCCTAGGTTGTGCTTCAAACTTTGTTTACCATTATTTCATGTTTGTTCCATCTATAACACTGTTTGTGCTCAGTGTTATTAAAAACTTACAGGTGAATCAGCAAAAGTCTCATAACTATTGCTTTGAAACAACTTAAATGATGCAAGAAATATAACAAAAAGGAGTCCATTTGATAACTTAAATTTGCTTTTGGTTTTGAGTTCTAAAAAAACAGAAGTTGAAGTCAAATAAGAAGCTGAAAGCCAAACAGTCACAACATTTGACTCATTTTTAAACAATGTTTATAAACTTAAGATATTTAAGTAATATTATTATTATAAACATCATAATTGGATTTTGAAAATTGACAATAGAGTGTAGAATTCTTACTTATTTCTGTTTGCTTTAATAAATTTTATTCAAAGACTCTTATTGAATAAACATATCCGCCTCAGTTTCAGGTTCGATTAAGAGTTTCAATCTGTTTTGACCGTCCGTTTTTTGTTTCAGGTTTCATGAAAATAATATAATGTTTCCATAATCTAAAAATAATTAAAACTTTGATGAAAGGTTTTAAAATTATTTCAAAAAAGGAAGGTAAAAGATTAATTTCAGTGATAGACCCCAAGTTTTGGACGTCTCTAGCCTGTTGAATGTATAGAGTATAAATTCGAAGTCAGTTGAAATTCATCTTCAAAGAAATTATAGTATATTGATGTCTTGAAATATATGCATATGTCATGAATGAAAAACTCGTAAAGTTCTTTACTCATTTCGACTATCTTCGTGGACTAATTGAACTGGTTTTGGTTTGTGTTCAATCGCGACACAATCAGTTAGCACTTGCTTTGCTTTCAGCTCAATTTAGCCAGATATCTTGGCCCAAAAATCAGTTGGCCCACTCAGGCGTAGTTGGACTTTTCTAATTGCTTGGCGAAAGACATTAAAGTGTTTGCCACTCGGTCTAATCTCGAATGCTCCTGGCACTCATAAACATTTTTATTTTACTAAGAAGTTGCCTTCTATCTTCAGTCCCAGTTTGGACCTTGGCTTTCACCGAGTTGGCGAGATGTTGTGTGTGCGGAAGAGGGTCTAAATGTGGAGTGTCTTCGGCTGTATGTACAACAATTTTGTCACCTCTATGCGCCACATCATCATTATCATCGTTTTATTGTTTCAGCCCCACAGCTAGAGCTGAAGTTGAAGCTGCTGCCTGTAGCAATGTGGCACCCACATGCCCCGCCGTCGCCAAACGATGCGGCGAGCGGCTCATTAAGTCGTAAAAACGTTTTAATCGCCGGCGTCGGCGTCGGTGTCGGAGTCGCCATCGAGATCCTCTTGCGAATCCATAAAGAGTTAATAAAAAACACAAAATCACGGCGGTCTCTCAGACAAAAGCCAGAAAAGACAAGCACGGCAACGTTATAAAAATGAGGAAATTTATATGCCTAACTTGTACTTTGGTATATTGAAACCACAATCTCAGTCTGTCCGTTGTCCCTCGTCCCTCGTCTTTGCCTGTGGCGCGGGCCACTGCTCTGGTTTTTATTTTTAATGCTCACAATGCTTCATTACTCATACCGAAGGCAGGGAAGTGGGGACAACACATCAACTTGTCGTCCCTGTGCTTTGCAATATAAAATGTCTCATTATCATCTGTCGGTTTGTTTACTCTTGTGTCTTTCCTTGCCCGGGTTGACTGTCATCTGGGGAGATCTGGGCAAGTGCTCGGATAGCTAGATTTGGCTAATTGGGATTGTGATTGTAGCGGATGTACTTATAAACATGCCACAATTCCCCCTGCCACACATACTGCCACAACAAAAGAGATACGACAAATCTGTGGCCCGATAACCCCCATTCGGCAGTTACCAAAAGAGTTATGTATAACATATATCGCGGCTTTTAATAGCCATTGATTGTCGATGTTAACATAAACTCGACTTGTAGACAACTGAAAAACTACAACAGAAATCCATTTAAAGTCAACAACTCCAGCGAAGCTCGCAACGCATCAACGAAATCGAAAGACAACGCCTCCAACTGTCCCCTTCTCCTTTCATTCCCATTCCGCGATTCCCTTCCCTAAGGTCCACAATTCCGGAATGCAGTTCGAACTATGGAAAATATAAATAAGTATGAACGCTATAGTCGAGTCACCGACTATTAAATACCCGCTACTCAAATGAGTTATAAATTAATGGGATCTATTAAGTTTAAACTTCAACGGATTAGGAGCTAGCGATATTGAAGTGACTAAGTAGAATAATTATTATTAATAAACGGGAACTTCCGACAAACAAAATAGCTTTCTATCTTAAAAATAGTATGAATAAGCAGATGTCACAATAAAACTCGGAATATGCTTTAATGTCCGTAGAGAGAATACTTGTGTGTGCATTAAATTTGAAGTTTCTAGCTCTTTTAAAATATAACTTTTTATTAAAACATGACAAACATGCTAGACAAACTTGATCTGTGTGTGTTTTATAGATGTCTGAGTGTCAAATTTTACTGTTCTAGCTATTATGATCTGTTGATGCTGATCAAGAATATATATGTTACATATATGCATTCCTACAAAAACAATATAGCCTTATACTCTAAGAGCACAGGGTATAATAACGACGAAGGCCCCTCACATTTTTCAGCCTCTCTCGGAGCTCTCGTTGGTTTCAGTCGATTTCGATTTCTGTCGTCGCTTGTTGTTTGCATTTTTTGTTTGCATTTTTTCTCTGTTTTTATATAAATTATTGCGACACGAGTTCATTTCGCAAAGACAGACAACATTTAGTGGACGTTCGTGGTGCTCGGTCCTTCGGCACGCCCACCTCATCCGAAGGGAGGCGCTGGCGATCTTGAACTTTTGCCATACGCCGATTCATTTGTGTTGAATTATGTCGTGGAATTTTTCGCCTTCTTGTTGTCATTTCACCTCCATTTATATATCACAATGCGCTTTGCATATCCACAGTCAGAGTTGGGATTTAGACCCGGTCTCCAAGGTGTCCTGCGGGTTACCCCGCCGCCTCCTCCAGCTACCAGCCTTTGGCGATGCGTGTATTTCGGCAGCCGTCTGGCATTGTTTGTGTTCTTGTCTGGGCCGTGAACGGGACGGGCTGTCTAGACCTTTTTGGCAACCATGTCAAGGATTTCAATCGTCGAGAAATGTAATTTTTATTGTTTCTGCACATTTGGGAGCCATTGAAGTTGTCGCCAGCTCGTGCAGTTATTTGGCAATCAGCAGGAATGGACTCTAGACTGACATAAGATGGAGGTTTCATGGATATTAAGTAGAAAGTATAGTACATTGATTCTACCATCTCTCTCACCATCTCCCTCTGTTTAAAAAACTTCATTAGACCTTTGCTCGGGCTTCACTCACATTGTCCATCTAATCGTAGGCCAGCACAAATGTCCAAGTCCGACTTTCCGACCATCTAGACACAGCTACACAGAGCGAAACAGCTTTACTAAAATTAAGTTTGCAATACCTCAATTTGAATATTTGCTGTTTTAAAATTCCATACTTAAAAGAGGTACAAATTACTGAATTAAGACCAAAAAGTGCAAAAGCCAAACACAAATAATATTTATATGAGACTCAAGAATCTAAAAGCATGTAAAACTCTAGATTTAGATTTACATTTAGATTACAGTACGGAAATTCTTCATATAAGTTCGGAACTCGTAATCAGAACACAACGAATACTCACAGGACAAGTACGTTAAATCTGAATTCAAGATATTTATATATATTTACTAAGTTTCTCACTGAAAGCCTATACCATTAACGCTATTGGTGTGTATACTCTTATTAAGCTCTAATACTTATTTTAAGAACATTTTGTACTTAACAGTGAACAACACGAATTTAATTAAAGTCTGTGATATGTATTGATCAAATCTCGTGTTATTTTGTATAATTTTTGTTACTCACTAACATAGTTTAAATGACTCGAATGAAGTTTGAATTGTAACAAAATAAGAAGTTTATTTCAAGTACTTTGAACTTTGAACTAAGAACTCACTCTTAGCTTGAGATAAAATCCAAAAATACATAAATTTTCAGACGTAAAAGTCGTACTTGGAACAATATAAGAATTAAAGTTAAAATGTGGGGATTTAGTTACGAAATACTTGATTTTTTCGCCATGTGTAAGCAATCAACTGCAGCCCAGGCAACCCACACAGTATTTAACCTCTGGTTGTTCCCTGCTCCCTTCTAACTGGCGGAAAGCGTTGGGCAAAGCAAATTTGATAGCAAGTGCACTCGCTGATTTGAGGCAGGCTGGTGGCTTATGTGCAACATGTTGCACGCTCGCAGACAGAACAACAGCAACAGCCTCGGCAGATTCGCCGCCAATAAAGATCTCATCAAGTGCAACATGCATCGTGCGTCTCTTCCCCTCGTTCCCCCATCCATCCTTCTCCCTGAAACTTTGCGATTTACCTGGGCCTCTTTTGGATTATTTGTGCAAACTTGTGGCTGGTCTTTTGGCTTTATCTGTGGCCTTTAATTTATTAATATTCTCATGCACTTCCCACTCAGTTGGGCATCTCTTTCTCTCTCTGTCTTGCTCTTTCTCTGTCTTTCTCTTTCTCTCTCTCTCTTTCTCACGCAATGTATATAAATTTTTCAATTTGCGATCTTTGAACTGTAGACAATGAATTCTTTATAGCTTAACCTTGTCTACTTCGACTACTTCTACTTCTGCTGCACTCGGACAGCGACACAACACTTCAACGATGCTTGGATTCTTCTTCCTCATGTGGTTACCCTATCCTCCCTCCCCCACTCATATTTCTCCTCTGCGTTTTATGGCATTTTTCCTGAAGGTGAATGGGCATAGGCCGAGATGAATCGACTCCAGTCACATCTGCGTCCATGAGATTTCCCGTTCTATGTATTCGTTGAGTGTGTTGGAATCTTGTGATCGCCGTGCGTTTATAAATAGCCTGGTGCCAGCGACTTTTCTTCCATTTTTCATGTTCAATTTCCTGTACTTTATAACGGCACTCGTTGGGAAAGTTTGAGCGAATGATTATTTATTTTCACAAATGTGAAATGTTTAATGTGGATTTGTTTGTTAGAAATCTCAGCCCTCCACTGAAGCTTCTTTAATACTCACAGCGACCCATTTCACACTGCAGGTTTATTGAAATGAAATCCGATAACAGTTGAGGCAAAGACAAATGCCAAACACGAACTTGGCCAGAAAACAAATTGAAAAAGTAACTGAATGATAATGAACTTCTTCTGTAAATGCCACAGAAATAAAAACTAATGTCGCCTCAACACGAAAACCAAAGAAAAGAGATTTTTGATGAACTTCGAAATATTCCCATAGCATTGAGCATTCAGCTCTGAGCTGGCGGTCAAAACGATCACGAGGAGAGCAGAGAACAAAAAGCAACCCACAAAAGTTGAAGCCATCGAATATCAACAGCCCGAATTTATTGATCATGATTACGGCCAGTATTGACGCCGCACAAGTCGTGGAAAGCAGAAGGAGCCAAAATGAAGATGCCCCCACGATTGGCAAGTGCAAGCAAAGGCGCATTGGAGCAATGGAGCAATGGAGCATTGGAGTGGGTAGCCACAAGGCACAAGGTATCTCGAGTGGAGCTACCATTGCACTACCTGTTACAGATGCTGGTACACTGATCAAAAATATGCATTGTATAATTGAAAATTTGTGTTTTAACTTTATTAAACCCCATAAGTAACTAGGACACACTTTGATGTAAAGAAAAACATTCTTAAAAGTCAAAGTTAATATGAAAATAATAATACCAGAGTGAACTAGTCGAAAAGTACACGGTCGAGCATACTTCACTATGAGAGACCCTGCACTGATTCTGTAAAATGTCATACACACACGAGCAAACACATTGCAAGCCACATATTTTGATATATCTTCTTCCTTTGGTCCGGGCTTACAATTTGATCGGAAGTCAAGGCTCTAGCTTTAATTGTTCTATTTAATAAGATTTCTAATTTCGGGGGAGAGGCCGTGACAAAGTTCTGAAACACACTGGTTCTGCTTAGGGTATAGAAGAAGCCACATACTAAAATTTGTGTATCTAGCTCTTATAGTCTCTGATAGCTAAAATTTCATATAATCAATTAAAATTAAAAATGTCATTTGATGGGGAGCTACAATATTTAGACTGTACAAAATCAATTCTGTAATCAGTCTTCACTTTCAATGATTTTGTAAGGAGCATAACTGCTGGTAAACAGAGTTGAACAACAGTATATTAAAGAGATTTACATTGCTTTTTCCTCAGTGTAGCATTCCCCTTTCCCACTTCAGTCGAGGAGAGTGTAGGCAAACCGGTGGTTCCCCTGATCGAAAAGCAGGAACAGGGGCTGTTGCTTCATATCTTGTCGAAGTAATTCATACAATTTAAGTCGTATGGGTGGTGGAGTCCTCTGCAAATGTATCTGTATCTTTGTGGCCTCCGCCTGTGCCGTTGAATTGAAATCGGAAATTCATAAATAAACTTTGCCTTTTATTGATAAATCAAAGTGAAGTGCAGCGCTGCACAGCAGCAGGGGGTTGAGGTTGGAGTTGGGATTGCGATTGCGATTGAGGTTGAGGTTGTAGTTGAGGTTGCAGTTGCAGTTGCCGCATCCCATCCTGGCAAGCAGCCACTTGGGATTGCATGTGCTGCAGTAGCATGTGGCACATATGGAATGTGAGGGGAACTGCCATTTGTATAAGTCTCACAGTCTGTTATGAAACTGTTTGTAGTTTTTTGCATTTGCATATGGAAAAGCAAAAGCAAGAGACAAAATCGATTGTTGCCAAGAAAGGCTCGATAAGTTGGAGAAACTTTCAGCAAGTGAATTGCGTTTACGCTTTAAGCTAAAGTATAGAATGTGAAAAACGATACCCCTACACTTAGCTGGTACTAAAGTGGCGTTGGCTCTTTAAGCCAAGTGCGAGTATCAGATGACTCACAGCCTCGTCATTTACCACAAAAACGGCAATCATAACCACATCAAAAGCGCTTCAATTTACGACTTTTCTTCTTAACAAAGTCGACAGATTCGAAAAAATAAACTACAACCAAATATTTACATTCAACGATAAAAAGCCAATTCAAGCCATTCGGCATTTGATGGCTTATTAGACGCCACAAGAAGACAAATCGAACAAAAGCGGCTTTTGTAATATTTTCATTTGATTTTGTTGAACGATTTTTTAATTCCAATCATAAAGTTGCCCCGTTGTGTCGACTGCATTTGAGCGAAATGATCTCTTTTATGGTTCCCCCAAACAGTCATCAAATGTCCACAAATGACATCAAACAGTCCATAATGAACTGAACAATTCGGAAGATCTAAAACTTAAATACTTCAAAGCGTTGGGGATTGAGGGATAGTTGTCGCTCCCTGTAAGCCTGACAGCTTTTCTTGACACTGATGTTAAATGTTATGTTAATTTCCAACTAGCGGGTTTTTCAAAATCAATCATTGGGTGAAAAGCTGCATTAAAGCATTATAGAGGCGCGAAGTTGTGTAATCTGAGAGGGCTTAAAATGGGCTGCTTTTCATATTGCATAAGCAGGAAGTTGTTTAAGTCGTTGCTCGAAAATGAAAGTGAAGGAATTTGTCAAGCGATGTGAACCAAAAAGGCCAAGACTCTTTACCAATTTATGGTTAAATTGTTAAAGATCATTTCAGTGCCAACTCACCGAGAAGTTCTCAGTAATCACATTAGCCACAGCGTCAAGGTTTAACGCACATCCCTTGTATCTGTATCTGTGGCTGTATTTATATCTCCATCTGTATCTGTATCTGTACCTGTAGCTGTATTCGCAATATAACACTCCGCATCACCGTAGCCATAGCTAAATCGGACATGTCAGTGTCACACAGTCATATCCATAGCATTTCATTTCATATTGCAGTTGCCGTTGTCATTGCCGTTACTGTTGTTGTTGTTTGGCTAATGAATACCGCAGACAGTTATCTCCCATTGCCCCTCCCATGTCCAGCATTTGCCATTGGCCTTTGGCAATTGGATTGTGGCCAGGCTGGCAAGACAGCTTTATGGTCTCAAGTTTTGAGCGCGACAACTGCGCAATGCGAAAAATCCCAACACCTACACTAAGACTGAGTCGGAGTCGTAGTCGGAGTCGGAGTCTTAGAGCTATGGAGCTGCTGAAAACACGTCCAAAAACAAAAGTCAGCGTATAATGAGATTAAAACTTGAACTTTGCAAGCCAAAAAGTTTCGACAGCCAAGCAGCAGGTAAATCATTTTACGCACCCGCAACGTGGAATGAACTTGAAAAACTTTTGCAATATGGCAGTTCAGTTCTACTGCGGTTGGTTGGTTGGTTGGTGTTGACGACAGGTGTGGGGGAGGGGGGAAGCTCGGTTTGGATCCCGACGGTGAGTTGTGTGAGTTATGAGTCGATGGTCGTCGTTGTCGTCGCCAGTTTGCATTCATTTCTCATTATCGACATTCAATAAAAATGCAAGCACAGTTTGCGTTTCACAACGTACTTTTAATATTTGGCATTTTGCCATTAGACAAAAATTTGTTTTGGCTTCGACTTTGGCTAAGTTGCACCAGACACCATAAATATAACGAATCCAGTTGAGTCGCCTCCGGATCACGCACCCACGTAGAGCTCGACGCTCCCAGTCATGGCTTGTCCACATCTACATCCATGTCCATGAAGGAAGGCGGAGGAGGATGTCTAACCAAGCGTGTCCAATAAAACGTCGCCTTTGTATTTGTTTTGATTGTTTATTACTGCGGTTAATCGACTCTTTTCAAAGCGATAATATAAAAACAAAGCCAGAGTCAATGACAGCAACAGCAACAACTAAAATGAAAATGAAAATGATAATGGAAAACAAAGACTAGTTGAGAAATGCTCTAGCAATCCTTTCTATACTATGGGATAAGTCAGAAGTATTTAGCAGATTTAGCAGAATTATAAGTGGAATAGATCAACAGATATTTCAGAAGTCTCGAAGATCTTCATCTTTATAATCCATAATGTGCTGCCATCGATCATCGACCTTCTGTATCAACTTCAGTAGACACTTAAACTTATTAACTATTTTGAGTCGCGTCAAACTGAAAACTGGAACAGATTCAAACATACTGCAGATTCTCAACTTCTTTGTCGGTTGCATATTTCCTGAGAAAACTGTAATACTCACTGCGATAGGGTATAATAGGTATCTGCAGCTTTGTGTGTCTACGACTATAATCAAATTTGTTCAAAAATGCTTTCGTGTGGGCCACAGCCCAGCCGAGACATGTCTAGACCCCGGTCCCTCTCATGTCCCCTCTCGTGTTACAGCGACCACGACTCACTTTCTTTCAGCATTTGTTTTTGTTTTTGTGTGTGATTTGTGCGATGGTCGGTCACAAATTGACAGGATTGAGACCTGGGACTGCATCATAAACTAACGCACAACTCGCCGGACGGGGAATGGAGCATAGAGGATGGAAACTTCACTTTGCTGTTAGCTGGATTGTATCTCGATTGACATTTAACACGGGCCATGTGGCATGTGAAACGACCGCTCATTGAGATTCCCCATATAGTGTTACCTGCCACAACAAAAAACAACAATATCATCAAAACTAATTTACAACATGTAAATCTTGCAGTTATGCAAGACTGGATATTTAGAACAATTTGTAAATTTGCAACAAATTTATTAAATATTTAGTTGCCACTTTAATTCGAATGTTGAATTGAAATTGCAGTTAAACCAATTAGAAGTCAATTCTATGGACTTGTAAGAATTCAAAAACTTAATTGAATAATATAATTAATTCTCCTATGTCTGTTTAAGACATTGAATTGACACCGAATCGTAGTCTGTCGAATGAAAATCGAAGAAAGTTTGGAAATAAGGATGACAATATCAGAGAAACAGGATACAGATAAAATCCATAAATTCGAATATTTTAAAATTATCCACAATATCTTATTAAGAGCCTTTAGCCTTATTGCGGAACTGTCTGTATGAAATAAGAGTAAATAATGCTAAATATGCCCGACTTTTAATTATAATACAATTTTAACCTGTTAACTTTGATTTAATTAATTACAATCACTACCACGTTAAGGATATTTCTCGTGATTCATCATAATTTAAAAACAGTTTTCTAATTTGTGAAATAATTCGTCGATGTGAATGCAAGTTATACAGACAACAACCCACAGAGTGATTCATTGTACGCTTAAACAACGCGTGGTCCAGTTTATAGCTGTCAGCTGTCATTTATCGGGTCAACAGTGTTGCATATGTGTTTGCGAGTCTTGCTTTTAAATAGAACAAAATTTGTTTATTTTTCTGCCTGTCTATCACTCTCTCTCTGTCTCTCTCTCTCACTGAAATGCCAAAACCGAACGTCGAACCAAATTGATTCACAACAAATGCTGTGTTTGGATCTGCGAAAAAGTATCTACACAAGTATTATGCAAAATTAACGTATCTACGTGTGTGTGTGTGCATGACTATTCCTGATTTTCCTGGAAAAGCTCATGGCTACACGCATTATGTATGCCATGCTCCTGCATCGATAAATCAGTCAAAACTGTCAAATGCATATAAATTATATGCAAGCGCGCTCCACTGCCCAATGGACAGTGGACAGTGGATAGTGGACAGAGGATAGTGGACAGTGGACAGAGGACAGAGGATATTGGACTGTGGGTGTGCTAAACTTGCAGATGGAGTTGGAGATGGCGATGACGATGGAGCCTGAACTCGGAACGCAGCCAGACAGAACAATAACAAGGCACGTATTGCATAAATGCAATATGCACACAACTCACACGAGGAGCCAAAGGGGCGAGTCGAGTGCAAGGGAATATGCGTGGGTTGTGTATGTGGATGGTACCTGCATTTGGTATAGGATTCAGCCAGGTGAACAACGTGTAGGAGGCAAACACTGAAAGTGTGTCTCTGTGTGTGTGTGTGTGTGTTTGTGCCTATTAGAACTTGTTGAGTGCCGTTTGAGTGGACGACGATGAGAGGACGTGGGCAATGTCTCCGTCGTTGTCGTCGTCGTCGTCATCGTCATCCCGTATGAAGTTATGTTAATGGGCAATGACTGTTGGGATTTGTATTAGATAGGGTAATGTGAATGGGGCTGGCCATAACAGTTAATGCTTGAGATTACAATGCAAAGGGAGTTAGGGAGAAAATAAGTAGTAGGAGGGGTCAGATGAAGACAGCATAAGCGATTGTATTAATGTACTGAACTGTTAGATTTGCCCAGTTTAACTTAATCGCTGGAAGGTGACAAGTCTGAATCACTCTTTTGGGGCTTTATTCAGAGTTATAGCTATCTATCAATTGAGATCTCAAGTATTGCATCTCAACTGCGTCTCAACCTGAATCTAATCTGAATGCCTAATTTACATAGGAGTCGAAGCGATATGCGTCTGAGGTTTTAATGATGCTGTTGCCCCATTTAAGAGATCATCTCGCAGCTGATAGGCACAGTCAGGGCCATAAATGCATTTTCAGCTGATTCCAACAATGATATGCTAAAATACAAAATAAAAAAAAAATTAAAGAAAAAACAACGTAAAGCAAACAAAAGTTCTCCTCCGTTGATGATTTGAAATAATGTTGCACAATGATGTGGCATAAAAGTCAATGCAATGTCGTGGCAATGTTGTTGATAAATCAATAACTGGATTTGCCTTTGTTTCGGTCAGTCCCAACTATCCGAGCTATCCCAACTGGAGGCCCTTGTTGATCCATTGGTGCGAGATTCGTGTGCGTGATTTGTAAGAAAATTATGTAAATTATTGTGCAGAGATATAATACAATATTTTTGTTAAAGCAATTATAGCTGACCAAATATTTACGCAACAATTATGATCTTTATCTGTATCCCTCTCCATTGCTTTTCCCTTTCCCCCTTCCCGCTGTGAGTAAATGAACTTTGACCAGACTTTTCGTATCTTAATATGTTTTGATTGAGTTGGATGCGAGAAAGTTGCTCAAAATATGTTGGCAACCAGTTGTTGTACATGTCCCACATATACGAGTACTCCCTTCCCACCCGAGTGTGACCCTTGAGGTGACAATGCAACAAACCAACAGACTCTCAAACAGTAGCCGGAGACAAAGCGACAAAGCGACAACTGACAGCTGCTGTTGCAGCTTATGACAGCGATTGACAACAGACAGGCAACAGCACAAATGTTGCATGACGCCAGCCAAATGCAAATGAGGCATGCGCCGCCGCGTAGGCGACAACGAAAAGGGGCAGAGACAATACACGTTGCCGTTGCACGTTGCAAAGAGGACGCTGCGCCGGCGCACTACGCGAATTCCAATTGCAAGAAAGAAAGTTGCCTCGCCAAAGAGTTGCAACTTCCTACCAGGCGGCAGTTGGTAATTTGTGCCAACTGTCAAAATAATGTAGTCAAACATCTTGAGTCCCCCCTTATGCTGCCTGCCTCATGCCCCATGCCACAGCCATAGCGAATCACGCGCAATGAGCAATTAAATATGCGCAGTCGTGTGTGCCAGGATGAGACTGAGTTCGCCACTGGGTGACTGTGCAGCATCTTGTGGCAACATCTCAGCTCATCGAGGTTTTCCTCAGTTCGTTCTTCGCCTGACCCGAATAACTTTAGCAAATCTTCCCATTCAATGTGACAAATCACACAGAGCAAACATATCAAGTATTTCGTACTTTAGATCCCACATTTTAAACTCAATTTCTCACTAAGATTGAAATAATTAATGTCGAGGATCTCGATCTTACTTTAAGTACAATTCGTTAAGTTTAACAATTTAAGTATTGCAGTATTTCAAAATTACCTCTTTATGCCAGTTTTAAGTACAAGTGAAACTTGGTTCAAGTCCCTTAATCTCTGTAACTGGGTACAATAGCATCCTGATCAATATGTTATACTTACATACACTTATATATTTAACTTTAATCAAAATCATCTTATCTTAATTTTAAAGTACATTTTATATGTTATTATCAGTTTAAGTATTTTGAGCATTATGCTGAGCGTCACTCTGATTACTGAAAAGTATTTAAAGAAATAACTATTTTGTACTTAAAACGACACATTTCGAACTTGATTTCTCACTGAAGACGAAATGACTAAAGTCCAGAATTTCCATCTTAATTCAAGTATAACTTCTTAAGTTCGATAATTTAAGTATTTTAATATTTTACAACTTAAAAGTAAGTTCATTTATTTGTGTAAAATTTTATTTTTTAGTTAACACGTAACACTTCACGCTATCTAATCAAATTAACCAAATACTCAGTGTTGTTGTTGAAGGCTTTCAGAAAGTGTGAAAGTATTTAAGTGATAAAATATAATGATTAAATAAAGTCTTAAATTGTCAGTGCCCATTAAAAATGCTCCTCATAGCAGAAAAACTTAAACCTTTCAGAAATTTTAAACAAGCGAACAAAATAACGATTTAAGATTATAAAATTCTGATTTAAGATTTGACGAACTTGTTCACTGACCCGTTTTGAGCCCAAGTTCAGAGTTCATTTAAAAATTTTTAATAACAAAGCAGACAAGCAAGAAAACTATGAATATTTCTTATCAAGTAAACGAAAAAAATATTTGAGATTTAACAACCTTGATTTAAGATTTTACGAACTTGTTCTGTGAGCAATCGCTGTTAATAACCGATTTATAACCCAACCTCTGTACTTATATAAAGAATATTCGTACACATGTGGATTTGTATATCCCTGTGTACATCAGTCCCTGTGTACATCAATTCCTAGACAAAAACAATGAGCAAAAACTACTACAACGAGCAAAGACAACAACAACAAGCAAAGATTACAACAACGAGTTAAAGCAACGTAAGCGAATTCGCATCACCAGAAACGAACGACCTAAGAAGATCGGAGACCGAGTCGACGAAGGGAGTTGCAGTTCGGCATCTGACATGGAAGATTGCGAGAACATCAGCTCAACGAATGAAGATCTATATTAAAAGTTGCTATATTAAAATATTGTATTTACTCAATTAAATAAATAAACCCTACATTTATGTCTAGTTAATCTAGGTATTTACTCTATTCTTTTCTTATATATTAAGATCATGTGTATTTGTTATTTTGAGTAATTTATACTTATGTCAAGTAATGCGTAATGTGTATAGATACTGTAAATAGTATATAGATTATAAGCAGATGCAATAAGCAAATAAAGCTAACTAATCGATTCTCAATCTTTTCATTTCAGGTATGTACCAAGGCCTTGATTGAATATGAAATTTATGTGGTAAGTTCAACGATCCGAGTCACAAATCTGTTTCTAGCAGCGTGTGTGATCCTCGCATCGACACGGTTGTTAACATGCCATTTGAAAAACTGCCTTAAATTAAGCATAACAAACCCAAAACCCAGCGACACACTCAGACCCGTAATCTCAAGTGTTTATTACAGACGCTGAACTAAGTACTCAGTGCATGCTCGGAAGATCTTTAATAAGCGAGTCTGTATGCCATTGCATGGCGTCACAGTTGAAAGGCGGCTTTGTTCTCACTCCCACATTGTCTGTCTGTCTCTCTATCTCTCTCTCTCTCTCTCTCTCTCTCTAAAGTTTGTCGCTCTGTCTATGAATAAGAAATGCAACTTAAAAACTCGACAAACGATAAAAGTTTTCGCACATGCAGCTGGCAGGAACAGAGAAGGATTCAGGAGGCGGGACAACGGGACAGGGGGGAAACAGGGAAAGACGGCGCCAAGTTCGCCGGCAATGCAGAAAATCAAAACACTAATTTATTGCACATTTGGCACAAACAACACACGGATCAGGAGCCAAAACTCAAAGGCACCATTGGGATTCGGAGTTGGGAAAGTCTCTGGCCTCTAAGTAGCCGAGCAAGTGAGACAACGGAGACAAAGTCTAGTCATAAATCACTTTCACTGCGGCGACTGGAAAAAATAACAAAAAACTTGCAGCTCATATACATTTTTCAATAGTTCCCTAGTCCGAGAAGGGACCCCAACTTAAGTGAATCTTCCCCAGCGTCTTGGTCTGGTTTTTTTGCCCGCCACCAACAAAAAGTGCAGCCTAGCGACAAAAAATATTATTGCAGTTGTGTAAATATGTGGCTGACAGGACGGAGTTCCCAAATGTGTGCTTCAAATTGCTTGTATTTGTGCATTTGTGCATCTGTGTTTGTATTTGTGTGCCACATGAACATAACCTCAACCCGGCTAAAGAGAACCGTTTTCAAGTGCATTTTTTGCATACGAGTTTCCTGTGTGCCGCACTTGAAGTGATGCCCGACCTCAGAGCACACATGCTGGGCGAGAGAAAAGAAAGAAATTATTATAAAAATTCCACCGCCTTTATCCTTACTGCAAACAAGCGACAGTCTCTCATCCTCTCATCCCGTACCCTCTTCAGCCCTGCATCGTCGTCTGCAGACGGCGCATTCCTTGTGCAGGCTTTCTCGTGGTTGCTCCGCAATGTTTGCACTTGAACGGTGGAATGAATTCATATGAAAGTACCCAAAAAATGTCGGATGAATGTAACCTTCACAGTCTCGGGGGAAATTTAACAATCAGTTAAATGTGTTTGACTCTGTTTGTCAAAAATGATCAGGCAATTGTATTCCATATGCGAGCACCACATGCTTTCTTTGCGTTGAGTAAGGCAATTTACACAGAGCAATGAAATCTGGTACAAGTCGTACCTTAATTGCCACATTTCAAACTTGATTTCCCACTAAAAGAGAAATCAAACATCTCGATCAAAATTCAACTTGATTTCTCACTAAGAATGAAATTGTTTAAATCAAATATCTCAAACTTAATTCTAGTATGTTTTCTTATATACGAAAACATAAGTATTTCAATAATTTCAAAATTGAAAATGAATTCAAAACGTACTTGAAGTAAGGGCATTTATTCTTGATTTAAGTTAAATTCCGACTTGATCCGAGTTCTTTAATCTCTGCAACTGTGACTACTGCAACTACTAGAATATCTTTAAATAAGAACATAATATCTATGCATTCTGTAATTTAATTAAAATCTTGTAAAAGTAATTTGATATTATAAGATGTTCTTAAAATATCACTCAGAATCTCATTCTGTCTATTAAAATTATTATGTCTATAAAATCATCATAATGTGTGTTAAAGTCTTTCGGATTGTGTGAAAGTGGGTTTAGACTGACTTCAGAAACTATGCCGTTAAATAGAGACTTAGTTCCTCAGTGCTCATTAAAATATTCCTTATAGAACACAAGGTATAACCATTTGGGAATTCTAAGCAATCGATTGCAAAAAGTTTTAAGATTTGGTTTAAGATTTCACGAACTTGCTCATCAGTATTCACTGTGGAAACAAGTTTCGAGTCCGAGCTCCGAACCTTTATTAAGAATTCTCGTACTCATTTCTAAAAACTCTAGAGTTCCACTTGGTTTATGAAATTATACACTATTTTTCACTAATTCATACTTTTGTAAAGTATAGACTTAAAAACTTAATTCGAGATCATTCGAACTAAATTTTAGTACAGCTCTCTGTATAATCTCGATCCACAGTGGGAGCACTACAAGCAACAACATTTTCGTTGACCTCGACCCACTGTGCATATGATTCAGGATATTTAGCAACAAAAAAGGATTTGCTCTAACAAGCGTCCAATTGTTCCTCTATATTCGCACTATTCCCTTTTTCTCTTCTAACTCTCTCTCTCTCTCTCTCTCTCTTACTCTAATTCGATTTCCCTGTTTCCATCTCTTATTCTGACATTCTGTTTAAATCCTTAGCTGTGCCAGTGTAAAATTACACCAACATGCGGGCCAGCACAAATAAACATGAGTCACACACACATTAACACACACATATAATCACTCACACACACACACACATATTCATATACACATATTCATATACACATATACATTTACTTATGTATGTAAAGTAATTCCTTTTGCCAGCATGTTTCACATCCAAACCAATTTGTTTATTTTACTTTACCGAAATGAAAACTAATTTCCATACGTGAAACTCAATATGCCTTCCCCCGCTACTATTTCTCTCCGTCTCCCTCTTCCACTATCACCCTCTCTGTCTCACTTTCGCAATTTGTTGTGCTCAGTCCGCTAAACACACGGCTGCAATTAACAATTTAAGTGGCAGCAATAAAAGAAATTAAGTAAATTCCCCCATTTTTACCGTTTCACTTCGTATCGAACAGAGTGGAAAATTTAAAATCGGAAAATCACTGCATGGTTTTCCAGCTGCCACGCCCGAAATGACTCCCCCACCCTCACCACCCCGGCTGCTTATCAATGCATAATTTTAATGCAGTTGCTGGCCCGAAATGCATTTCATTCAGTGCAGATGCTCTTATCATAAGTAGAGAACTCGAGAGTCTCTACACTCTTCAATCTCTCCTGACTCCACAAACTCTCCAGACTGCCTTCAATTCTCCGCTTCATCAATATTCGTTTGGAAAAACGTCCCATTTCTGTTTACTCGCTGCATTTCCTTTTCAATTGGTTTTATCTTAAACCCTTTCAGCCCCTCAATTATGATTAACGATGACGCCCGAATCAGGAATAGTTTCCCAATTCTCTTGAACAGAGTCCGGGGCGCTTCCAAAATTAGCTTGTGTTTGTCGCCGCGTCATCTACTCAACAATTTCTGTACATTAACATTATCTCAGCATAATGTTTTTCTTCGTTTTGTCTTGCAGTTGCCCTAAATGCTAATGCACATTGAGGCGACCCCCGCATGTTGTACGGACTGGTTGTTGTTGTTATTGTCTTTTATTCCGAGTTTTGTTTCATCAACTGTTGTCAATTGTTGATTGATTTCTTTGGGCTGACACTTGAAATGTACCAAAATTAGCTCTGGAGTCTGGAGTCTGAAGTTTGAGTTGCTTTTTATGGGTTAAAACATTTTGTTTGACATAAATCATGTGGACATGCGGTTGCATCTTGTCTGTTTCGGCTCGAATATGGGCTCTTGAAATGTATCTGAGATGCAATCAGAGATCAGAGTCAGTATTGTCTATGCTAGAACTTTTAACTTCCTCATTATTATAACTTTAACTCATCACACAGTTAATCAAACAAAGAGAATGCGGTGCTAAACTGCATTTCAAATTCTCATCAATTCTATTAATTAAGCAGAAAATCAATAAGCATAGATAACAAGGAAAGTAGAGGAAGAAGATAAACTCAAATAGTCGAAGATTAAATACACTTAATATGGATGAGATGGCAGTCAAGGGAAGGAAAGGGAAGGGAACTTGCAAATAAAGTGATAAATGATTGCCCTAATCTATTTTATAACGCTTTCAATTGAAACTATTTAAGTTTTAATTCTTTCAATATGTCACAGATTTTTACATAATTAATTATAATCTTCGATTCCATTAAAACCGTACAAGTAATTATTGATAACCACCGTAGTTATACTCTCTTAAATGGAATGATTCACTGGGCTTAAATTAATGTTGAAGGAATTTGATTTCAATTGAAGTTAACACATTGGTGGTATTTAGCAGGTAATATTAATCAGTAATTGTTCCATTACTTGTGATGTATCAGTATTTAGTACCTGCTGAATGACGTGACAGCTTTCTATACAAATCGACCTACTACATATTTTAATAGTGCTTGAAATAAATATATTCGTCGTTAGCAGAAAACAATTAGTATCAGGTACCACATTATTTGTGCGGTGCATTTATGTGAAAGCGGTACTAAAACTCGTTGTTTTGCATACTTCGAAATGTTTTGATGAAAGCTAAAATTAGTAATAATAATTGGCGATCAAAATATCCATTAATCGATTGAAACGTATATTGATTTAAATTGTAAATATTTCACAGTGTGTCCATAGATTTAAAACATTAATTTCATAAACGACTCATAAATAATACATGTATGTAAAAGACGACAGAAAAAGGCAATATTTCCTTTTGATATTTTCCCACAATTTTTAATTTAGAAAATCATAAAAAATTATTACTTAATAAATCAAAAAGTAATTTTAAATAATAAAATAATAAACATAGATAGTAAAGTACATTTTAAATTATAATATATGTATATCTATTTGAGAAAAATATATTTATTTATTAGATTATAAGAAGGGTTAAGCTTTTAAAATATGCTTAAAAAAATTTCTAATCCTTAACCATATTTAAACAAGCCGATCAGGCGATCGGGCGCGGCAGTAGGATACCCTTTGCAGGTTTTAAAACTAGAGTATTTTGGGAAAACGAGCTATAAAACTGCTCTTGTTATCAGATTTTTCAAATTGTGGGCATCGCGATGAAATTTTTAGGATACATTAAGCCCAAGCTTTTTATCATGTGTGCCAAATCTCAAGTCTCTAGCTTGAACATTGCTTATGTTATAGTGATTTTTATAATTTTAAAACAAACGAGGCTTGATATCGAAAATTGAAAATAAACTTGATCTTCGTATGGTATTCAGGAACCTACATTCCAAATTTGAAGTCTCTAGCTCTTATAGTTGTTGAGATCGACGCGTTCATACAGACGGACGGACGGACAGACGGATGGACAGACAGAAGAACAGGTGGCAGTCGACTCGGCTATTGATACTGATCAAGAATATATATATTTTCTAGGGTCGGAGATGCCTCCTTCTTCCTGTTACATATGTACATTCACACAAATTCATTATACCCTTATTAGAAAAGGTGGATACCATAGAAAAGTTTTTTAGGTGTTTTTTATCTGCAGTAACATAAATTGGGTTGTTAAATAGTAAAATCTGGCTAATGACGCTTCGATAAACATTGAAAAGTTAGTTTAGTTAGCTCAAAAATTAATTAATATTGAATACTCTATAGAATATACATTTGCTGATTGAATTGTAGTACTCATTGTTAGGGATAACTAACAATATCCAAGGTTAAAACAGAATACAGATAAGAGCAGAGTTGCAGTAGATGCAGCGTTGCACTGTCAAGGACGGGCCGGTCTCAATTTTTCAAAAGAATCGAGGGGTGGGAAAGAGGAAAAGCGGCAAGTAATTAGAACGTTAAACTTGTGCGCATAACGGTTAGAAGACGTTGCTTGGGGTGTCGACCCCCGAAATCGAATTTACAGTTGTGGTTAATGCATTTCACTTACGCAAGTGATAAAAGCGGGAAGATAAGCAAGAGTTTTAGGCGGGAAGCCTCTGGCCTGACAGCTCGTGCGTGGCCACAGATCCCATACCGAACCCCCGCCCCCCCCCACAACCCTGAAAGGCCATTCAGCCCCTTTGCCTGGGCGTGTCTAATTGCATTACCCGTCATCGTCGACATCGTCGTTGTTGTTGTCTTCTTGGACTGTCAATCGTGCGTCGCATGCATTTCAAATTCATTTTTTTGTGGCTCCCCCCGCTTGAGGGATTCCTTTGTCTACGAGAATTCTAATTCATTCGTTGTCAGTTTCTTGTGGCGCTCCTCCTC
This sequence comes from Drosophila histrio, assembly GCA_958299025.2. Classification (NCBI taxonomy): domain Eukaryota; kingdom Metazoa; phylum Arthropoda; class Insecta; order Diptera; family Drosophilidae; genus Drosophila; species Drosophila histrio. Next base: position 27,592,758 of record OY729166.1, read on the forward strand.
GGTTCTTTATGTTGAATTTTGTGTAACTCTTTGACAATTTATTAGAATCGCATTAACATTTACATTTCGAATGCGTGCGGCCTTCTTTTCTTTGGCTTTTTCTTATAATTGAATTGGAAATTGTTTCTTTTTTTCCTCTTTTTGTGTAATTTTTTATGGCTTAGTCACGCGTCATTCGCATTGATATGCTCAGTACACTTACAGTTATTTTTATGACAGAGATTCTTTGAAAAGTGCCCGACGCATTAGTCATTATACTCAAATACTAGTATATGAATCTGAATGAATTATAAAACTATTTTGCATATTTTTTGCGATTTTCTCTTTTACGATACTGTCAATTTGAATATATTTATATCTTTGGAAATATGTTTTTATGTGATCTAAAGCGGGAAATGAATCAGTGCTTAATAACTTGATTAACTCGGAAACGTATATACATATGTATAAACTCTGTCTGGCGACCACAAACTATTTGTGCATATAATAAAAAATAATTGTATTACACAATTTTTAAAGTGTGTGTGTTTTTTTTGTGCTCGTATCTCAGTCGGTTTATTGTAAATTGCCACTATATAAAAATAATTTTTTAATGCACTTGTAAACCCTTTTAAAAACACACCCAGCATGCTGTTCGAATATCCACACACTGGCACCATAATAAATTTAATTTAATTTACAAGCCGAGCTTACTTTGTTGGTACACAGCAACAACAATAAAAACAACAACAACGACAACAACAACAGCAGCAAAAAACAATGAACAAATAAAATGTGCAAACTGCTGACAAAGAAAATAAAATTTATTGCATTATGTTTGCATTTTAACAAGTTTATTTTATGTCAGGAAATGGAAATGGGATTGGGAAGTGAGACCGGGAAAGGGAAAAGAAAATCTTTCAAAACTTTATTAAATAAATTAATTAATTTAATTAGAAAACTTATTGAACGCAATTGTTCTTTAGAAGCGACAATAATCGAATAAGGAAAATTATATTAACACCAAATATTATTATAAGCAACATTTTAGTTCAATGGACACTCTGAAAAAAAGAAACCCAAAATAATCAAATTACCATAATTGACGACCATTTTGGCAAAACGATTTGAGGCAAGAAAATAATATTCCATTCAAAATGGAAACGAGAAACAAAACAATCCAAATGAAATTTGAAATTTACAAGTAAATGCAATTTATAAATTAGCCATCTCGGAATCAAAGAGAAATCGGAATGGAAAAATTGGCAAAACAAAAAGCAAAGCCTAGCAAAAATATCGACAGGATATCATAAATATTGCACGAGCCGAGAAAGCGAAAGGATTTGCAAACAAATTTTCATGCTTCAGTGGAAACTAAAGCCCCTGCTCTAGCCAAAAAGGGAAAAATATTATAGAAAACAAAACAAGACAAAACAGAGAGGAAATCATGAAGCGGTGCGAAAGGAAAACATGGAAGAAACTGGCAAAGGACTAAGGATAAGCCTGCATAATCAAGTGGTTTTCGATAAATAGAGAAAAACAGCGAAAAGGTCCTGCCCCGCCCACAGTCCAACCAGACCCATGCCCAGTTAATCGAATATGTTTGTTAAAAAAGTTTTCAGGCGTAAAAAGGCACTGCAAATGTTTGGAGTCCGAGTTCGAGTCATAGTCCGCTTCAACCCTTGCAAAGGCTGGTGAAAATTTAATTTGGCTCGCGCAGCGCCGGAAAACAAAGTCCGAAACTTGAGAGAACTTTTCGAATAGGTCTCTGCACTAACCTGGACCCACCTGCAATTGCCGCTGCCTTTGCCGTTTGCCTATTGACCCACATTCTGTGTGAGCTCGGCTTGTTTTAATTTCCCCGTTCTCGACAGTGTTGCCATTCACTTTAATGCTCTTTCATTCTAAATTGCATCCTTTCTGCTAGAGAGCGGGGTGTGTGAAGGGGTAGAGGGGATACAGGGCCATTTTTTGTTATTTCTCAGTCCTATTTACAATTGTTGCCACATTTCCGGGCATTTTTTGGCCTCTGCCTGTTCTCAGCCTTTTTTTTAGCCCCTCCTCGACGTCCACATCGTCGCCATCGTCATAGTCGTCATCGTCATCGTCCTTCAGACAATTTAATGATTTTCCGAGTGAGAATTTTTTGTGTATGTAATTTTCCTGCTTTAAATTGCTTTTATGTTTTTGCTTTGCTTTTTTTTTGTTTTTGCTTTCCTCTTGTTTTTCCATTTTATACAATTTTATTTACTTTTTAGTTGCCAGTTGAGTTCTTGTTGATGTTTTATTTGCTCAGTTTGCAGAAATAGTTTGCCTAGGAATTTCGAATGAATTAAAGTGAAATTCAAAGATGAATTCTGAGGGTTTACAAGAGGTCAATACATTCAACACTCTTACTGAACATACTAAACATTTCCAGGGATTTATCAATTAAGTATCAAAGAGTTTGCTCACTAATTTAAGCCCTAATCCATTACAGACCCTTCCCCACTTGCACGTGCCGCGTCCAACAATCCAAAGCTCTATCAAATTCTGTGAAAGTTCTTCGGGACGGAACGGAACCCCATCTTTACAGTGGCTTAAAAGCCAACTCGACAAAAACTGCCCTGTTACCAAACCACAGCAGACCTTAAGCAGAAACCCAAGTAAACTCAAGCACTTGACAATACAAAAGATAATTAAATAAACAATGAATAAAAGGTCTAAATGAAAATGGGAAAATGTAAATTGAAAAATATCCCTTAAAAAAATAAGAAAATCTCAACTCCTTCCCATAAAAAAATGAAAGTGTAAAGCCGTAGAAAATCATTTGAGAACATAAAAGTGTCGTAATGAACAAAAAATTAAGGAGGTGTAAGTCTGTGCGGGAATAAAAAGCAGAAGAAAAAACAAATTTAATTTCAAAGAATTCTGGAAAAATGTTAAATGTAGTAAAAACAAATAGTGAACTCTCTTTATACTTGGATTGAACTGCGATTTCTCACTCGTGGGAAGATAAATTATTTTAAGCAAAAAATTCATCATATATATTGTATTTTAATAATAGTTTATACTTTTCGAACATTCGGAATACATGTTTATTTAAAATGTTAAGTTTTTAAAGTGTAAAAGGCAGCAGCCTGTCTTCAATTGTAACCTTTAACTTTAAAAGTCGAGTAAAGTGCGATATTCCACAAGGAGAGCATGCAATCATAAAATTAATATCAAGAATATCAGGTGAAAGCAGAAAGTGACATAAGCCATAATATCAAAGCACAAGTACAAGCAGAATTCAGAAGGAAGGAGAACCTAAAAAATGGTCTGCCCGGAGTCAACAGGCTCTGCAACTCAATCAATGAATCGTTTTCTGGGGTTTCTTTGAGTTAAGCAAACATTTCACTTTTCATTAAATGCATATCTTGAAGTTTACTCTCTAAGGCCCCCATTCGATCCGATAGTCAAATACGAGAAGTACTCCAACTTTGCGACAATCAACTCTGTTGTAGAGTGAAACATTCTCCTGCAAACAAAATAAAACAAAGTAAAGTAAAACGAAAAGAAAACGAAACAAAACAAAACAAATAAAATTGTTTTGCGTAAAAATTGCAATCATGCAATGAAGTGGAAAAGTTTGCACAACGTGTGCGACGGGCAACGGCAACGTTGGTGACATTTGTCTGTGACAAACTCGTTGTAGTTGTTGCAACAACAAACAGAAAATTGAACAAAGTATTCGCAAAACAGTAAAAATGTAGGCCCGAGACAAATGCTGCAGGCCAGCAAAAAAAAAACGTAGAGGAAAACTGAAATCAGGGTACACTACATAGCAAGGAAAGCGCCTAAAATGTCGTCGGACTCGGAGTCGGAGTCGGAGACGGAGACGAAGTCGGCGGCGTCGCCATCAAAAGCGGAAACAGACGCCGTCATCATTGTCATGAAAGCGGTGCAACTTTCTGTGTGATGTGGGCGAACCAACCCATTGCCCCTCCGGCGACGAGACGCGATAGCAGACAGAGACAGCAAAGGGGAAAGAGACGGAGGTAGAGACGACATAGTAGACGCATTGCAGATGATAATAATGTTCATGAAGCTTAAGTTGCAACAACAAGCACCTGCTAAGAAGAGGGGCATTTAAGACGAAAACTATACTACATTAAATTATAGCAAATAAACCGAGAATAAGTCAGAACTTAAACAGTTTGTTGCTCTGTCCAGGTAGCTTTATCAAACACTCTTTGCGAGCATCATCTTAGATTATTCGGCCAACTGCTCTTGGTATTTGTTTAGTTGCCTCAATTTCTCAGCCAGTCGCAATTCCAATCAGTCTCATTTTCACACACAATTCTCATTTTCTTAGCCATTTTTTCAGTTTCAGTTTTACCGCCCCTTTCTATCTATCTTGGCTTTCGTATGTCTTCCTGGCGCTGATTTTCAATGGCTGGCCAAAGTGCAAAATGTTGTAAGTTAAATGGAAACAATAATGGGCTTGAGCTTCAGCTATCCCCTTTCGTCTCCCCATCCCTTTGCAGCACATCCTCATGAGCTCCACAGTTGAAGCTCTTCAGCTAAAGTCATTGGTTAGTTTTTTGTGAATTTCGTTCGCTTTTCTTTGGCATTTTTTCAGTGTTGTTGCTTTATTGCCTTGCACTTTTCACTTTTCACTTTGCGCTCTCTACTCGATGCTCGATGCCAATGTGTCATTGTTTGGTGCTTAGTTTTTGCTCGCTTGCCTCGTGCTTCATTTGCTTCATGGCGCAATTGTTTAATTTGACAGATGAATTGGCTTTCATTGTTTGATCCCCAGAGTCCAGAGTCCCAGGAGTACCTTTGCTGTTAACCGACTTCAACTTTGACTCAAGTCGGAATCCAATCGAGTCGAGGCCAACCCAACTTTTGGCACCTCCTCCTCCTTCGGTCTCCTCCTTCAGTCGGATTCCGGTCACAGGCATTAGCTGTTTTAATTAAATCCCGACCCGAGGAGAACTGCAATGCAAAACTTCTGTTACTGGCCCTAAAATGTAGGCTCTGCAATTGCAAACTGCACAGCGACCGAGCAACAAACCATAAGACATAAAAGCAAAACCGACGCTCCATAACAAAGCCAACCACAGCACCAGCAACAACAACAACAAGAACAAAAATATCCAGGACAACAATAACAACAATATCTGCAGCAAAGCAAAGAAATAGTTTGTCCAAACTATTTGCCAGCCGCCATTTTCATATGCAACGGCGCAAGTTGCGCCATAATTTTATGCCACAGCAGCAAACTTGTGCGGTTTTCCATGCCCCTTACTCGCCTTTTCCCCCTTCCGCCACCCCTTCCTTAGCCACGCCTAATAATAAGAAATTAGAACTTACGACAGCCACTAAGTCTGTCCACAGCAGCAGCAGCAGCAACAGCAGAAGCTAGGGACAGGGATGGAGAGAAATGAGCTGCATCAGCGGGAGCTGAACTGTAATCGTCTTGTACAGAGTACCCGGCTGGCAGAGCAACTTAAAGTTAACCGCAAAATGTCCTGGCAAGCATAGAGATACACAGAAAAAAAAGAAGGGAGGAGAAAGCAAAGTTTTGCAGTCTTAGCACCTGGCCAAGACTCAACACCAGCAATGACAATGAGGCAACAACGTTCGAGGATTTTGTTGTCTCCTGGTCGTGACACAGGTTCCAACCCGGTTACCACTTCCATTGTCCATGTTTTTACTTCACATTGAACTGTGCGATCACTGGATCAAGAATCTTCATGAACAAGTGTTGTCAAAATGTTTTCAGTTGGTTTGAGTTCCCCAAACCAGATAATGAACAGAACCATTAAATTGGTCTACTCGTTGAACTCGAACAACTTTTTCAAAAAAAACAGGGGTTCGCTTTCGTGAATAAATAACTATGTAAAACTTGAACTTATTTGTTTTTATACCCTTGTTAACTTTTTATGTTATTATCTATTAGAAGACTGTTACAGACGCATCGAAATATTGAGTATAACTTGTCACACAGTTACAAAACTAACCTAAACGGAAATAGGATATCAAACAAATAATATACAATAATAAACAATATAAAAATGTAAAATTAATAATATGCCCACAGCGTATAATAATATTTAATTGAAAAACAATTGAATAACTATAGTTAAGTCTTTTCACATATTTATTGTATATTTACTGTATATTTATAAATATATTTATATATATTAAATAGTGCCCAATTTTATAAGATGTGTCTTGTAGGACTCAAATCCAAATAAATAAATACAAAACCTTATTTTTCCCTATTTTTAAAACAGTGAAAAAATAATATTGCTACATTATCTTAAGCTAGATGCTTAAATAAATAGGGAATCTTTTCATTATTAAATTGTTTAGACATAAAAAAACTTGGGAAATTGAAATACAATTGAGAAAATACATTTATATTTTTTGCATATATTTGAAAAAAGGTCGAAAAAAAAACCTTAGGATTGCAGACTTGGTTAAAAACTATAATATAAACATTAGTTCGTTTTTTAATGCCATTAAATAGTTTATACTTATTGGATATGTGTGGTTTTTTATTTCGAATTATTTCATTGCATTTATTGTGAATATCAAAGATTGTGTCTTAAATTATTGTAATATGCGTCTTAATAATCTTGCTTTATTTACACAGAATCATTTCAATGTGTAAGAAGTTACTTTGATTTTTATTTAATAATATTAATTAAGCGTAACAATAAGGATGAAAAACGAGCGAGTGTTTAATATTCGTACATTTGTAAAGTATAAGATAGTATCAAACAATTACAAAATAGAGGAATTATTTTAATAGTAATGCCACTTATTTTGGTCATTCTTTGTCTTTTTAAATGAGTTTTCATTGGTTTTATTATTATATATTTTTACAAAAACTTAAAAAATCTGCGATGATTTGACACTACTATGAACTGTGAGGAAAACAGACAGCGTCTTCAAGTTCGTCTATTCTCGTGATTCAGTATTCTTTGTGCTCGTTGACAGGGTATGCATTCGTGTGCTTGTCGGATCATAGTTGGCTCAATTTCTTGCTGGTTTCTCTTCGCTCACGGGGATATTCCCACAACGCAGCGGTGACTCCATCTACATTCTCGTTCAGAGTGTTCTGAAGTGAGTGCAGCGCATTATTTAGGATTTACCTTTATGTTGTTGTCAACGTTGTCGTTGTTGTTTGGCTCCTTCTGCTGACTGCACTCGCACATCGGTCGAGAAGGCGGAGGACGAATACAAGGCTCAAGCTGTGCCTGTCCCAGTCTTGTTCTTCCCCTTTCTCTACCACGCCATCCATTGGGTCGTTTGTAAAGGTGGAGACATTGTCGTTGTCCTCATGATGAGAAAATGCGAGGCTCGTGTGACATTTTCATTATCGTTGTGGGATATGCGCTTTTCTCTGTCCTCGTTTCTGTCGTGTCCATCTGCCCCTTCTCCCGGGTCGCTTCTGGGGAGTTGTGTCAGCGACAGGCCAGATAAGGTTACAAAATTATTAGTTGGGATTTACAATGCTCCAGTTTTAGTGGCTGTCGGTGTGTGTTCCTAGTTGTCTTGACTGCGGTGTCCCTGGAGAAGCGACTTCTGCATTAAATCGATTTGACAATGGAGCCGATAACAAGTTGCACATTTGATCTACTTGCGATGCATTAGATACATTCAGTCAAATTTATTTATCAACTCATTTTCAATAATCGAAACTGTGCTCAAATACCAAGTAGTTATCTCCGCTTCCTCTCCCTCTACTTCTTCATCACACGCAGTCTTTTAAATTGCCATCAATTTATCAGAACGCTTTGTGCATTATTTTGCCAAAACTCGAAAGTTCAAAGATTAACACAATTTCGACAAATAATGAAAGCATAATGAAACTCAGCCACGAGCAGCCGGCTGGAGCAGCAGCGAATCCTGCGACAGGAGCACACGACAAGAGCAACAGTCGAATACACTAGGAAAATGGCTCCAGGGAGGGGACGGAGATAAAGACGAGGTCGATTGGGAACTCGTGGGCGGCGATATTTTCCTTTATCATCATATAAATTCCACTTTTGCTGCCTCCTTGCTGATAAAAATGGGTGTTATGGGGATGGGTGATGGGGGGGGGGGGGGAACAAGGACTCGGCAGGAGTTGCCCATCGGAAGGAAAAATGCAAGCAGGAATTTGAAAATTTCAATTACGCGTGCAATGAAAATTACGAAAACCCACAAAAGTCATTTTTCTTGATCGATTTTTTTCTCTCTTTCTTTCCTACTGTCTGGCACCGTCCGTCCCTGTCCTCAAAAGAAACGCAGGCCAACAATGCGCAGCACGGGGCAGGGGGAGTACCAGGAGATGGATATTCCACCTAGGTGAAACGGCGATAAAGCTTGATGGTGTTCGGTTGGTTCGGCAAGCGGCTGAGGAGTCGGAGTCGAAGTCGGAGTGGGAGATGAAAAGTTGGCGCGACGCTCGCGAGCTGCAAAAGTAGAAAAAGCAATTTCGAAATCCCAAAGAAATTGCAAAATTCCATGTGGCGACGACGCTTGCTGGCGACAAAGGGACACAGGACAACACAGGATGCGCCAGCAGGACTCGTGGCTGCCGATATCAACCACTCGCATCCTGGTGCACCTGCAATTGCCGCTGCCCACAAGCGCAGAGACACATCAGTAGGGTTAACTAAGCGCCAGACGGGCCAAAAGGGTTAACACGCCTCACTTCGCTTCCCCCCACCCGCTGACAGCTGGCCGGCAACTGCAGTAGCTTTAACCGGGATACTTCGACTCCAACTGCAACTCCGCCCTCGCAGCCCTTTTCTCAGCTGCCATTGTTTGTGTTGACATTTGCCAGCTTGGCTTTGGAGCTCTTGCAACTCTCCGAGCGCTGGCAGTCGAGTAAGCCATCTACACAGAGAGAAAAGTCGTACTTAATTTGAAAAAGTTAATCTAAACTATTTGGTCGTTTTATTTAGGTCAAATAACCTCGACTTAAGTATTTGTGTAGCTTAAAATACATTCTTAAAATAAGTACGAATTTCTGAGAATGATATCAGAGAATGTGTCATAAGAAGGTTTTATACCCTTGTACTTAATTTTGGCAGCTACAGAGTGACATCTGACAAAGTCGTCCAATTTAAGGTAAATTTCTTCAAGATAACAATACCAAAAACACGATCTGTGAATATAGTTGAGATATCTTAAGAAAAAACATAGATTTCCATAGTTAACTTAAAATTTCGATGCATCGTTCCTATGACAAATGTATGATATAGTTGACAGATTTAAATCATATTTGGTTAGCATATACGATATAAGACAACTAATTGGTGTAGATTGGTTGATATATATCAAAAACCATAAAGAATTTAATTTTAAGCCCCAAATTTCGACCGAATATTAAAATAATTATAATAATATTAAAAATTAATGTAAATACATATACAATTTGTGAGTTTGCTTGCAAATATCTTTTACTTTAAACCCCTATTTTCGAAGAGCACTTCGTAAGGATGTCATCAATATCGACAAAACTTGTTATTTTATCATTTAAGCATAGATTTCAACAATTAATATCTTAGACGACACCCCAATAATCCAGTTATATAATTAAAGGAGTCGTGAAAAAGTTACAAGTTCTTTTAAGATTCTCCCTTAGTTTTTCAAATTTAAACATTTTTAAAAAAAGGTACGACATTGAACCATTTTCACAATTAGTTTTTCCTCATCGAAACGGGTTTTCACAGCAATTTATATATTTTCTCTTTATTACTTTAACTAATATACATAAAGTTTTTTACAATATAATAACTAATAAGGAAATATGTATAGTGTTAGCAAATTCACAGCAATTGTTCACCAAACACGTTCATAACTTCATAAATTAAAATTTCTAAATCTAGAAAACCTTTTCGCCATTGTTTGTCTACAGTTTCCAAATGGTTTTAGCTTGTCTAAACGAAAATTAAGATTATATTTAAGAAGGTAACTTTCGCAGTCAGTATTCACAAAAATAAACCGCAAGCTTCGAGTTTTAAGTTTGAAATTACTAAAAAACACTAAAAATCTAAATTGAAATAAAATCGAGATATTGACTAATGTAAGTTCAATCAAGTTTTCAATGTGAGGTCTTACTAAATGCCCGAGTTTTTCGCTCTGTGTAAAGCAGAGGAACCCAAGGAGCAAAGGCAGCGTCTTGTGCTAGTTTAATGTCACCTTGCCAGTCTGCTTCTGCTCCTGTGTCCCGTCCCTTGCACCTGCAACTCGTTGTAGTAGATTTTCTTTTGCCAGCCATAATATTTTCATTTCGCTTTTCATTCCCTTCGGCTGGCATGCTGCTGCTGAAAACACTTTTCATTATTTAGTTTTTCATATTTCACATTTTTATTTGTGTTTGACAAGGAACGAGAGCAGGTCGAGGGATCAGCACTTGCAGCTCTGCTGGGGGACTGCTGATGAGGTCATCGCAAATCTCTACCTCCAGCTATCATATATGTGGTTTGGCAATAAAAATGTCTAAGGAAGTATGACTAAGATATCTTTGTATTTCCCGGAAAAAATACCGCACTTGTTACTTGTTCGATTAAACAAAACCAGAAGTATCTGAATTTATTTGTATAAACATAATACACGAAACTACGTCAATCGAATTGTTTATTTGGATGAAATTAAAATTTCCAATGTGGAATGTATAGATACAACTGAGTGCAACTGGGAGAGGCCAGAGATACGGAATGGCATGCCGCACAGAAGACTGAAAACTGGACTTGCAACAGAAACTCTAGTTTCCCCCTGCGTTTACTGCCCCGCAACGGGCTTAAGGGGCACGGCCTGCGCGGCACGATTAAATCTTTCAACGCCTCGGAACTGAGTCATTGGACTCAGCAGCTGCTGTTCAATTGTGGCAGCAACAACATGTTGCGTTCATATTCAAATTTGTAGAACGTGCAATGAATTTTCAAAACGAAAATGAGTAAACACTCAAAAAGCAAAATAAACTCAAATGCATGAGGCGATTGCTGTTGTTTCTGTGGTTCCCGTTGAGGTTGTGGTGATTGTGGTGGCTCGTGGGGTCAAGCGAAAACTTGCCAGCTTAGTCATAAGTAGTCCAATTGCACAGAAGAAACCACTGAGACTGCAACAGTGACTGCGACTGCGATTGAAACTGAAACTAAAACTGTGACTGAGTCTGACCTGCCATTAAATTGATAACCTTCAATGGACTCTGGAGCAGACTGGCGCAGCTTTCCATAGACGACAACTTTGTGGCGCAAGATAACATTTGCATTTCTTCCCCCTCCACCAGCTGACTGATTACTTCAGTCTCTTTGCCTCTTTGCCTCTTTATAGTTTTTATGATTTTGTATTTATTTTATTTTTAGTCTTTCGTTGTGGCTTTTGCTTTAAGAGCGCTCGTAAATGGACATAGACAAAGTGGTTCTAGTTTTATGATGCATTCTGCTTATGATAAATTCTATTTTAAATATGTATTCCTATACAATTCCGCTGAGCCGATAATTGAGCTGGAGCTACGACTTTGAATACCCGCTGGCGTTTTTTTATGTGGTTCACAAATTGTAATGGCCGTCGAATCATCTCAGTGCTGGCGTCATTTATGGCCTGCTCTTTGTTTGCAGGCGTCATTTCGAATCATTCGATTCTATTCGATTTGAATCGTTTATCGTTGCCAGCAATAGGTGGTCCAAGAAAGTTCCGTCTCCTCTTCTCGTTTTGTCGCCTGCTCTCGACTCGCTTTGAATGTAGATCAAGCTCCATTTCCTGCCCATATAAATCGTCATTGTTTGCAGATCTCAGTCAAATGGGCGTTTGTACGACAATTTATTTGCATTGCAAATTCAATTTTTTTGCCACAACAACAGCGGCAACTGCAACTGCAACTGCAGCAAATTTCTTGTGCAAAACGGCCAACGACATATAAGGTAAATTTTCAAATGGACATAAATTTTGCGAGCAAGCAGCTAACAATTGATATACCAATTACCCAACTGCTGAACAACTGGCCGAGTCCAACTCTAGCTCTCTACACATGAAGAAAAAATGCGTATTACGATTAAGTTTGAATTACCTTGAATATATCAAAATGTGGAGAGTAGGTAGCAGTTACAACTCTTTACATTTCTATATAAGTGCGAATAACCAAAGCAAGTACATATCATTTGTACATAAGTGAAAAGAGCGTTGAGTCAAGTAAAGCTCTAGATTTTCGAGAAATGAGTACGACAATTTCTTATATAAGTTTAAAAATCCATTTGACGATCTTTTTTCGCAGTAAAAACACGATAATAATAAATACGTGACATCAATAATTACTATTTTTTAAATATAATATAATTTTGGCTTTCGCTTGCTCAGAATTTTCAAATAATTCTTGATGGTTTGAGATGGTTTAAGACATTATTGAAAAGGAACATTTCTTCACCAACTTTAACACTGTAGAATAGCTTATAGCACTCGTTATTGATTTGGATAATTTTATTAGGTAATGTGCCGTGCTGTGTGATGTTCAATTAATTATTTCAAGAAGATTGCTTACATACATATTTAAACTTATTTTGCAGTATGCATAGATCAAATATAATGTTTTTTTTAGATGTTTTTATATTTAGTTTCAGAGCATTAAGCAACTGATTCATGTTGACTTCATTTTAATTGGTTTTAACTCACTATTAAGCTTGAAAATTTTAAATTACATTACTCTCGGACTACAGAAATCGGACTTTAATATGAGTTGGAGATCCTTGACTTTAATAATTAGAATTTTATTCAGAAAAGAATTTATTTATTTAGTGTCAATAATAGTACAAAATGATTTTAAATTTTAAAATATTAAATTAACAATTTAAATGATATTTTAAGTTACAAATTTGCATATTAAAATATATTTAAAACTAAAAAATTGGCATAAGATTCTTTAGACATATTTTTGCCCTGTGTAGTTGCAACTGCAACTGCAACCGAATCCCAACGCCAACACACGCAGCTGCTATAAACATTTGAGCTTGCAACATTCGGTGGCAGGGCGGACAGGGGCATGGCAATCGCATGGCTAGAATCTCAGTTTGGAAATTAGCAGCATTAGAAGTTGCTTAAAGCGACCAGTCGCATAGCTCTGGCCTTTCTGGAATCGGGCAGTGCTCCACGCAAGGGTCAATTCGAGTGTGAAGCTTTTGGGTCTCTTGATAATTGCAGTCAGGCCAAAAAGCACAAAGCAAAATATTATTTGCCAAGCTGGTCTGCCAAGTAATTGGCAAATGCCATTTAGCCAGCCTTCCTCGTCGCCGACATCATGGCCATATCTACCCGATCTTGGCTCTGGTCGCCCCGCTGAGCTGCGCTTGCGCACATTACCAGAGTTTCAGACTTTAATAAGCTGGTTTTTGGGGGATCGGGGTGCGATTTCATTGGCACGATATGGACAGTCCCAGTCTCGGACTTCCACTCCAATCCGGTCGCATCCGCATCAGAGTTCGCGTAATGAGCCATTATAGCTACGATGCGGTTTTTATGGCCACGCGACCAACTGGAGGAACAGCTGCCCTGCTGACGTTGCAACGTTGGCATTTTGGCCATTTTGTCGCCCGTGTGGTATTCAATAAAGCCTTCGTTCAAGTTGCCAAACTTAGCTCAAGTTACTCAATTGGTGCGTGAGTCAAACATTAAATGACATCTGGCAAGACGTTTCGGCTCTGAGAACCAAGATCGTGAAGTTCGGTAAAGAAATATGATTCGATATTACACAAAAAATGCTTCACTCAAAAACATGTATTTTTGAATCAAGTAATATTTTATTAGAATAGTCTTAAGACTATTTTTAACCCGGGACCTTAACGATTGTAATTCTAAACACAAAAATTATTTGTATATCTTTTAAAGAATATTAGAAATACTTTTCTAATTTATCTAAAAATCAAAATTAAATTTTTATAATAATAAAAAATGTATTTAAAATTTGTTTGTGCTTAAGCATTGAATGTTTCATAATATAAGTTATGCTGTTTAGTAGAATTATACTAGTTTATGACTATTAAAAGATTTTTATGAAGCATGTACACTATTTTAACTGAATATAAAGCTCCCTATGAATTTATATAGGACTCAGTCATTTTTATTTTGAGCAACGATTTCCATTTATGACATAAGCAAAGTACTAGAATTAAAACTTTACCCTACTGGACTTTACTCTACTCTTCTACAACAGATAAACTGTAACACCGAATTAAAAAATTATTATAAAATATTTGATCAACAATTTTAATAAATAAGCTTAGTTTTTCCAAATGGAACATTTTCTTAAAATATATTCAATTCCTTAAATGCAATTAATTATATTAATAAAAAATAATATTATTTATTTTCTCTTTCAGGTGAGTGCAATATCAAGCTATTGTTCTAACACTCTTATATTGTTACACTACAACCAATTGTTGGGTAAGTTAAATCCCATAATTATGATGTCTGGATGATATGTTAGACATTCACACTTCCTGCTCGGTCTAATAAAAATATTGAGTTTATGTTGAGGGAACGATAACAATATCATTATCGTAATGATTCAAACTAAGTACTTTCGGTTGGGCTCTGTGGCGCCGTTACAATGCCGACTTATGTAAATATCAATTTTCACTTCATTGCAAGTGGAAAAGTATTTACGACTATCGGGGCAATGGGGGCAACGCAGCTGCAAAGGCCAAACAACCAATTTTTTTATAGTATTCCCTCTTTTTTCATCTTCCACTATCAGCCATAAGAATAATGTACAATAAGTAGTAAAATAAATCGTAAAAACAATCGCAAAACAACGGGCAATCAAGAAATGTATGCCAACAGCAACGACAAGCAAGTCCATAGTATTTTTCTGGGCGATTGTGATTGACTTGGAGATACCTCGTACCGAGTGTTAGAGCTCCGAAATTGATATCACCTATTGGTTATATCGAGCACTATTGAATTCTATATACCTAATTTTGATTAATACATTTATTGCAATTTTTAGTGCGTAAAATTAATATTTATGCCACAAGTCGATATTCTATTTAGATTTAACAATTAAATCGAGACACATAATTCTAAGGCTTAGTTTCATCCATTTTTACTTCTTTATTTAACTATTTAAATATCTTAAGTTATGCTTTAATTCAATAAATTATAATTAATTTTATTTAAGTAGTTTAGAAATGCATAATACAAGGTATAACAAGACTGCAATGTATACTGTAGATACTTTTTGCTGTACTAGTAGTGTAATCTGCAGTTAGTTCTTTAGAGTCACATACTCATTACAAATATATAAGCACATTACATGGTATAAAAATAGCTGCAGCCGTATGGACTGTAGATTCCTCTTGTTAGTTAGTTAACTATGCAGCCCCTTTTTATTATAATTATTAGTGAAGATGATGTACAGGGTATGTACGATACAATGACAGGAATTAAACTCGGTATTCTACGCTTTTCTTTTCTTCCTCCATCACAAGTTCTCATAGTCGCATATACCCGTTAGGAGTGCACAAGCACAACAGCTGTGTTTCTCTACTCAGTTCTCATTTTTTCTTAGATGCATTCGACGCATTTTTTCTAGCTGTTGTTTTTGTTTTTTTTTTGGGTCGCCTCTACTAAACGATTTTATCAGCAGAACACAGTAGAAGTAGAAAAAAAGCTCAAACTGAAAATTACAAACAATATGTATGTATGTAAAGATATATTCAATAAGATGCGATATAATCAGCGAGCATTGAAGAAAAGCTAAAGAAAAAGAGGCAGTTGCTGGGATTGTGGAATTGTGTGGCAATTAAAGCGCAACCAGAGACATTTGTCAATAGATTGGCCCCCAAAAAGCTGACCCCAACAAACGAGGCTTGTTCCTGCCCCCACCAGCGACCCTGCAACCCTGCAACCCAACAAACCGAGCGGCCAAACAAACGATGTTTATCGGCATGCCATTGTCTTCTCTGGGGCTTTGGGTACTGGGCCTTTGTACGAGTCTCTTGACTGTTTTGTGTCTCGAAGGTGCCGCCGCCGACTTGGCTCGTTACCCAAATGCGTCAAATGACAAATGATTTAAAATTTATTATCGTAGTAAGCTTTGTCCCACACACTCACACTCACACACATACCAAATATGTGTATCTGTGTTTTGGTACCAGTTTTGCATGAGCGAAAGTGAAAATTGTTGGCCTGACTTTTTGTGACATGTCTTAGTTTAGGTTTTTCGTCGATGATTAATCGATTGAAATGTGAAAAAGATTTCTGAAACTTTCCAATATTCATAGTAATAACTATTGCACTATTGATTGGGTATCAACCCTATAGCTGGTTTTGTTGTATTTATTATTTTTGTTGACTGCTGCTTAAATTTGCGTAAATTCATAAAAGTTACAATAATTTACAATTCGATGGGTTTGCCGTGCGCAAATTTGCAGTTTGCCATTTCAGGCGTTGCCTTCGCCAATAACAACAATAACAATAACCACACACATATACACACATTAAACTATCAAAATAAACAATAATGCAGAGCGAGAAAGGATGAAGCAGGGTCGTGGGAGGGGGTGTGCTGGGGGTTTGACTTCACATTGAACGCATATTAATCAAGCGCATAATTTGCTGCTCTCTGGCGAACGAACGTGAATAACGAGCGATAAAAACTTGGCAAATATAAAATGCAAACAAAATTGGTTGTAGAAATGTGCCAGCGAGTGGGAGCGATATGGGGAGGGAGGATTGCGGTTGAAGGGTAACTATAATGGCCGACAGCCATTGAATTTGCAGCAGTTGTTGCCTTATTGTTGGTTAACCATTGAAGAGCCATTTTCAAAGCGGCCCAAAAATTTGTGCTGTGGCTGCCATACACACACACACACACACACACACCCGCACACACGCACACAGTTTATTTGCATTTGTGTGCATTTTGGTGGCTGCTGTTTATTTTAGAGTTGATTTTCAAGTGAACAGTTTACTTAATGCACGCAACGCTACGCAACTCAATGCAAATTACGCATACGCCAGAGTTGCCAGAGTTTGCGGTTAGCCGAGCAGCGCATCCATCTCGCTCTCTTCCTGTCTCACCCACGCCGCGTAATATTGCCCAAAAACATTTCATGCCAATAATTTTCGATAAATGCCACGCCCACTCACGCACATTCGCACACATTGAGCATTGGCTGGCCGGCCCCCTTTGGGCATGGCTCGCCTCTTCAGCGTTAAATTGGAAGCACTTTAGATTCACATTCAATTAATTAATTTAAGCAAATTGTTTGCTTCAAATTAATTGAATTTGCATTTAATTTGTGCTCACGAGAGACGCAGCAGCGACAACAACACAAACAACAACTAAACTTGTTGGTCCGTCAGTGCGTCAAACTGTCAGTCAGGCAGCCAGGCAGCCAGGCAGTTAGGCAAGTCGGGCAGCCAAGCTTGCTCTGGTTTTCCCTTTCCCCCAAAAGGTCGACCAATTGATTGCCAATTTGAGACGCGTCAACAACCTTCCTTGCCACGCCCTGCTCTGTCCCAACTCAGCTGGCTCAGCAAATTAGTTAAATTTATTAACTAACTTCACTTGTGTGTGGAAAACGAGCATCAACGAAATCTCAATAAAAACTGACAAAGTGTTAGAAGTTTGCTCCGAGCGTGGAAGGAGCTTAAACTGCTGAATAAACTGTATATGAAATTTACGCAAAATTCAAATGTTCAGTAAATTAATAGCCAGAAATTGACTTGTTAGCAGACTCATTAGATTTTACTTACATAGTATATTAAGCCGTTGCTTTCCTTCACTACTAAAGATAATTATCGACCTGCAATAATATTATCAGAATCGCATCGGCTGCAAATATGAGAAGCGTTGGGAGACCAAGCCTATCTCTTATCATCTCTGAGATGCTTTCGTTCATACGGACAGACGGACGGACAGACGGACGGACAGAAGGACGGACAAGCGGACGGACAGACGGATGGACAGACGGATGGACAGACGGATGGACGGACAGACAGACAGACGGACAGACGGACGGACGGACGGACGGAAAGACGGACGGATAGACGGACGGACAGACGGACGGACAGACGGACATGGCTATATCAACTCGGTTGACGAAGCTGATCAAGATTATACATATAATAGACTTCCTTAAACCAGTTACATACTTTTAACAAACTTAATATAACCCACAGGGTATTAAAATGAAATCCAAGTATTCCAACCGCTGAAGCGTGTCCAGAAATTTATTGGAAAACTATTTTATGAAACCTTGAAATTTCATATTTGGTTTTATTCACATGCAAATATCCATCTCCAAAGTAAATTGACTTTTGTTTCAGCAATTTCGGACCGTAAAGTTTAATTTATAGTTTCACTAATAAATTAAAATAATCTAAAAGTAATTGCATTTAATCTAATAATAATTGAACTCACGAAGGAATTGCTTAACAGTGTTTGAAAAATCAATATTCACTGTCATTTACATTTCGATTGACTTTAAAACGTTTTCAAATATAAAAGCAACTTAAGCGTCGTAGAAATCAATATGCATTAAAAAAATTCGGATATATTCAACTTCTGGGCGGTGAATGTGGCAGTTATTAAATTTTGTTAATCAATTGTTTCTGGAGAATCCGACAATAGGATGTTTGTGAAAACTTTCATTGATTGACCTTAATTTTGTTGGAAATCTAACAAAATAATTTTCAGGTGTAAATGGATATATTTATATCATATCGTTTTTAGAAAACTCGGGTAAAGTCGGTTCAAGCATTCTGCTACAAATTAGGATTTGAAATGTCTTCCTTCAATCTCCCATAGCTCTAGTTTATACCCTATATCAATGGGTACGAAGTATAAAAAGCAGAGGTGCACTCACCTGTTCACTCGGTCAATTGGTCACTCGTTTACCTGTCACGCGGTGGCAAGTTGGACAACGGCTAAACAACAACTGATATGTGAACTGAACGAAATGGTAAAGAGGTGCTAAGAGCTATAGATAATAATGCAAATTGTGGTTTTATTTCGTCATGCGGGAATGAAAATGACAAGTAAAAGTGGTTAAGACCGTTTTGTGGAGCGCTGTAGCATGTGGCAATAACAATCTGCATGTAGGCATAATAATAATGCCTACATAAGTACATATAATAATTGCTATTAATTTTAAGCCAATTAACGAAGATGGAGACAAGTTGAAAGACTGAAAGGCGCCATATAAAAAGAGGCGAATAATTTGCGCTTTTCACACTAATTAAATGCGAATGCGAAGCGAAGGGGCTGACAACTGGCAAATGAATTGCACTAAGACAAGGACACGCAGAGGGGCAAACAGAGAAAGAGATAGAGAGATGGAGAATAGTGACAGAGTTGGAGAGTGAGCGAGATTAAAGCAGCGTTGCATGCTACACAAATGATTAAAAATGTAAATTTTAATTCAATTTTGTCGGAGAATGAAGAAAAATAAAACTAGTAGTCGCTGTGTAAAGTGGTTTATTGTGAGCCAGAAGCAGACGCGCAGGACACGCTTAGTGATCCTGGATGCTGGATACGGGATACGGGATGTGGGATACGGGATGCAGGATGCAGGGCCCCATCTGGTGAGACAGACGGGCCAAGTGACGCGACAAACTTTGCCGCAAGGCAGCGTGAACAAAATACAGCAAAGGAAAAGCAAAAGAAAAGCCGAAGCTGATAAAGTAGTTTGCCGGAGGCCAATCAGATGAACGGTGGGCGGTGGGCGGTGGATGGTGGTTTGGTGGGATATGGCAGAGTAGAAACTGAGAGACCAATGCAAAGAGTGTGCCACGAGCAAAATCTTGAGACAAATCGAATTTCTTATTTTCCAAGAAAAAACATCTATCATTTGCGTTAAGAAACAATAGATTTTCTCTATGCTATATGCTTTCACATCCAGCTGGAATTAAGAGTAAAAAAATGGCAATTAAATTTGTCATAAAAATAGGTATTATATGAATTTCTATTTACTTTCAATTATTTCTTAATAAAAGAACTTTCTGGATTTTAGGTATTGGCCAAGAGTTTGAAGTGACCATTTCTTCAGACTGTTACTTTATCTTGATTTTAATAAATGGAACAAATAGTCGTATACGAGTATAACTTAGATTATTGATTATTTGTTAGTCATAAAAGTCCGACATTTATATCAAATATTTAGATCTGTTTTAAGAGTCTGACTTTAACACACACTTTTTGAATTACTAGATGGCGGAATCTGGTAATTACCGGACTGCACAAGATCTGAAATTTTACTCAATGTTATATGGGTTTTTAAACTGAGAGGGAAGATACACCTCGTTTTCATAAAACTTAGAAATTTCGGACATGAGTTAAGCTTTCATCCATACAAACTTGACACGTCGATTTCCCACCTTATAAAGTCACTGTTCTGTTATTGGTGTCCAAGTCGAATTGTTTCTGACATATATTTAAAAGAAATGAGATGAAATTACCTATATTTTTGACTTGTTTGATAAAGTTTCTGTTCTTGTCCGAAAGAAGGTTGACCGGGCAATGAACCAGTTAAGAAATGAATAAAAAATATAAATTAAATAAACAAAAAACTTTAATAATTATTAATTAATGCAGCTGAATTGTGTTTATCCGTGTTTTTTATTTCTTTTGTTTATATAAATTTATTTATTTATTTCTGTTTTTGTTTGTTTGCTTCGTTTTGCGTAAATACGAGCTCATTTTGCAGTTATTTAATAATAATTAATAAATACAATGACATTTAAGCTCAAATCAAGTTTTCAGATAAACAATAGCATTTTTATTGATTTAAGGGCATTTCCAGGCCAGCAGACGAGGGAATTGGGAAACGGAGAGGGTAATGTGAAAATCGAGAGAATGCTATTTTAATTTGCTTAATGACCTCGGCACGTTGAATGCATTTCGCTGTTAATTGGCCGAGTTATAGTCGTTATAGTTCATTAATTCGATAGCAGAGATACGGAACTGGGTCTATAATTTCCCGAGGGACGCAAAGTTCCCAGATCAGCTCTGAGTTTTTTTGCGGTTATCTAAAGGGATTTTGTGTCCAGGTTTCGCAAAGGAAACCGAGAAAAACATAAACTGGCTAAAAGGTTAGCAACTTGTTCTGCAGGACATCATCTTTCCTTTCATCCTTCATCTTCCGTGGCTGAGTGAAATGAATCTGCAATTCTATTCCATTTTATCCCCTGCTCGTTTTTTTATTTTGCAACGTCCCGAAGTGAATGCAGAGGATGCGAAGGACGCTGAGGATACTGGGGATGCTGATGATGCCAGGTGTGGATTTAATGCGCGTCAGGTGCTCGCTGATGGCCCGGTGGAGTCGGCGGGGATGACGGAGGCGTCGGTGGTTGCCATTTCGCTGGTTCGCTCTGCGCTTTTTACCATCGCGGCGAGCAAACACTTTTCTATTTCACCACAAGCCAAGGCAAGGAAAAGCAGGGAAAGGAAAAAATATAGATGTGGCCTCACGGATTCGCGGACTCTTGGAGTGTAACGGATCCAGCAGCAAATGCAAATAACTTGCAGCTTTTTTTCACTCATCGCGGCATGCGAAACTGTGGCAAGGCTGCGGGTAATCAACAAACGTTTATGGATGCCACAGCTTCTCCAGCCTCAGACTCATCATCAGCTTCAGCTTCTGCTCCCGTTGATGAACTTGTTGATGATCGTCGTGGCTGCAGTCGGTCATTTGTCCCTGCTCGTTTCGTCTAAGGACTTTTTGATGAACCGCAGCTAAAAAAGTGTGCTATAAGCCGAAGACTGATGAAGACTGAGGTTCCGACTCGAAGGCAACTAATTGCCCCGCCAATCAGTCAACATCATTTTATGTCCATTTACACTTCCATAATAGCTCCCATATATTTTTCACTGTTTACTGTAATCATTTAATTTTCACTTTATGGAAATTCTTGCCATCCTCCTAACCAGACGCGTCCCCTTCATTTCCTTGCCAGCATACAAAAATCTCAGGCAAAGCATAGATGAAAAGTGAAAATTCAATTTGCGAATGCGCGGAATAAACAAATTAAATAATAATTAATAAATAATAAGAGCGAGCAAAGATCCGAGATTCCGAAAATGAGAATTAATGAAATGGAAGCAAGCAAATACGCTGCAGTTAAGAGTTCTCGACTAACGGATACCCTTTGCTGCATAATAAGTAACTCTTAAGTCGGAATCATTTAAAATGTTAACTAGTAGCTTATAACACTAGTCTGGGTATATCGTACAATTAAAGATTCTACCACTCAAAATATATTTATTTTTATTTATTTATTTCTTTGTATAACTGAATCATCGCATTTTTCCATAATTTTAAATTTAATCGCCTTAATTTTAAGCGAATTATGTTGTTTCTTCTTTTTGCTGAACTAAAACATGAATTTTTATATAGAAAGGCAAATTCATTGCTGTAAATTATCATTGATGGAGTAAATTCAGAACCCATTCGTTTGTCAACATCTTTAAAATTTAACACAATATTTGTTTAGAATATTGAATTACTTAAAATGAATACCGATATATAATGAATCTTTTATTCAAATTCTTATCAAGAATATGTATTCTTTATAGGAACTAGTCAACCTTTTGTTTATTAAACAAAGTCATCAAACATTTTTGCTTATTTTCAATGATAAATCACATAATAAAATAGAAAATTTGATGAGTGAAGTTATCCGTTTCGTACTTGACAAATGTTCAACTGATTGATAAGAGTAATATGCGAATGGAATACCCTACAGATACAATACCTCTTCAACTACAGATCTGCAGACTTCCTTAAGAACTTCTTCACATTTCCTAACCCTTTTTCATTGATGTCGCGTATGACAATTACAAATCATTACGGGGCCGCGCCCCCTACACACATTGATATCCTTCCTGTGGGCGTCCCTGTAAATTACCAAAGTCAAGTGTAAGCGCATCCTGCAGCGCTTAAAGCACGCCAAGGACTTCCACTTTGTAGAGTGGGGGGAGGGGGATAAGGGGACGGTTCGATGAAGGGTGGCAAATCGAATTGCTTATCACCTTTTGCTCTGACAGACATCAGCATTGGATTCAACGAGGACACATTCGTTAAAGTTCTTAGGTACACAGAACGGAAAAATCAGGATATTCGTATTTAAAGCTAACGATGTTAATCAAAATTAAACATGGAGTATATAATCGAGATTTGTTGAATAATATAATTGTCAAGTAATCGTTTAATTTAAAAAAATTAATAGCTTGACTAATTAAGCTTGAAACAAGTAAAAACCATTTGACAATTTTAATGATATTAATTCTTCTTGATGAAAAATTGAAATTTTATCTTCTTTTTGCTTATACGATCAACAAAACTACTCAGGTTCTTGATTTTATTAAACGATGGTCTAAAGAATTTGACATCTCTTATACGACAAAAATACTTTATATCTCACTTGTTCGACCTATTCTGTAATACGAATCTTGTGTGTAGTCTCCATAATATTCGGTAAACCAAGGCAGAATTGAGTCTGTGCAAAAGAAGTTCCCCTTTTCGCGCTTCGTGGCTTTAATTGGGTTTCGGGAATTGACTTGCCATCTTACTCCAGTAGACTTCTATTTATTAACCTTCTATCTCTAGCTAACCGACGCATTATGCTGGGTGTGGTCTTCTTAGTAAAATGAATTAATGGTGACATTGAATCTTCTGTTTTATTATGCAAAATTAATTTCTCTGTTCCTTCTAGACCTACTCGTAACTTTATCCCACTTACTCTTAACGCGTGTACTACTAATTACTCTTTGCATGAACCCTTTAGAATTCTCTGCGTAGACTACAAAAGACTTTGTAGAGTTTTCATCTCAGATGCCTCTTTTCCTACTATTAAAAACCATATTTTAAACTTTCTAACATCTAATTCTACATAACAATACTTACTTTTCCCTCATTGATCTGATTGGGTTTTTCTGGGTTTTCCGCAATCCTTGCAACAAATGTTGGATCAATTAGATAATTGTTTCAATACCCCAGACTTAACTTAACTTAACTTTAAATAAATTTATCATGATTCTTATGTTTTCAGACCTAAGTTTTTAAATTGAATATTATATAATTTTATTGTTAACTTCTGATTATTGTGTCGCCTATTTTAAGTTGACGTTAAATAAATAAATAAATAAATAACAATATTTTAATTTTCCCTTTTTGACGTGATTGGTTTTTTTTCTGGGTTCTCCCCAATCCTTGCAGCAAATGTTGAATCAATTAATCAATTGTTTGAATATCCCCAGATATAAATTAAGTTAAATTATTGAAACTATAAATTATATCGCATATATTATAATTGTATGCTTAATTTCATAATATTATTTTCTTAATCTGTTTTATATTTGAAACCGTGCCGATGGCTTCAATTTGAAGTTAAATAAATAAATAAGTAAATAGAGTAAAGCAAGCGAACACAAAAAGATTTAAGATTTTACAACGTCGTTATATATTCTATTATTATACTCAATTCTAGTAAATCTAAAGTTAAAGATTCGTATCTCTTATTTAAAGATTATTTGCGCTTTGTTTCTAATTTATTTTAATTTTATATGTTCATTGTTATATGAAGCATAGAGATTGGCAATCGCAAATACTTAATTTTGGGTCATTCAAACTTAATTTCAGTACGTTGCTTTCTCTCTGTGTACACCTTCTGCCTCACCTGGTGGCTTCCACTGTCTGTGTCTGGCGAACCCTTTTAGCATTTTAGCATACACTCGTATAGTTGACAAAATATGCAGCTGTGTCGTTAGTAGCAGGAGACGCACCCTCGACCCGCCCCCTCCGTTCCATTGCCAAATGCCCCAAAATATTTGCAACGATTCGATTGTCAGACCAAAGGCAAACTCCTTCAATTGGGTTCGACTCGGTGCGTCGTTCGTTTGGGGTTATTATTATTTCTGATATATGCGGTCTTACTTTGCGGTTGTCACTCGGTTTCCCTGTCACCGCGATGACATGGCCGGAGGACGTCTGCGTCAGCGTAACACTCAGCGTCGCAGTCAACGTCAGCGTCAACGTCAGCGTCAGCGTCGGTGGTCGTGCGGTCTTCGCGCCATGTGTTGTCGTGTCATGGTTACATGCAAATGAAGCGTGAGTTCCCGAAAGGTGTTGAAAACGGCTGCCAAATGTATGTGGCAACAACACAGAAAAAAAAGGAGGTGGAGAATAGTCGCCTTTGCCTGCATCTACATAATTTTATGCCAACCATCTCAACTTTTATTCCGCAGCTTTTTCATCTTTTGTTGACAGCCTCCTTCTCGATGACGATCAATAGGGGCGACTGTGTGTGTGTTTGTGTGTGGGTGGCCCTTCAGTGTGGTACAGAACCAAGTGTGGCAGCTCTATTTTCAGCTCTCCAATTCGCACAACATGCTGTCGAAATTGTTTCGTAATTGCAATGTTGACAGCGCCCACGTGGTGAATCCATAGAAGGTCCTTGCAACACGTCGCGACGTCGGCGACCTGTTAATGCTGAGACTAGGAATATTTCGAGTCATTCCATTTGCATTTTTTGCAGTTTTCTACTGCTCTCAAATAGGTGAGACAGTCAGATTATGAGCTGATGTTGGAGAAATACATTGGATTGAAACGAGAAATGAGTTTCCTTTTGCTACACTGATGATAGAAGACCCAAAGTTCAGATTATTGTGTCAATACATTTTGATTACAATTACTAATTTTTGAATTATTGATATATTTGTATAGCAGTTGTCTTAATTTAAAATAAATATTTATGATTTAAGGAACTTGTATTTTTTTGTCAGTGTACACCTAATCTTAGAGAATTCCATTGAAATGAAAAGCAAGACTAGCATATTTATGCTGACATATGTATTTTAATATAAGTAGAATATAACGAAATTAAAATTATATAGAATCTATCAAATTTGGCATTTGAGCAGACTACTAATTTAAGCATTTTTCAATAAAAAATAAGAGGGCGGTCCGAAATCTTTCCAGGCTGACTGTGATGTAATAGTTTTAAATTTAGTTTATATTTTATTTTGCAACATAGTCTCCTTCTAAGTCAATACAATTCTCCCAGTGATTCTGCCACCTCTTCAGTCCGTTCAAAAAAGGGATGGTGCCATATCCTGGTGAAAAAAATTTGGTCTTCTGCTAGTTGAGCCGTTTACCATCAAATTCTGTCATTAGCTTAGCCAAGAGTCATGCGTAGTTGTCCCCCGTGATCGTTTTTTCTTTCTCGAGATAGTCGGTGTATATAACTCCATGACAATCCCATAAAATTGTATCCATCACTTAATTGTGGCGGATCTCCCTCCGCAATCCACTGATTTGATTGAAATTTTGTTTCTTTAGTATAGTGGTGTATCCATGTTTCATCCATAGTAATTAGTCGGCCCCAAATCTCCGATATATTACGCCAAGAGAGACTTGCTACAGTTCATTCAAACGCGCTTTTGATCAAAAGTGAGCCAACTCGTTACCCAACGTGCCGAGAACTTTCTCATGTGAATCTTTCTCAATCAAATCATGTGAGTCAGTACTCTTTGTTATTTTTGGCACGCCGAAAATTGCATACACTTTCAGAACCCTGATGCAATTTTCAACTGATCTTTCCTAAGGCAGCTATATGATATAGTGATCCAAATTTAACCAAATTTGGTAAGGATATTTAGGACAGGACCAAATGCATAATCTGTGAGTTTGGATGAAGTCTGTTGAAAAATAATAAAGTTTGCCATACAAAAGTATGATTTTCGACAGATAGTTCCTATGACAGCTATATGATATAGTGATCCGATTTTTATCAAATATGGTCAGGATATTTAAGACAGGACCAAATGCGATCGGCGATCGTCCAGAACAGTTTGGTGAACCTTGGCGATGTTTTCGTCAGTGATCACAGTTTTTAGGCGTCCCGGACGTATCTCATATTCTAAGCTCCTACGTCCATGCTTTAATTCAGCCGTCCAGAACTTAACAGTGGCAAATGATGGGGAAGAGTCCACATAGACAATGTCCATCTCGGTTTTGATTTGGGTAGGCGCCCTTCAAAAACAAATACTTTATGTTCGCATGATATTCAACATTTCCCATTTTTACAAAAGCACTGATATCGACTTGGTTAATCGATTGTTCCACGATATCTATAAAATTGATAAGGCTGAAATTTTGGTAGAAACACATTAAAATATCACAATACCAAAGTTTTGTTAAGGGTTGTCTTCATTGTCAGGCTAGAAACATTTCGAACCACCCTCGTTTGTTTAAAATCCGAAAAAGATTGCATATAAATTTTATAGTGCAAGGAGGGTATACAATTATAAAAAAATAACACATCCTGCGATTACATCAAATGAAAAACAATAGAACCTTCCGTGTTTTTGCGATGAGCTTATAACATCTTTTCACAACAAAAACTTTTCTACATTTTACACACTTTGTTTGTTATGTAAAATGTTCATGAAAACGCATAAATTCAATTAATAGCGTAGTGGAAAAAGATTTTTAGCCTCGATCACTTATAAAGCAGCATTATTACTTAAATATTTTCAAATAATTACGCAGCTCTAAATTGTGGTAATTTATTTAACAAAATTATATACATTTTTCTCTCAATTTATTTATATTTTATTAATGATTTATTCTTAGAGACTTTTACAATAATCTATAAGTCATTATATAATTGAAGCATAAGAAAGAAATACGTATTAAATAATGATACGTATAAATAATATTATAATAGTATTCATCATATTTTTTCTCAATCCAATCATAAGCATAATAATATAATTGAGATAAAGAAAAGATTTAACGTTCATAAATGAGATCAAGAGATCTAAGGTTTAAATCATAAATTGTATTGAAATTTAATATACAATAGTTGGGCTTCCTTTAATTTGTCTTGCAAATATTATAATCTAGCTTTTATATTAAATTTTGCATTCGCATATAACCCTGAGAAATGTTTAAGATTTCTCACGGCCTGATCTTGTAGATTTGCAACTAAATGCAATTTTGAGGATAATGAAATAAATATATATCTATTTGGATTGCTTGCCTATTCCTTCCTCAGCACATGTACCAACTATGGTCTGGTAAGTCTCCCAATCACTTTGTGAATTTGTCTGCGCCACAAAATTGCCAAAATGCAGCCAGACATTAACGTGTTTCAAATTTTACGCATGCAACCAAACGAAGCGACACATTTGCAACTCCAGCTTCAGAATCAGCATTGAATTGTTGCACCCTACCTACCCCCTTTCCCCGTCTTCCACCCGTTCGCTGTCGGTGGAAAAGCCACACATGTGTGTAATTTTCTTTACGAGCACATCACAGAAAAGGGAGCAGCCGCTAGCCACCAGTCGAATGGGCAAGTGAAGGCAGAAGGAGGAGCTCCAAAGTGTCGTCTGATAAACGACGCAACTCCTCCTTCATCCCCATTTCCCCCTCATCTCCTGTTCTTGTGCAGCGAACACTCTGTCGAAATAGAAAATTCAAATTTGAAAATATGGAAATGCAAGCAACGATGACGACGACGGTGACAGTGGAAATGAAGTCGAAGCTGAGGCAGCTGCTGCCCTTTTGCCATTGAAAGTGCAATGCAGTAGCAGTCGAAGTCGAAGTCGCAGTCGCAGTCGACGTCGCAGTCGACATCCCCGTCGTAATTCGATTAACACCTTGGTCGGAGGCATTGCTGGCGACTATTGGCGTTTAATTGGTTAGCAGCGTCAATGATGGCCTTGGTAGAAGCGCAGCTGTTCCCCTCTTCCCCTCTCGGTTCACCGCTTGCCGCTTGTCTGCGGCTTATTAGGTGCGGAAATCTTTATTGATTGATGCATTGTTTGTTTGGCTTGTAGACGACGACGCCCGCCCGCAGTTTCCTATGCTCCCTGGAGAGAACTGGAGATGGTGTTGAAGTTAGAAGTGGTGGTGGAGGTGGAGGGAAAGTAGGAGGTGGAGACATCGTCAAGTACTTGAGCACTTGGTCCGCTCGTAATTCTTTCAATCAAACATCGTCCTTTGTCTAAGTGGCAGCTGCTGAATGCCGGAAAGTTCAATCCGGATTCCGGATCTGCATATAAATAGTGAATAGTACATAGGGAGAAAAAATCTGTACTAAAATTAAAATTTAACTACCTCGAATTAAGTATTTGCGTTTACTAATATCCCGATATTAGTATGAAGTACTGAAAATAAGCATAACAATAATGCAATGAAGTGAAATGTAATTTTGAATCAAGTAAGGCACTAGAAATAGAGCTCATGGCCTCAACGCTAGTTCTCGCTCATAACTATTAACTTTAGTATTGCTTTTAACGCATAATAGTTCATATTAAATAATAATAATAATAAATATTTTGGTTATAAGTTCGTCACTTGGTTTTTCTTAGCCTTTACTTACAGAACAGGTTCGTTAAATATTACATATAGATTTTTAAATCTTAAATCTTCGTTGTGTTCGCCTTCTTAGAATTTGCAAATGCTTCTTGCTTCTCTGCTATGAGGATAAGTTCAATAGTCATTAAGAAATGAAAACTATATTTAACAGGGATATCTCTATAGTCGGTATTCAATAACATTCACTCTAACTGAATGCCTTTATTAGTGCAGCTATTATGGGATGATACAATTATGGATTTTAATTAAACTCTGCGCTATGTATAGATGAAGTATTTATAATATTTGTATTTTAAAATGGGATTATAGTCAGTTACAGGGGCTTAAGGAATTGATACAAGTTTCAATTGAACCTAAATCAAGAATGCAAGGTTCTTAACTTTTGAACTTATTTGTTAGTTTGACGCCTCTAACGCTTTCGATCTTAGGAAATAATATTTGCAATGAGATCGAAATCCTCGACCTTAGTTATTTCAAATTTAGTAAGAAATCAAAGCTTGAAATGTGTGGTTTCAAATTCGAAATACTTGATATTTTCGCTCTGTGTATGTTATGGTATCGTTCATTGGGGGTTCTTTGGTTTCCGACACGTGTTTATGTTTCAGTTTCTAATTGTTTTTCAATTCCCATGGAGCATGTTGAGGAGTTCTTAACCTAGGCAAATCATTCTTCCTTGTCCTCGATGATTTTTCCTTGTCGTTTCTTCTCTGTCTTTTGTCGTTTTTGGTCCCTCCACACTTTTGTCCACGACTTCAACTTAATTTGCAGCTCGCAAATTGCATTGCCTGGAGATGGAGATGGACAGGGCTGGACACTGGGGCAAAAGGCGAATCGAGAAGAGCAGAAAAATCCTCTTTAATTAGTTCGCTTTTCGTTTAATGCAATCGCGAAAATATTTTTTAATTTAAAACGCGTAATTCAATATCTCGCGTAATTTTATTTCTCTTACAAGTGCAGCAGGCGTGTGGGGTGGTGACATCGGCGGGGTGGGCAGAGGTCACTCGGCTGAGGCATAAAGTGCCTGCCAGTCATTGTCAGCTCGAACCAGCCTCCCCTTAATACCATTTTCCTTTGCCCTCTTCCGGCGTGTCCTGTTCAATTTTTATGCCGGCCGTGGAAAATGCCGCTTGAAAATTTTTGCGTGCGCTTCGATCGATGGCTATGGATGCGATACATATGTATGCATATGTATGCCACATATATGGGGCAGTTGCAACAACAGTTGCAAATGGGCTGCAAAATGAGCCGCTTGATGGAAGAATGGCGGAGGGAGGCGAAGGATGGGACTGTAGTGGCTCAGGCGGCACCCGAAATGACCTGCATTCCATTGAATGGCGTTTCCTCTTCAACCAATTTGTTGTTGCTGTTGTTTTTCTGTGAAAATTGACGCAGGAAATGCCGCAACGTTGTGTTGTTGCTGTTGGGCCACTCGAGAGTTCGAGAGTTCAAAGCTGTTGATGATTTCGGGTCAAGAGTTGAGCAACAACAATATTGGTCACTTGTTGTTGCATCTCTTTAAAGTCATTGTCCCTTCTCTCTCTCCTCTCCTTTCCTCTCCTTTCCATTTACTCGCTCTCGTTCGCTTTTAAGTGCTGATCAAATTTCGTGACTGAAGCTTTAAGTGCAGGCCAAAAGACAAGGGAGACACTGTTTGTCCTTTAACAGGATACTAAGGCTCTATAGGTATGTGTGTGAGATAGAGTGAGATACTCAGGAGACAGTGCAAGTGTAAGTAATTGCAAAATGAAGCTAAAAACGCAACAAATGCGAAAAGTCTGTCGGTCTGTCGGTCTGCAAGTCTCTCTTCAGGATGAGGAAGAGGAAGTCTTTTTTAATAGAAACTTGAGCTGTGCCCTAAAAGGGAAGTCAATTTAGAAGCAAGTTTTTATTTTGCAACTGCAACAGAATCAACTGTAAACTAAAAACAACACAATCAACTGAATGTCTGGGAAAACAGATGTTCGTCCAAAAAATTACAATGAAATTTGATATAAGCCAAAAACTCTGAGATAAACCACAAAAAAACTCTTTTAAATATTATAATGAAAACTGATAAGGAAGACTTAAAATGCTTGTAATATCAACAGAATTATAATTTACAATTTACTTGCATTTAAGTTCTAAAAGTTTCGATATAGTTAGTTATTAATAAACTATTTACAACTGGATATTTCATCTCTATTTCAATAAACCAAAAAGTTCTGGATAATTTAAAATTAGTTAGATTCAAGGCGTTGTTACAGAGGCTTTAGTAAAGTACAGTTAGTTAATTAACATTTTATTTTTCATTTTATTAATAAGCCTAGAAATAAAATGACGACAACACATATTACTTATTTTAATTTAAACAAACTTAATAGACCCTATTTACTTTTTTAAAGTAAAGGGTCTAAAAAATAGCGCAGTATGACTATTTTGTTGACTATTAAATATATGTAAGTTACTTAATAGGAGTAAAAAAAGGTAGAAAGTAAAAAGAAAAAACGTATAAATTAGCTGATTAAATGGCCAAAACAAAAAAGGAAAAGCAAAATACAGTGCAAATTAAAGTTACCAAGGAAAGTTGTTTCTTGTTTACAAACTTTTGTAAACAAGTTTTATATATTTTCTAGGTTGTTCTAACGATCAACATCAATATTTTTGGCGAACCAATTCATAAAATGTTACAGATAATTATTATTATACGAGCCCCGACCACTATTAATTCGTACGGCAAGCTATTTTAACCGTATGCAATGTTTAACAGACGATATTTTCAATATTAAAGTAGATAACACATGCAAACCATTTTTTTCTGAAAGATAATTTTATTCTCTTTATTTTAGTAAAACAATTTTTGTTTTTCTTTAACAACAACAACAACAACAATAATAATTTCTTTTAAATGCTTTGCTTAACTGATAAAAAAAATTTGGCCAGTATTAATTCATACGGTGCGTTAGCTTAGCTTAGAATTGAAAGAAGATGAAAACAAAAGCATTCAGTGTAACATAATCACTATCTAGTCATAATCTGGAAACAGCTATGCAATGCAGAATGTAAGAAATGTGTTATTGCTTCAAATTATTCAAAGTTTAGCAACGATGGCACGTGGTAAGCCGATTTGCAAAGAAATAAGAAGTTTAGTTCTAGATTATTATAAATCTGGTAAAAGTTTAGGTGAAATAGCCAAGCAATTAAATCTGGCTAAGTCGTCCGTTCAAGGAATAGTAAAATTGTTTAAGAAAAATGGCAATATTGAAAATAATGTCGCAAATAGAGGCCGAACATCGGCAATAACAGCTCGTGATAAAAGGGCCCTCGCCACAATTGTGAAGTCTGATCGTCGCCAAAGTTTAAGAAGTGTAGCATCAGAATGGTCTGAAAAAATCGGAAAAACTGTTAAGCGTGAGTGGACGCGCCTGCAGTTGCGAGATATTGGATATAAGTTCTATAAAGTATGTATAGGGATTATCTATGTATGTTACATACTCAATATCTTAAATTACTCTTAGGCCAAGGAAAAACCATTACTTACGCTTCGCCAAAAGAAGAAGCGTTTACAATGGTCTCGGGAACGGATGTCTTGGACTCAAAGACAATTTAACTCCATCATATTTAGCGATGAAGCTAAATTTGATGTGAGTGTCGGTGACGCACGGAGGAGAATTATCCGTAACAAAACTGAAGCGTACCATAAAGACTGCCTTAAAAGGACAGTTAAGTTCCCAGCAAGCATAATGGTCTGGGGTTGTATGTCTGCCAAAGGGGTAGGACAACTGCACTTTATTGATGGGATGGTCAACGCTGAAAAATATATTAAAATATTAGAAGAAAGTTTGCTGCCATCAATACCAAAACTGGCTGACTGTGGTGAATACACGTTTCAGCAGGATGGAGCATCATCTCATACTGCCAAACGAACCAAATCATGGCTGCAGTATAAGGAAATTGGGGTCTTAGATTGGCCAGCAAATAGTCCGGACCTAAGCCCAATCGAGAATATATGGGGAATAATGAAAAGAAACCTAAAAAATGAGCCTCAAAGAACGCTTTCTGATTTAAAATCAAAATTGCAAGAGATGTGGGACTCCATTTTAACAGAACAATGTCAGACTTTATTAAAATCTATGCCAAAGCGTTGTAAATGTGTTGTAAAGGCAAAAGGCGATGTAACCCAATATTAATATTTAAAAAAAATTACATGTCTAATCAAATAGTAAATATTTAACGCACCGTATGAATTAATACTGGCCAAATTTTTATAGCCTGTGCCCATTAAAAATGGGCAAAAAAGGCTATAATGAATTTGTGTGAATGTATGTAACAGGGAGAAGGAAACATCTCCGACCATATAAAGTATATATATTCTTAATCAGTATCAATAGCCGAGTCGATTGACACCTGTCCTTCTGTCTGTCCGTCCGTCTGTCCGTCTGTCCGTCCGTCTGTATGAACGCGAGGATCTCAGCAACTATAAGAGCTAGAGACTTCAAATTTGGAATGTAGGCTCCTGAATACCATACGCAGATCAAGTTTATTTTCAATTTTCTATATCAAGTCCCGTTGGTTTTAAAATTTTAAAAAACACCATAACATAAGCAATGTTAAAGCTGGAGACTGGCTGAGATTTGGCACACATGATAAAAAGCTTGGGCTTAATGTGTCCTGAAAATTTCATCGCGATGCCACGCCCCCTTCGCCCACAACTCGAAACAGCTGATAACACGAGCAGTTTTATAGCTAGAGACTTGAGATTTGGCACACATGGCAAGTATCCTACTCTCAATTTGTGCTACAAATTTCAGTAAGATCGGATATTGAACTCAAAAGTTATTCAAGAATCAAATTTATGCAGATGCGTCGCAGCGCAGTAGCAGCGCAGTCGCTGCGCCGCCCGACGATATAATGAACGAAAAGACGCGTTTGTTCATGTACATATGTTTGATTTGCCTTTCGTCTGCTGTGGCTCTAAACATGAACAATCAATAGCCGCAATCCAATGTTGCCAGACTATCGCAAGCTACCTACACTCGATAACAGCAAAATCGACTTCAAGCGATATATTTAAATTCAATTATAATGAAAATACTTTTCTTTGAAGACCTGCACAGGCTATCCTACTGTCGCGCCCGCTCGACTGATCGGCTTGTTTTTATCAGTTAAGCAAAGCATTTAAAAGAAATTATTATTGTTGTTGTTGTTGTTGTTAAAGAAAAACAAAAATTGTTTTACTAAAATAAAGAGAATAAAATTATCTTTCAGAAAAAAATAGGTTTGCATGTGTTATCTACTTTAATATTGAAAATATCGTCTGTTAAACATTGCATACGGTTAAAATAGCTTGCCGTACGAATTAATAGTGGTCGGGGCTCGTACTAATGTGAGAGAAAAGCATTCCCATTAATTTATATATATAGCATGAAAACTTAGCTATTTAGCATGATGTTCTCTAATAATAATAATATCTTTAATTTCAATAGCTTTTGTTTAATTTTTTGTTAATTGTTGAACATGAACATTTTCTATAGATCGGAAAATAAACACAAAAGTTGTTCTCGAAAATATTTGCCAGACTTGAACACTCGTCGATTTTTTAGAAATTTGCAGAGTCGATCTTCAATCAATTTCTTTTAACTTGCACTTTAATCGGTTCCTAAAATCGGTTGTTATAAAAGTATTTCAAAATTGGAAAATATAAATAATTATTGGCATATTTTATACAATAAATAAATGCATTTAAAATGCATATTCATACAATTTAAAAATGAATTTATTTTAGTACAGTAGAATTTAAAAAACAAAGTGAACATCGACATATGTATTTGTATTTAACAAAGTTTGTTAAAAGAATGTTACAGTCAAGTATGTTATGGCCGACTCCATAATATAGATATATATTCTTGATCCGCATCAATAGCCAAGTCGATATAACCATTTCCGTCTGTCCGTCTGTATGCCCGAAAGTATATCAAAGATGGTAAGAGCTAGAAGCTTAAACTTGATCTTACAGCACTGGTAATGCTTGCAGGCAGATCAAGTTTATCTTTAATTTTAAAGGCACGCACCTTTTGTCTACAAATTAAAAACAAATTACAAGAGAACTACATGGGGAGTGAACTTGAGCCACAGGGTATAATACGATCGCGGTCCCGACTGTTCGTCTTGATTTTTATATTTTTATGTTAATTTACAATCTATCTAAAGATAATAAGTACATTTTATAAGAGAAAATATTTACAGAGGTTTTTTACTTGTATGGGAAATTTAGAGAAGACAGTGGCATATGTACTACCACTCCTTGGGTGTCCTAAAGGGAATGTCAAGTGGATGGTGTCTTTTCAGACGACGGCGGTGCTAGCTATTGTCGAGTAGGTTTATAGGTTGCAGTGTCGATCCAGTCTGTTTTGGTGCCTCTGGCTGAAGCTTCTCACTTCGTCAGTGACACTTGGAATAGCAAGGTCCTTGTGGGTCACTTGATTCTTGAATTAATATGGAACTTTGTTCAATCTTCGCAAAATAGTGCTATGAAATCACTTTAGTATTTCAATATTGAATGAGTTTTTAGGAAAATTATTGAATAAAACACTTGGTTTTGTTTATGATGTCTCTGAAAAAAAGATAAACTTGAAAGATCTCCTCTAAGAGGAGTGTGTGAGATTCTTAATATGATTACTACAATTAAAAATTAGCAAATAAATTAATTGAAAATATCTAGTAAATTACAATGAAACTATATTTTCAATTTCGACCAAAGATACATTAAATAAATAAAAAATAAACTATTATATATAAGTATTAAATTAATAAATGAAAACAATTGAAATAAATATCGAATACCAATAACAAATACAGTTTTTGAACTTGACGAAAGATGCATTTAAAAGTGAATAACTTCATCACAATTTCATTGAGAAGTTTAGTTTGTCTTGACGACTGAAATCCATCACATTATACGACAATTTGCCCACTCTGCGTGACCTCTTTCAATTCGAATGTCGAATGTCGAAAGTCGAATGTCAACTCAACTTTTTTGTGGCATAATTTGCAATGTGTCAGTTGCAAGGGAATTTCTCGATTCCCGTTGTTCGTCGCTTAGTTCCGTTCCACTTCGTCTAGTCTCGACGCTCGTCTTCTAAATACTCAACATTTTTGAACACAACAGGAAATTGACTTTTCATCGACAGCAGAGCAGCAGAAGAAGAAGCAGCAAGAGACGAAGAAGAAGCAAAAAGAAGCAGCCGCAAATCCTATGCAAATAATTTCAGTTTCAGGCGTTGCCAGATTCCGTTAAAAGAACGCATATACATTGGCGGCGTCTTCTACTTCTTCTTCTTTTTCGTATGCTTCAAAGCTGTCAAAAGAGCTTCAGCAACAACTTCCGCTACATGAGCTTGTGGATGCGGATGCGGCTCTAAATGCGAATGTGGATGAGGATGAGTATGAGGATTGGCCCCCAAACCTGCTCGAAAGTTAAGCCATTAGCGAAATGTCCTTTACTTTGCTTATAACGCAATTTTCTGCTTCTTTCTTTTTGGCCTGTCCATTGTCTGTTGGTTCGTTAGCCAGAGTTTTGGACACACTGTGCCTGTGTATTAGTTGTTGTTGTTGTTGCTGTTGTTGTTGCGGCGCTAAATGACAACCTCACTGTCAGCATTTTAAACTTTTCACCCTCGCCCCGCGCTCTTTGCCCCTCCGTGAACCCAACCGTGCCCATTTTTCGGACACTACGCAAAGTTTTCGGTTGTTCCTCTCGCTGCATTGTGTCCAGAACGCTTTTGAACCAAAACTTTACTGCAACGTTAATGAAGTTGAAGATTTTTTTGTTTCTAATTCGTTTTTATGGGCAGTTGTTTTTTATTGTGAGAGATTTGCCTTGTTTTATCTATAGGTGACTGCAAACTGAAATTAAGTAATAAAATTTGCATTTATTACAGTGTGCGAATTTAATGTAATTCCTATATAAATTCAATTTAAATTATTTTTCTCAGTCGGTTGTCATTTCTTTCATTTCTCGATAAAACGATATAATAATTAAGTCAAATTTATAAATTCAAACAATCTTCTTTTCACTCACTTTTTAATGGAACATAAGAAGTTTTTTCGCGCTGGGAAATTAACAGTATGTAAAAACAACATTATAGCAGCAATTAACAGTGTCAATGTAAACGGCCGCGGGCAGCGACTGTTATTACAGCACTGTTAACTGGCACTGCTAACAGTCAATAGCAGCAGATAAGCAGATAAAATTGAACGAAACTTCTGCTTACAGCGCAGCGCGTATAATAAGGCTGCAAGCACGAGAACAACCCCCACCCGCATATAATAATCATTTCCCCTACGCAGACTCTGCATGTTTTGGCCAAACTTGAACGCACTTATTAACCTTCAAAACTCTTCGGCAGAGTTTCGTTAAGCACTCTCTGCACAGTGGGGTCGGCGACAGCGCTGCCAGCGTTGGCGGCGTCGGCAGCGACGTCATGCGCAGAGCGTTCTCAGCGTCAAATCGACTCGTCAAACGAGTAAAACAACAACAATGCACGCAGCATCAGAGCCCTCCCACGACACTTGCGCTCTGCATGGCTCTCACTTTGCGCTCGCTCTCTCTCTCTTTCTCCCTCTCTCTCGCTTTCGGTAGGCGAAACTGAACGAAGGCTGTCTGCTCTCGCAGCTGCCTGCATACAGAAAAATACGCTCCGAGCAAGTTAGTTTGAAATCGTCGCTCGCTGAATTCACTTCGCATCTGAGCCGACCCGCAAGTCACGCGGCCGTCGCGCAACAAACAACAAACGACAAACGACCGTCGAAGTCGAAGTCGACGTTCAAGTTGAAGTTGAACCTGAAGCTGAAGTTGATACGCAAAGGCAAATTACACAAAAATTTACCGCTTGTCTCACACCTGTGTGTGTGTGTTTTAGTTGCTGTCTTGTCCTGACTCGTGGTGTTCTCTTCTACGTTTTCGTCTGCGTCTCCTCCGTCTCCTTCACGTTTTCGTTGCTTGTCGCGTGTGTTTCAATTGTTTTCGTGCAACAAGAAATTGGCCACAAAAAATTGCAAACCAAAATCAATTTTAAATGTTGTGAAATCGCATTTGTTGCCCCACAGAGGAAAAGAGGAAAAGTCACAAGTGAAAAATAGACATAAAAAAAGAAGCTAAAAGATGTGCGCGAAATAAAATTTTTAATAATAATAAATTATTTATAACAAGAAATTCAAATTGATATCAAAGTTGAATGTGGAAAATGTTTAAATTCAAAATCAAAGTGCAAAGTGTTCAAGTGTTGATTCTGTTGTTGTTGGTTGAACAAGAATAACAACAACAAGAGCACAATAACAACAACGACAAACAACAACAGCTCCTGGAGGAGTGAGTTGACTTCTTCGACATCTCCCCCTTCTTCTTCTTCTTCTTCTTCTCCTCCTCACATCTCATCTATTTCACTGTCTGTCCCGAGTGTCGGCTTCCAGGCCCGCAAAAGCCGCCAAAATTAAGTTCTCAAAGCAGAATCAACACCACGCATACCGTCACACGGACAATCTCTACGACGGTGGCACCGACACCGACGACGACGAATGTCCATTGGAGTCGACCACAATGAATCCCTACGAGTATGAGTCGACGCTCGACTGCCGCGACGCCGGCGGCGGCGTCGTCCCCTGCCCCGGCACGCTGCCCATGACGGGACGTCACATGGTCGTCGCGGGAGCGGGAACGGGAGCGGGTTCGGGAATCCACAGCCAAACGCTCCAGCATCAAAACCAACAGAATTTACAAGCCGCCGCCGCTGCGGCCGCAGCTGCTCAGCAATCGTCGCACTACGACTACGAGTATCAACACTTGCCGCACCGTCCGCCGGATACCACAGCCAACTCCACGGCGCAACGCACACACGGCAGACAAGGTGAGTGAGCGGGAGTTGCAATTATTGGACACTCGTTTGGGATTCCTCTCGAAGTCAAAAGCAGCGTTCAAAAGCTGACATGACTGAACACGTTTAAAAAAGGAATAAAGAAAATCCCAGCAGATATATTGTGTATCTTGAAAACGAAACTATCTTTTAACTTCAGTTCTTATTAAACTAATTTGTTTTAAATTTGAATTTGATGTAAAAGAATAAGAATTGTGAATTAACATGTTGCTGACATGTCTGAACATGTTAGCGGGGTTAGCTATGAGTTATAAAAACATTAAAAAATGAAAATTCCTCAAGTTATACTGTGTATTTTGAAAACGGAAGTATCTTTGAATTGCAGTTTTTATTAAACAAATTTATTTAAATTTTGATATATCAATAATAATAATTGTGATATGACATATTAGCTATGAGTTTAAAATAGAAGATGAAAATATCTTGAGAACGGAAATTAATTTTATCTTTTATTTGTGATCTGAATTATAAAAGTTTTAAAATTATGCTATTGTTGACTATTTAAAATTAGAGTCATGAGTTTAATAAAGTCAAGTGAATAGGAAAAATAAATTAAATGAATGGCGTATCTTAAAGACGGACCATCTCTTATTTTCAGTTTATACTATTAAACAAATTAATTAGTCAATTAATTGGTTAGTGGGAATTATTAAATGATCTATTGCTAACATCTCTGAACATGCTAATCATGCAAACTTTCAAACCAAATTTCAAGAGCTAAA
This sequence comes from Drosophila histrio, assembly GCA_958299025.2. Taxonomy (NCBI): domain Eukaryota; kingdom Metazoa; phylum Arthropoda; class Insecta; order Diptera; family Drosophilidae; genus Drosophila; species Drosophila histrio. Next base: position 27,632,715 of record OY729166.1, read on the forward strand.
ATATCCAATTTCTCAAAAAAAAATTGCTGGAAATAACTACAAAATTAAAATATGCTAATCTCTTAAATAGCATTTTATAGTATTTTATACAATAAGATTAAGATACAATATGTTTTTGATTATCTTTTTCTAAATTAGCAACAACGATATTTTAATAGATTTATATTCGTTGTATAAATTTTAGTATTTCTTTTACAAAATCTGCATTTAATGTTTTTAAATGCACTTTATTTCCTAAATTGGTCTTAACGAGCTGCACTTGTTTGAGAATTCATTTAACTTCTGCTTTCGACCAAGTCAGACCCATTTTTATACTCGTTTTGATTCATTTCGGAATTTTAAAATCTCTGCTTAAAATTTTGCTGCATTCGTAATTTTTTCTCAATTGACAAAATGAATTTTGCAGTACCAAAATCGTATTTCCTCAATATTTTCTACTCTCGAATACTTTAATTATATTCTCTTTGTTTGTTCGTAATTTAACATTTTCGACGGGGAATATATTTATTTTCTTAAGTATATTGAAGCTATCTGGCAAACTTTAAGTGTAGCTAAATCATTTTATGAAATAGCAATATTTTTAGCAATTAACATTTCTTTAATTTTTTTACCAATTAAAAAATATCTAAGTCAACCCATAAAGTGTTTAGAATTATGTGCTATCAATTGTTAGTATCAATGTAATTTTAATACATAAAATATATACTGAAAACACTTGAGATATTCCAGACGGGGAAATACATTTGCCAGCACAGTGAACTCTCAATAAGTGTATTAACCGAATTTATAGTTTCTCATTTCGATGAAAATTCAATAATATCTACTAAGCTTTCCTCTTTAAGCTACTTAAGCTCTATGCATACATTTTCCCAATAGCCAGGAAAACTTTCCACCGAGCCACTGAGCTGGCAAATGAAAATTCCTCAGCTCATTTTCATCTACATTTTCATAACCGACCAGAAAAACTTGCGACAACTTTGAACAAATTAGCGGCGCTTATCGCCCGACGTCGAGCTGCAAACATTTTGCATAAATTAAACAAATTAAGGAAAAGTCGACTCGCTTGAGCTGGGAAAGTGAATTCAACATTCGACATTCGACGGGTAGAATGACGATGACATTGAGATTGAGATTGGCATGGGATGGGTGGGGAGGGGAGGAGAGGAGACTCGCTGGACGCACAATGTTCTGGCTCTTGCTCTTTCAACATGATTTTTCCGGGTGAGCGCATTTGCCGAGCGGGTTTTTCATTATTTGTCTTATTAATAATATATAAAAGCGTCTGCAGCAACAATAGAAATAGAGCCTGCGAATTATGAGATGCCCAACAGGCCCAACAGCCCCTTCCTCCCCCTTTCCGTCAGCCCATCATCCCCAAACAATTTCCACAGTCGCATATTAAAGAATTCCGAATACGATGCCTGCGGCTGCGGTGGAAGATACAAGAGGAAAACCTCGAAAAACCTCGAAAAACTCTCGAGCCGAGTTTCGAGTGGAGTTTGGTTACAATTGCCGTCTCTCTGTCTTTTTGTCCGTTGTCCTTTGGGTTTGTTTGCTCTCTGCCTGCATTTCAAAGTATTTACTCCGACTCTCTGCCTGCCTGTCTACCTTTTCCTCTGTCTACCTCGCTTTTCACTGCGTTTTTCCCAGCTTGTCGTTGCGGCAAATTAAATTTAAGCCGCTGCCTGTCACATAAATCCCACTGTCTACCTAACCGAACACACCCAACTCGCAAATCATTTACCAACACTATTGCCGTCTAGCCAAAAACTGTGTATAACATTTATTTATATAATTTATTTAAAATAAAGTTTGAAAACTAAAAATTCGATTAAAAGGATTAAACAATTTAAAATCATAAATGTCTGGGGATAATTATAATATTTTTAATAATTTTTTATTGATCCCACATTTGCTGCAAGCAGTCGGGAATATTAGATGTTGATGCTACGGGTTAAGAAGTTGAAAATAGGATTCTTGACAGTAGAATATCAGAGTGTCCTTTCTTTTGCATTGTTTCTGACAACAGATTCCATAGTTTTACTTTTTTTTTCACATACGCAATCACTTCCTTTTCTCTGGCCACAAATGTAAGAACAATCTCCCGCTTCAATTTTATTATTTCCGACTTCTGACATTCGAACTTTTGGCCATGCTTACACGAACACACACACACACACGCACACAATATGTGTTTGTATGTGGCATTTACATAACTTTATTTCTGGCATTTCCTCTTTCCTCCTTCATCGCTGCCATTCCAACTGTTTGTTGGTGTTATAAAAACAATTGCTGAACAATTGAAGCCTCTAACGAAATACCCATAGAAAAGGGAAGGAAAAAAGTAGATGGAACGTTGCAAAGAACGCAAAGAAAGAAGGCAAGCAGGAAAGAAGAAAGCTTTCTATTCTGCATTCATACATAAAAGTCGGGATACCTGCTGCAAAGCTGAGTGAGGAAAAGCCCGCAAAACAAAATTGTAAATTTGCAACAAAAACACAGAAATAAATTTCGTAACTGCAAACAATAAATTACAAAACAGCTACTGCTACAAAAATAACAACGACAACAATGACGACTTTCGGCACTTCACTTTTGGCGAAAGAAATAAAATTCAATAAAATGGAATGGTGTATAGGGGAATTGAGGCGAGTTGGGGATATGGGCGGTTGGGTGGTTGGGGGCGCGGCTCGTAAATTTGCACCACTTCAGTGGGCAGCTGGCAAAAGGCAACACAATCCCTACTACCCCTCAATCTCTTCCTCTTGGCCATTTCATCGGCTCCTCCTGCCGCCGCCGCAGCTTGTCATAAAAATTGTGAGCGAAAATGTTGCGCCTTCTTTTGGCTTCTTTCGCTTTATTTTTTTTTATGTTGGCATAAAAATCCACAGAGAATGGAAAATGAGGAAAATTCTCTACTCGCTGGCAGCTGTTGATGTGTGAAAATTTTGCAAAACAACAACGAAAATTGAAGGAAAAAAAAATAAAATATTAGAAAATTTGTATATTTATATTTATGGCTTCTGATTTGCATCACTTGCGATGTGCTTTTTTTTGCCAGCCCCAATTAGGCAAATTAACTTGGCCACTTTTGGCCAGACATTGTCTCTTAGCAGGCCGGCAATAGCCGCGCTCCCCTCTTGGCCATATGGCCGGCAATGTCAATCACAACGCCAAAAAAGAGTCGAGGGAACACGCAACACATTTGGAAGCGAAATTGAAAGCCAACAAGGTCGTCTCAACCTCAAATCGAAATGGTAATCGCCAAGCGAAACACACAAACACATGAATCGAGTTTTCTCACACTGATTTTTCCAGCGGCGCAAAATATTTATTTGTTTATGCCGCGCCTGATTACTTTATGATCCCCGATCCGATCCGAGCAGCTAATGAGGCCACTCCCCCACACATACCCACTGTAATTGCTGGCCGTGTGGTTTTGGCCCAGTCAGTAGCGGTTCTTAAGTAGCCACTTGGCCAGTTTGGGTGCATGTTTATTTTTCTTACTTTGCAAAATCTATTTCTATTTTCGTTTTCATTCAATTTTTATGCGTTAAACACTTGACGAATTCTAATTGATTCGACGGAGTCGATACCCTGTATAAAGTAAGCAAAAAACAAGTTAGTTGGAATTTTTAAACCGATCTATCTCAGAGATCAGACTGATTTTATATTTATTTATTTGTATATTTTATGAATTATCCTCAAAATAGAGCAATTGGGGATGGCATTGTTTATAATCTTAAGTTAAGTGCAAAACACATGTTAAGATCATTGCAGGGTATCTGCTAGTCAATTACACTCACCAAAAGCAATTTTACTTGATTTGTATAAACACAACACAATTTTGTTGTGATGTTTATATTTGGTGTGGTAATTATTGTTGGCGGGTGCGGTCATTTCTTGGATTGGATTGGAATGGATTTGTTTAGTGGATGCCATTCCTCCTCTTCTTCCTCTGCGTGGCATTGCATGTTTCAATAATTTTGAGATTGATGTAGTGTTATGGCCGCCAAAGTGCCACTTGCCTCCCATTGTTGTTGGCCGTACTTTTTTGCATTCTCTGTATGAGGCTAAAAGCAGTCTTCAGTTTGATTGTATCATAGTTGGAGAAGAATTAAAGTTATTTCCGCATCAATGGGTTATTTCAGTTATCAAATATATTATTATTGTTATTTATTTCATTGCCAAAAATATAAAGAGTATAAATATAAATTACAAAACAAATTAGGCTTATACAATATGTTTGTATACAATTGTTTATATTTATCTATTTATAATTATTTATTTTGTATAATATTTATTGGATAATTACTATTAATATTATTAATATTCTTTTAAGTTATTCAAGATACCAATTAAAAATTCAACTGTATGGGTGTTCATTCTTGTGCTTAAAGTTCATTAATCGGAAAATATCTCTCAGATTTCGGGGAACTCGTCGAATATATGATTCGTGCTTTTCATTTCGCTTAAACTAATTTTTGAAGCTCGACAATAAAACATATCTAGTTATCTAGCTATTTTTTTATTTATTTTATTCTAACGTCAACTACTAAAAATAAATAAAAATGTCTAAATAATTTAAACAATTACAATAAATTATAAACAATTTTAACTGAAGATTGAAGGGATGAAAAAATGAAATGCTTAAAATTTATGATCTGAAAAAAAATATTTTCGATATATATTATAATTATTTATTTATATTTCAATACTTTAAACCTGCTTATCGACTCTTCTAAGTGATCTCTCTGGCCGAAAGCGGCTTACTCTTGTTGCCTGATACCCTAATCCTCACTTGCCGCTAAGCTGCTCATCGACTAATCCTCAGAATCAACCTCGATGGTGAGACGGCGGGCTCTGTCTGGTGGCGCTGGATTTTTAATGACGCCATAAGCACAGCTGTCATATTAGGACTTGTTATAGGGCAGTCAAATATTTAACAATTGTCATTCATAACACTCCCCCCGCCGCAAGGGGAAATCAATGGCAGTAACATTTGTAAAATGTCTGCAGCGATTTTCGCATCTTTTTTGTCGTAGTCGGCGTCGTCGCTGCGGAAACTGTCAATGGCAGAAGCTTTGACTAGGCGCCGCCGAGTGAAATTCCAACTTATTACTTCCTGACAGCTGTCAAAAATGTGCAAACACCCAACAAAAACAACAACAACCACAACAACTACAGCAAGAAATATGCAAAACTATGCGTCGAATTGTGCGCAGAATTATGTAAATCAAAGCGATTTGTAGCAGGCCAAAAAGGAGTAGAAAAAGGTAGCAGCAAAAAATTGACAGCGACACAAATGGGATATTCAAAATGTCAGAGGCACACGCAGACAGAAATAAAGCGAGTGTGAGAGATAGAGGGAACAAGAATGCTGGGAAAATTACACGTAAACAGCAGGAGGTCGAATTGAACGCCCTTTTTTTTTCATCTATAGCAATTTTTGCAACACACAAAAGAAGAACTGGGAAAAAAGGACACACTCACAGACAGACAAAAGCCCCTTAAGCCCACACACTCAACCTGGCACACGGCGGAGGGTTACGAGGTTCCCGGGGCCTAAGACGATAATGATGCGCAGGAAAACCGCAAATGAGGACGACTCGAGCAGAGGGAGTGAGACAGAGAATAAGGGAAAGAGTGAGTGCGATAAATTAGCACCGAAAATTTGTTAGTTGCGTTGAAGCCATCCAAACTGACCTGGTCTTAACTGATCTGACCTGCTTGCGACGAGTGTTGCCGTAGTAGCTACTTTATAGCTAGATTTGACTCTATTTAAATTTCATAAAGTTTAACATTTAATGAAATGCTACTAGCTAGAAATCTAGCTAATATAAAAATGATTTAACTACTTTTGGCACTTTATTCCAAGTTGCTTCTGCTTTCCATTTTCTTAAATATCTTCTGAGTTTATTATCTCATCATGATTAAGTTTTTAGGATACGTCGAGACTACTATTTTTCTAATGTGTGTATAAATCTTAAGTCTATAGCTTAAAATTTTTCATATAATGACCATTTATCGATTTATAGGCAAACGTTTTAAGGCATCCATATTTAACTTAACTTTTAAATTAATCTGCAAATGGTAACAAGACAATACATACCAAATTAGAAGACTCTATCTCTTACAGTTGCTGGGATAGATGCACAGACAGGCAGAGAGACAGGCGGACAGAAAGACAGACAAACAGACAGACAGACAGACAGACATACTTCATTCGACTCAACTATTGATACTTATCAATATAGGATCGAAGATGTCTCCTTATGTCTGTTAAATACATTTGCTTTACTTTTGTTTGCCCATTTTTAATGTATTTCTAACATTAAATCTGAATTTACGTATTTTGTACTCCATCGTAAACTGTTGAAAAAACTAACAAATTTGTATAGCATTTTTTAAGAATCTTTCTAACTACTTTTAGCTATTTTGCTCTCATCAAATAATCTATTTTAGTCCATGATATTCTGACAACACTGCCTGCGACCTGCTGGAAAAAGGTGTTGCTACGTGCTCGACATTCGACTCAGACTCTAACGGCGACTAGTTCCACAAGTTGCAGTTGCACTGCCTGCTGATGGGTCGTTAATGTCGCTTTGTCACCTGGGATTAGCCCAGCACAGATCTGGATTCTTTTCCACATTTCCCTTCGTCTCGTATCATTTCATTTTGTGTGTGCTACGCCTCATTGAAGGGGTTTCTCGTTGGAGGAAGAAAGAAAATACAAAACACGGGAAAAAGGATGCTCGTTCATATTATAATTTGATTTTTGTTGGGGAAAAGCCGCTTAGGCAGCACAGCCTCTAATTTTATTAGTCAAAGACAGGGACAGAGACCGTTGTCTCGTTTTGGGTATTCGATATTCGATATTCGTTTAGGAACTCGTATTTGTATTCAAAATTAATGCTGACTTGCTGCTTGATATTTTACGAATTGAAAATTGAATTTGAATTTGTGTTTTCACCTTGGGGTCGGGGACTGTCGGCTATCCGCTGGGGCTTGTATTTTTGTTTTTTTTTTATATCAGTGAGCGGATGTGGTTATTCCTAAATTTCGGCAGTTCTATGCTTATGCTGATAGGGATAGCTCCAAAGTTGTGACAGCTTCGGCATGGCACAATCTCTGAGGCATTAGTCAGCACATGTTCCGGCATCCGGACAATGTACGACAAGTACGGCGAGTAGCATAGCATTTTTATGACTTGTACACATTGTCTGGGTTGACTGAATGCCTGACTGATGATTGTTTACAGTAATTGCAGCAGCAATTGCTCAGAATTCCCTTCACTCCAATCCTCAATCCCAAATGCAAAGGAGCCAAACGCCAAAGCACGCAAAACTCATAAAAATATGCGAATGTTTGCCTTTTTTATTGTCGAACATTAAATTTATTATTTTTTATAGAATGTTTCACAACTGAATGCAAATTTGTTTCAACACCCCTCTCTCATCCATTCAACCTCTCGCCACATCTGAGTTATTTCTTGGGTTTTACGAGCACTCAGTATTTCTTATTTTAATTGCATTATGCGACGTATTCCTCTCGGAAGATGGAGGATTGATCTGACCTCCAACTGAAGCTGCAACCGAAACTCTAACTTAAACTCAAACTGAAACTGAACTACAATTGTAACTTGAAATGTTCCTAGACAGGCCATAAAAATGCGGGGTTTTTCAGAAGTTGTAAACACTAAACGTAATGACAGATTTCACTGCACCATGAATGGGTTTTATGATATTTATACTGAATTCGGTATTCGTCAGCTGTTGTGATCTGATGAGAGATGCGATGAAATGAGATGATATTTCGGGGGGGTCTTCCATGTAAATCTACCGAATGATATCTAGCCAGGATGGCAAATAAGTACTTGTAAGAGTTTAGAAACATTGTGTAGATGCATGGGAAAATCTTAGATATACTAATTTTAAATAAATATTGAAATTTTATTTATTATTTCTTAATATTTTTTTTGAAATAAGAATATTACAATTATTATTGTAATGTGTAACAAATTATTAGACCCTTTACTTTAAAAAAGTAAATAGGGTCTATTAAGTTTGTCAAAAAAAAAATGTGCGTAACAGGTCGAAGGAAGTCCGGCAGACCCCATAAAGTATATATATTCTTGATCAGCATCACCAGCCGAGTCGATATAGCCATGTCCGTCTGTCCGTCTGTCCGTCTGTCCTGCTGTCCTGCTGTATGAACGCCTAGATCTCAGAGACTATAAGAGCTAGGGTCACCAAATTTGGTGAAAATACTCCTGTGACCCCCTTCCTTTCGATCCGCATCCTTTCGATGCGTACTAAAAATTTCATCAAAATCGGACAATAAACACCGGAGATTTGAAGCAAACAAATTATCGAATGTACAATGGCAGGAAATGTGCAGGAAATGTGCAGATATGTTAAGATTAACATTTGTATGTTAAGATTAACATTTGTATGCTAAGATTAACATTTGTATGTTAAGATTAACATTTGTATGTTAAGATTAACATTTGTATGTTAATAATTCAAGTGTAATATAAGCGATTATATTTAATTAATCGGAAGCTAATCTGAGCAGCGTCAAATATATTTAGGTTTATATATAAGTCTGTAAGTTTGTAACTGTTATTTCATTGTTGAAGAATAAGTAAAGGGACTCTCATAGTCGATTTCGACTGTAGCCTTTCCGACTGGTTTTTATTTTAAAAGCAATATTTTAAAAGTTATAATTATTACGGTCCCTGATATCTAGGCATAGACTTAATTCAACATTCAGGGAACTCACCAACTGCCGCCTACGTGCCACGCCCACCTCATTTCCGCGTGATTCCAGTTGCTATCGACAATAAAATATCAGACCGCTCTATAAATACTCGAATCCATAATGTATGCCACTTGAATGGAACTCTGTTCAGAAGCCACAACTGAAAGATTTAATTTATCAACGTTGCGACGGAAGCTCTCAAGGAGAAAGAGAAACCGAGGGAGAGGGAGAGTCAGAGAGACAGAGAGGGGGCAGAAACTTTTGACCGATATACCATCTATATGTACGTAGTCAGATACACAGATATATGCACAGTGGGCAGCCGGTGTTGTAATAAACCCAGCAAATAATAAAAGCAGAGACACAGAATGCGAAAAGAAACAAATATGAAAGAAGCGGAGGAAAAACACTTTTAATGCGCCGAAATCTGGGCACCTTAAAGCGGCTTAGAGAACCAAATTAGGCAACAGATAAGAGACAACAGGGCCGACAGCTGTTGGTCCACTAAAAAGGCAAACAAAATGCGGTCACTAATAAAATTTGACGCTGTGTGTTCGCAGGATAAACGGAGCAGAAGGACCAACTGTGCTTGGACATTTCATCATTAGAGGCTGGCGATAAAAATAGCAAAAACAGAACAACAATAATACCAACAACAACCGAACAACAACGACAACAACAAGCACATTCCATGGGCTTATCAAAAAGGAAATCCAACGCAGTCACGTTGACAACTACGCGAGAAAGAAGAAGATAGAGAGACAGAGGACAGAGAGAGAGATAGAACGAGAACATGAAATCAGTGAAAATCATTTTCATTTTTATGAGCAAGAGCAGCGAAAAGATGGAGATGCCTGACAAAGTCAAAGACACAGGCAACGAGAAACGAGACGAGACGAAACAAAACAATAAAATAAAATTTAAGATACATTTGAGACCAAAACAAATAGGCAGCGAAATAGGCGCACACACTACGAATAAGACACACAAAGAGGAGACTGAGAGAGATGCGAGAGTAGGTAGGAAAATGGAAAATGTTCTAGGCTTGGCATTAAAAATGTGTGCGTTGAGTGGAAACAATGTCGCAGCTGTACAGCAGAGATACAGAGAGACTGAGAGAGATAGAAAGAGGAAGAGCAAAAGATAGACAAACATCAAACATGAGACTCGTCGTAGGATGTGTGTGTTTTTCAGTTAGTTCTATTGGCACTTTTATGGCCGGCGACAGTTAAAGTAGTTTTCATGTTGAGATACATGCGAAAAACATAGGGGAAAATTCTGTATGTGGGCACTTGAGGAGTAGGAAGTGGTTTTCTTGAGTGATCAAGTGATAAGAATAAGGATAAGATGGAATGAAGTACACATTGTTATATATACTCATCACATTATATATGTATAGGTATCTAATAGCTATTCCCACAGTGATTACCGAAACGCGTATCTCAAAGATACATTGGCAAACGCCATTTAACCTCAAAATGCGTTGCGCTAATGGAAGTTTTACGATAGTTACGCATTATGACAGCGACGACAATGGCAGCATCAATTTTTATATGCAGCAAAGCAAACAGAAAAGTATCTTTGTATCTTTCACTTGCATAGATATAGATACAAGCTATAAGATACATTTATAGCGGCGAGTGTTGAAATAACAACAGCAACAACAACAACCCACACACACACCACAGTTTTAGCACATTTTCAGCATATCAACTTACAATGGACGCGACACGCAGGACGACGCATCAAGTTACAGGCAGAGGGATTGAGACAGAAGCGACTGAAGCACTGACGAACCGTCTGACGAACCGTCTCTTTCTCGCATTTATGCATATCATATAACGTAATGTATAACCTGCTTCAGACGCTGCCGCTGCCCACCCTCGACGCAGTCGACGCAGCCTAATGAAAGGACGTTAGAGTCCTGCGTCCGGCTGAAAAATGCGGGAGCAAACATTCGAGAGTCGTAAAAAAATAATAGTGCCTCGACAAAAACCAAGAAAAAAGAAGAAATATGAAGAAAACAGGTCTCAAATTGAGCCACACCGGTTTCTCTTTCCTCTCTCTCTCTCGTTCACACACACTCACTATGTCTCTTTTTCTGTCTCTCCTTCAAAGTGTAAATGTTACCTAATGTTTTTATTTGATTAGCGTTTGCTACGTGCCGCATTTGATTCTCCTCTTGTTTGTGCTTCAAGAAGAAAATAAAAGAAAATCTTGTGCATTTTCCTAGGAATTTGTCTGCTCTGCTCTGCTCATTTGTTCTGCCCATCGAAGGAGATTTCCCCTTGACTGAGCTGCTGCCCCATGATTAATTGTCTGCGCGTAAATTTTTTAATTTCGTGGAAATGATGTTGAGAGCGCTGGAATTTCATTTCTTGAGCCGAGCTCCTTGTCCAGAGTCTGGACACTGGGTAATTTGTTTGTAATTTGCTCTGCTTGCTTCTTCCTCTTCTATTATTTTTAAGCACTTTGAAGTATCTCATACCATTTGCCTAATCCATGATTTTTAATCACTTTTTGTGTGTTTTTTTTTCGTCTCTTTACAGGTATGTAAATCTTGACTCGATAATACTAGCGCTTAATTTTAGAATCGATGGTGAGTTGTAATTGGAAAATTGTGGGAAATTATTATTAACCAGTCGGAAAGGCTACAGTCGAAGTCGACTATGAGAGACCCTTTACTTATTCTTCTAAACGGAAATAAGAGTGACACTAATAGATAGTACCCCATAGCGCGTTGTTACGTCAACATGCTCTTCTTCTTCCTTTGGTCCGACACTCAGTAATATTGGGTTTTGAATAACTCCCGAGTTTATTGTCCGATCGTGATGAAACTTTCAGGATACATTAGGACCCCGATGCTTGTCCTGTGTGCCAAAATTCAAGGCTCCAGTTTTAAAATTGACCATTATATGGGATTTTAAGATTTTTTTGAATATTTTCCGAGATAACTATCCGATCACGATGAAATTTTCAGGATACGTTAGGACCCGGATACCCGTCCTGTGTGCCAAAATTCAGGACTCTAGCTTTAATATTTTTCGTTTTATGGGTTTCCTCGATTTACGGAGGCGGAAGGGGGCGTGTCAAAATTTTAAGATAAACTTGATCTGCTTAGCCCATAGACGAATCACCATACCAAATTTGGTGACTCTAGCTCTTATAGTCTCTGAGATCTAGGCGCTCATACAGACAGACGGACACACGGACATGGCTATATCGACTCGGCTGGTGATGCTGATCAAGAATATATATACTTTGTGGGGTCTGCCGGACTTCCTTCGACCTGTTACGCACATTTTTTTTTTGACAAACTTAATAGACCCGTTTTACTTTTTTAAAGTAAAGGGTCTAAAAATAGACACACTTCATGTATACTAAGAAATTTAAATTTAAATTGATCAACTGAAGCAAATTAACAATATAGTTTATAAATAAGTTCAATCGTTCATTTTAATAACCTGTTCATTTGGAGGAAGAGAGATAGTGACTATCTGAAGCTGTCAGTTGTGGCCATTTACATTTGCCTACCACTGTGTGCTACATACGAGTATTCTGCACTTTGCTTTCAATGAAAGTGAAAATCGCACACACTCAAAATGGACGGAGCAAAAGAATTGCCTGTGCCACGCCCACCCAATGCAGCTATCTGCCCACTTTAATTGTGTCAGCCTCCTGTGAGGAGAAGAGCCGAAGAAAAAGCTCAACTGGAAAGTGAAATGTTGGCACTTATTGCTCTACCTATGAAAATGCTCGCATTGTGGTATTATTCCAAGTCCTTTTATTCATTCCCTTCTTTTCATTCCTCTCCACTTTCTGTTGTGCTTTATTGCACTGCAATTTATTTGATGTGCTGCCTCACAAATTACGCATACGCCACGTTGTCGGCTCAGATTGTACAATTGTGAGTGTGCGGCAGTGTGTGTGTGTATATGTGAGCACACAATGGCAGACAAAAGCCGAGAAAAACTCTGAAGGTAACAGCAGCAACAACAACAAAGAAGTAGAGGCCTCGGAAAAGTTTCAGGCGTGCCACAAGGCGGATAATAAGTGTAAGCGAATAAAACTTTGTTTTTTTTTTTGCAAGGATTTCTAGCTCCATTCTGACAAAATAATTTACTTAAACTCTTGCTTCAATTCGACTTCTATTCCCAAAAATATATATACGAGTATATATATTTTTTTTTTTGATTACTTGAGAAAGTTTTTGGGGGGCGTTTCACTTGAAAATGGTACACAATACTGCCACAGTTTTTCCTATGGCAGTTGGCAAAGTTTTGTCGGAAAAACGAAGACAGAAAACAGCAAATAGAAAATTGTGTGCTGACAGTTGTCATTTGATTGTTTTCATTTCATTTTTGGGCATCAATAAGTGGAAATATAATAACTTCAGAGCAAGTATAAGGTTTGTTTGCTTTGTCAACGGCAATGGGTTCCCAGCCTGGTATCTAGATTCTCGACCATTTTGCTGTCAGTTTTTGCCAGGCATGTGTGACAGTAATCATGTTCAATCATGTTTTGTTGGCATAAACTTGAGCCATCGACAATAGTCCTCTCTCACTCACTCTCTATCATTGGCATTGACATGAACGGCACTCGGAACTTGTTTATGCCATATGGATGGTTAATAGTACAAAGACTTCATTAGGCGCCAGTCAGAACTGGGCGGGAATGCGGGTGTGGACGAGGACGATGGCGAGGGTGAGTCTCTGACAAGGAAAAGTTGTGTTTGCACTACTGATCAGGTTGAGCATCAACAAGGAACAATTGGGAGCTTGTCCGGGTTCCTATCTGGACACTTTTCATCTGCTCTGGCGATGAATGAATTGAAAGCAAAGTGTACTAACAGCAAGCACTTTTAATAAATTCAACAAAACGGAGCAGAGTCCCCAGCAGCAAAAAAAAGTAATAAAATATTAATGAAATTCCAAACACCTCTCGTGTGTAGCCACCACTCCCTGCCCCCCTCAAGCCTACGCACCCGAAGATGCTGTTAGGAGCGAGTACACAGAGAGAAAAAAGCTCTGAAAAAAGCTGAAATCAAGTTCGTATAACCCCGATTTATATTAAAATCAATAAATCAACACTTGATATAAGTACGAAATACATACAAATTCAGTAAAATCAAGCTGTTTTAATCTTAAATAAAGGTTTTAAAATCTTAAAACATGATTTTTAAATATATAATGGCAACGATATTCATCGTTTTGGGTTCATTTAAAGACATAGTTGTTAATCCAATATAAAATATTATTTATTTGCCAATATCAATCAGTTGTTTGTAGTGAATCTAGGGTTGCATTTTATGTGTTATAGACAAAAAAGCAATATTTATAAAATAACGTAACGTCTAAAATAATTGTTGAATGTGGGCACATCCGATACGAATGTCACATTTGTTTACATACAATTTCATATGTCATTCTCAATTGGTTGGGATATTCTGTTATTTGATGATCCTTAAAATTAGTAATTTCAATATTTGTGCGAAATCGAGAAATAAGGTCTTTTAAGTACGAAATAGTTGACTTGTTCGCTCTGTGTAGTGAGAAGCTTGGAACATGAAGCACGCAGCTCGAAGTTCAGCTCGGAACTGGGGAGGGAGCTTCTCTACTGGCGCCTTGAGAGCAATTTTTTGTTGTGTTGCTTTCGCTAACAAAGCACGCACCGGACGAGGCTGGGAGACAGACACAGTCGGACGCCACTTCCGGCAACGTGGCTGGCACACAGATAGACAGACAGACGAGCGGTCGGACGGACGGACGGAATGACAGAGAGACAGTCAGTAGCAGGTAATGTCAGGTTGGCCATATTTTCGCACCTCGGTGCGACGTTGGCGTTGGCAGGTAAACGTCACATGGCCATAAAACTAAGCGCCAGGCAGAGAAGTATTGGGGAAGGAGGACTGGAGGAGGAGGAGGAGGTGGAGCAGAAGGCAGCTGACCAACTTGATAATAGGAGCATGTCGCTTGCTATGAAGAATTCTCTAACGAGACTGCGTTGCCATTGAGAGATTCTCAAATTGAAATGAGGATCAGAGCCCGATTGAAATTCCTCTTTGGAATATTTCCCTTACATGTGTTCAGGCAATAAGGCCAGTTAATAGAATTTTGCATTTGGGAAGAAAGTGAATCGCCCGACAAGCAAACAATGCAACAATTTGTGGTTAAGCACAAAAAGAACACGAATTGCATCTGAAAAAACATACTTCCCTCCTCATGCGCCCTTCCGCTTTGCAACTATGGAGTGAGCAAGTTCTATGCCAAATTCAATTTGGCCAAAACTACAAAACAAAAGAAGGGCGGGCAGGAGGAGAGGGAGGCGGAAAACTACAAAAGTAGACGAAATTGATTTTAAAAAGCAAGCTGAAGAGCACTTGGTTATAGGTTGAGGTAGTGCCAGGGAGGATGCAATGGGGCAAATGGGACGCAGGGATGCAGCTGGGGACTAGCGGAGTGTAGGGCGGGGGAAAAGGGGGTTTGGGGGTTGACTTGCTGCGGCGGCACGAAAAACAAATTAAAGTAAATTCCCCAATTTCATTTTGCGGCAGCAAAGTACAAAAAAATAAATGTAGAATTGGATGAAACAGAAGAAAACGCAACGAACTAAACAATTGCATTTGTTATGTGATTCTGAAGTGGGGAATGTTGCTTGAGGGAGGAAAGTGTTCAGGGAACAGAATGAAAATTGGAATTCGCTTGGCCGCAAATTTAAGCTAAACTTCATGAATTTTTAGGTATTTTCCTATAGAGAAAACTGTCACAAAACTGCCTGGGAACGTCCTTGGCCGCAAAGTTTATCACGATATAAAAAGTTTTAATGATGATCATAAATCAGTGAAGAGTAAACAACAACAACAACAACAACAACAACAATGACGACGACGACTACGACGAGTCCAAAACAATCTAATGGAGAATAATACGCACGCCTTCGTTTTCATTATGAAAATTACAACTTTTGCTCGATTTGTAGCATTTGCCTAATGGGGCAAGGACAATGGGACAAAAGGACAGTGGAATACAATGTTGCCATGCATTTCCATAAGCTGCCAAGCCTTAAATTTGTCCAAGCGCAAAAACTTGCTGCTTCTCCGTTCTGAACTATAAACTACAACTAACTTTCGACTTTTACTTTGGCGCTTTAATAAAGTGTGAAAATGTGAAAGAGCCAGAAACGGCAACAGCAACAGAAACATAGTCGCAGTCAGGAGCCAGAGTCAGAGCCGAAGTCAGAAGCAGAAGCAGAAGAATAGAAAACCAGAGACGAGGCCAACTTGGTCTGGTCTCTTAAGTTTGCTCTGAAAATCGATACGTGAGATTGCCCCAAGCAGATTGCCGGACTGTTGAGAGGTGTGTTGTGATGTAGGACAGGGTATGGGTAGGGGGTAGGTGGAGGGGCTGCTGCTGCTGCTGCGGCGTGCGGCGTATTTCATAAATTTTTCAACGCTTGAAAATGTTATTTATATTTCATGGCATGGCGAAAAGAAAACTTTGGCGCAGCACGAACGACTACAAATCGTGCGTACAGCAAAAGGAAGCCAAGACAAATCGTAGGTAGCGGGCGGACAGACGGGCGGACGGACAGACAAACGAGTGGATGGGCATAAAAAGTGAGCACAACTTTTACACTTGGCCATGGGATGTTGCGTCGTCCATGCCACTTTACGGCTTCGTTTATTACGTGTGAAAAGGCGACAAGCAGCAGCAAAAGCAGTTGTAGTTGTAGTTCTCGTTGTTGTTGCAGTTGTTGTGGCAGCCACTCGCGTCCTGCGACATTGCTCGACGTGCCTTCATAAAGTTGAGGCAGACATCGCCTGGACACGTGCAAATGACCAAGTTGCGCCTAAATGCGATCTTCTATAGAGTTCTGCAAGAGTATCGACAAGTTTTATGACTTTTCCACTTGGCTGAAGCACAAACTGAGCTTCAGATTGATCCAATTGATGAGGCAGCAGTACACTTATAAATAGGACAACTTTAAAAGGAAATCTTACCAGCAGATTCTAAAGAATATTTACTTTTCGATGCATATTTTAGATGATAACATCGAGAACATTATTTTTTTAATTTTTGTTGGGATTTAAATACAATACAATATCTTTAAAGGAGGACTTTCTCATGTCTCAGATAAGTTGGGTAAGAAGTACAATTTGGCTGTTACCTAGTGGTATTGATTGAAGTGACTACTGTTAACCCCAAACATTGATGAATCAGTAGACATTTAAAGCGATAAAAACATCGAGCAACAACAATATATAGTATACAATTAATTTATGGCCGTTGCATTGAAGTATTTACATCCCTATCAATGAGGTCGATGGGACAGGTCCTTTAACCCGACAGAACTCGACCGTGCTGTGACATGACGCTGTCAGCTCTCAGTGCCTGACTGTTTGACAATTCAGCTTTCACAACATTGCTAATTATAGATGCCATTAGAAATAAATAATAAGCAAAAGGAAAGACATAAAAAAAGAAAATCGCTTTTGCCACGCGACACTTCCTCCCTCCTTTCCCAACACGTGTCCCTTTCGTATATTTACCCCGCTCGATCCATGACAGTACTAGTTGACAGTTTGCCACCTGCACATTTCCAGTGGGGGCGACCTAAGTCAACAATTAACTCTGACATGCAACTGTGCAACATTTTGCGGCACAGTTTTTTTTATACCCTGTGCCCATTGAAAATGGGCAAAAGCGGTATAATGAATTTGTGTGAATGTATGTAACAGGCAGAAGGAAGCATCTCCGACCCTATAAAGTATATATATTCTGAATCAGTATCAATAGCCAAATCGATTGACACCTGTCCGTCTGTCTGTCCGTCCGTCTGTCCGTCTGTCCGTCTGTCCGTCTGTCTGTCCGTCTGTATGAACGCGTGGATCTCAGCAATTATAAGAGCTAGAGACTTCAAATTTGGAATGTAGGTTCCTGAATACCATACGCAGATCAAGTTTATTTTCAATTTTCGATACCAAGTCCCGTTGGTTTTAAAATTGGAAAAATCACCATAACATAAGCAATGTTAAAGCTAGAGACTTGAGATTTGGCACACATGATAAAAAGTGTAGGCTTTATGTGTCCTGAAAATTTCATTGCGATGCCACGCCCCCTTCGCCCATAATTTGAAATAGCTGATACCATGAGCAGTTTTATAGGTAAAGACTTAAGATTTGGCACACATGGTAATCATCCCACTCCCAATGTGTGCTACAAATTTCAGTAAGATCGGATATTGAACTCAGAAGTTATTCAAGAAACAAATTTATGCATCGCAGCATAAGCGTTGCAGCGCAGTAGCAGAGCAGTCGTCGCGTTTGTTCATGTATGTTTGATATGCCTTTCGTCTGCTGTGGCGCTAAACATAAACAATCAACAGCCGCAGTCCAGTGTTGCCAGACCATCGCAAGCAACCTACTCTCGATGTAAGCAAAATCGACTTCAAGCGATATATTTAAATCCCATTATAATAAAAAAAAACTTTTCTTTGAAGACCTGCACAGGGTATCCTACTGTCGCGCCCGCTCGACTGATCGGCTTGTTTCGTTTTCGAATGCTAATAAATTTATTGTTGTACAAATTTGTTAAACAACTTGAACTTAATTATACAATTTACGCGAGCAAATGGAACTGTCTCTCTCCATCTCACCTTCTGTCTCTTTTCCCCCCAAGTTTGTACTTTCGAGAGTGTATGTGTGTGGTCTATAATTAACGTCTGCTGTGAGTGTTAATTGGATGGGAAATAGAGAGAGATAGAGGAGGAAAAGTCTGCTTCGAAATTGGCATGGTCAGTGGTTATATTGGTCGGTGGTCAGTGTGGAAATTCATTCATCCACCGACGAGCGAATAATTGATATGCTCTCTTTTACCCCCGGCTTCCCTGCATCCCCCTCCCCTTGGGGGTCATTTTATTGATTTATGCAAATATTGACACATCAATTAATATGCCAAAAATTGAGCAGAATCGCGCGCTGATCTAATGCTAATTGAAATTTGTGGTCGGATTCAGTTTGTGGCTGCAACGTGGCCAACCAATGGGCCCAAAAGGGATTCAGGATTGAGGTCGACACCATGTGACAAGGATGTGCATTCCATAAAGTCGTCAACTGTTTGGCGCTTTATCCTTTTCCGTCGTAAACAAATATTTTCATTGTCAAACAAGGCCGCAACAATCTCAACAAATTTATGAAAGTATCTTCTTGGTTTCGCACACAAGCTCACAAACATAAGCATAAGGCGATGCATAAATAAAATAAATAAAAATTAACATAGACAACATTGTCAGTGGCTGGTAGGGAAAGGGGTGGGGGAGGGGTGTTCACATATGTACATAAATAAATAAAATAAAATGAGATGAAATGAAATGAAATGACAACAAGCAAGACAACAACAACAACAATGGCAATATTTTGTAAAATTTTGCTTGGCATTTATTTGCTTTTTTCCGTCTATCTTCGCTGCTTTCCCCTTGCGGGGGGAACAACGATGGAAGGAGGTGTTATGTGGAGCAATCTTCATCTTTGAGGTTGCCGGGGCGCCAGAGTTATAAAAATATGAGACACATGCAAATTATGCCAAGAGGTGGAAACTCTACATTTTATGATGCGTGAAAAAGAATAAAATTCTTTATTTATTTTCACTTTCGAAATTTATAGAGTGGTGTAAGCAATCTGTAAATCAGAAAGGAAGCAGGTGGGCAGGTAAACTGGCATGTGAGATAGAACAGCTGGAATGCACACCTACAAGATTGGGAATCCAAATTAATTGAGAACGAAATGTTATTTCCAACAGATTTCGACCTAGAACAACTCATTTGACAACTGATGGATTTTCATGGGGTTGACAGTCGACTTCTTGGCTCGCTGTACACCTGAGGCCATACACGTGTAGCCAGTGGTGTGTGTGTCTTTGGGGTGTGTGTTTCAAAATATGCAAATTGATCCAATACACAGAGAGAGAGAGAGATTGAGGCAGGGACAGCAACCAAGAGGGACCAAGACACAGAGAATGCTGAGGAATGATTGCAGACAAAGGTGCTTTGAAGGCATTGGGAGGCAAGTGCACAAGCTGCGGAGTGTGGGGCAGGGGGAGTGGGGAAGCAGCATTTGCTGAAAACAGAAGTGAGCCAAGTAACTGTGACTTTCTCTTTGTGAGCCATCTTCGTATATATGGAGGAAAAAAGAAGAATAAGTGCTAAAAAGGAAAAGAAAAGTTTTGCACGAAAATGAAAATCTGAATGTTGTGTATCAGTATGTGTGTCTCTGTGTGTGTGTGTGTGTGGCAATTTAATAAACATAATGATGAGAGTCATGGCATGACGATGATGAAGTTGCGTCCACTTCGTGACAAAATGACATTTTGCTACCAACTACGAAAGGAGCACAGTATTCCGTTCCAGACATGCCCTACCAACCCCAATGCCCCTACCCGCAACCACTCCACTATGGGAACTTTTCCCTTTATTTTAGAATAAGTCCATTGTCCGAAAAATTATAAAATTACCTACCGGAATAACATTAATCTCAAATGTTGAGTACCCCAAAATTTTAACAGAGCATGCCACTGTTAAGATATCAAGTAAGAGCGTTCTTTGTAGTATAAATATAAGAATAAACTAGTGGAAAATCGATTTGCTATCGATCATGATTTAACTTACATCTGGTATACATACAAAAGTGTTTTTCGTCCCATTATATCTGCATTATCTATATGATATAGCTGTCCGCTTTAGATAAATTTTCTTCAAAATGTTAATAGCGTAATAATTCACAACATTTACAAGTTTGTCTTGGATAGCCTATAGATCAAATAAAGAATATGCATATGCTTGAATTAATCCCCACTTTTCCAACTCAACTTTTTATTGAATAGAATAGATCAACGAATTATGGTTTCTTTCTTGAGTTATTAATTAATTCCACAAAAATGGAGAAATAACCCATAGTGCAATCCTCTCCACCTGCCACCCGATGCGTCCCTCTGGCTGGTCGCTTGGCCAGGTTCAGGTTCAGCCTCGGGCTTAGGTAATGAAGCAACTGGCAATGAAGCAAAAGAAGTTCCACCAAACGAAATTGAGAGAAAGAAACAGAGGGATTCTCGTTCGCGTAGGTTGTTATTTTAAAATTTAAATTTCTGTATAAATATGTTGACGCACACACACAACCATGTGTGCGTATGTGTGTGTGTGTGTTGGTGCATAAGAATGCCCCAGAGTCGTCGACGTCATTAAAAGCCAAAAGGCGGCGACGACTTGGAGAAAAACTCACTTAAAATTTCAGTGCACGTGAAGGAGCCGAGACGGAGAAATTGTGTTAGAGGCGGAGAAAAGCGGAAAGTGTGGGGAATTTTGGGGTTTGGGGATGGGAAGCTCGTGAGCTTGTACTTTTTATTTTGCTTTTCGTTGTTGTTCCTTCTGGTTGGTAACGGTAAAAGCGGCAAATTCCCTGTATGTTTATTATTATTGTTGTTGTAATTGTCGTTGTTGTTGCTGCTGTTGGTGGCTGGTATGAAATTTAAATATAGAATGGCCAAAAGGCTTTTTCAATATTAAGTAAATTGCTTGTGAAGTTTGGCAAATCGATTTGCAAACGAAATTATTGAAATTTTCGACAAGCCGCAAAATGGCAATTGATATTTTAATTGCGTTTCCCGATTCCTACCGACAACGACAAATTATGTTCTACAAAGAATTGTGTGAGCAGCTTAGGATCCACTTAACTTTTGTGGACTTTAAGCACAACGTTGAAGATCGAATTTACAGTGTTCACAAATTTCAAGTATTTAGTTTGTGCGCAACGCTTAAAGGCGAAGTTTCTAAAGCTCTTTTACAAATCATGTTTAGTGTAAATGAAGATTCTTTGAAACAGATTTCTAAAGTTGTAAATCTTGTGCTGAATTTATGGAATAAATCGCAGAGTGAGAATTTCATCGCGATATTATTGGACCCTAATAAAGATCAAATAAGTTAAGATCTAAGTTCTTTAAAAAACATTCTGGTGAGTGTTATGAAAGTAAAATAAATTAAGGTTTTATATTCCTGAATTTATCATGTAGTTGTAAAAGTATGAATTTAGGATGTTTGTATTTAAGAGCAATGACTGAACAATAAAATAGGCAAATAAACCTTAACAAATTTTAGTCAAGTAACATATTATTATTAGAGTTTAATCTTATCCCAGCAGCTACAACGAAAGTCAACTATGACATCATTGCAAGAATTGGACCTTGCACTTGTTATTTCTTTTTAGACATTTGTTTTTAAAGTCGGACCTGACCTTGCTTAGGAGACCTGCTTCATGTTACCGAGCCAACGAGCGAGTCGTGAATCATGAATACAGATCAGGCGATATCAAGTATACATTCTTTGGCACTTCAACTGCTTAAACGCGGAGAAATCATGCCTCCCCATCCTCCCTACCGTCAAGAGAAAAGGACATGACGGGAACAGGACCTGCTTCTGCTCTTAGAGAGGCTTTTAGCCAGCTCTGCTGTGAATGCAAACAATAAATCCATTGTGGCCAAAGTGAAATCAGGCTTAGCTCTCTCGAAAGCCACTTCATCGCCATCTACCTCCCCGTTCCTTGTTCCTTATTCCTTGCTCCTCCCCCTCCATCGTCAAACACTTGAGACGTCGACGGCAGTTAATGCTTAGCAAGTGGCAAGACTGAGACCTGAGAACCTGACTGGGAACGAGAACGAAAGTAAAATGTTAATCAAGCTGATTGAGTTGTCGAGCCAAATGGAAGTCTAATTTTAGGCGCTTGCAGCTCTTTGCTGCAACAACAACAAGAACAACAACAGAGAAACAAACAAACAAATAGAATTGAGAAAAGCGAAAGCAGAAAGTAGAAAACACAAACGCTTATTAACATTTCCATTGAAGCATAAAAGCCAAACATGATGGGGGGAAAGGGAAAACAGATGAAAATGAAGGCTCAAGGTGCAAAAACCGACAATAAATATGCGTTAACTTCTAATAGAGACAGTGGCCCAAAGACAAGGGGGATGGACAGCGAGAGAGGGAAAAGCGGGTGTATGCAGAGTGAAGCGTGTGCAAAAACATGCAAATCCCCAAACAAACAATTTTAGCCAAGGGTATAAACGGAAGACAGGGAGATCTCTTAAGTGGCAGTCTGATGAAGATGCCAAGCCAAAAAGGAAAAAAAAATCGATGCGGTGACATAAAGATGAAAGCTCGGAAAAGGGCTGCAAACTCATACGTATGCAGATGTATCTCATGGGGGCGTGTGACTGTCGTTATTGTTTTTATTTTTAATAAAAAAGCCACTTAGCCAGGGTAGAAGAAGGAAGGAAGAAGAAGGGCGGAAGTACAGCTGTTGACACAGTGCAGGATACTCTGTAGACAAACGCCCCCCAATGGATGCAAAGTTGAGGTGAGGAAAAGTCCCTTACGATTTTCCTCATTTTTTCACATTTCAATTTATCTGTGTTTGGGATTTCCACCACCTTCAAATGTGAAACTATATTTTGGATAAACATATTATATGCTAATCTTTGTTCGTACTATTATTACTCAAACCCCTAAAATTATGGATTTAAATGTTGAAATGATAAACATTTTTGTATTTTCAAAAACTCAATAAATCGCATTAAAATTTTGTTTGTAACTTGTTCTTTTTATTTTGTCAAAACAATTACTTGACAAACTGCAGATAACCATATTTTGGTTTTTAATGAATGTAAATAAACAGAACCTTCTACGTCTCTGCAATTGAAACAGTTAATGTTGTGGATTGAGAAACTATGGGGAGAACCAGCGATTAGTTAGCCAAAGCTCTCGTTCTCACTATCTCCCTTTATCTCTGATCTCACAGCGTTCGATTCTGTGTTGATAAGGATAACAGTCCCAGACAATTTAAGATGTCGACTGCAGCAGAGAAATTTATGCGTAAAAAAAACAATAAAAACAACACAAAACGAGTCGAGTCAAGTCGAGGAAAAGAGACAGGAACAGGATATGGACAGGGACACGTATGCTTGTCGAGCAGCTTGTTTCCGGAATATTCGCCTAAAAATACGCTATACAAACTGTTCAAGCTGTTTACACAAGCATATAATGAGGAAGCGAGAGACGCGTCCAATCATCTCTCCTTCTGTTGGCGGCCATATTGGTTTTGCACCCTCGCCACTCCCCGCTATACCCCCATCGCCGTACACCTCCCCAGCATTTGTTTTTCTTTGCATAATCTTTGGTGCTTAATAATGTTTCAGCAAACGGAAAACGGCAAACGACATTTCAGCTGGCGACACGCAAACTTGCGGCTCGTGATGATTTCGTTTGCCTCCCCCTCCGCCCTTGTTCCCCCTGCTTCGACGTCCTTCAGTGTACCTTGTGACGTGTGCGGGAAAGTTTGTGTGTTGTTGTTTTTATTTTCATTTTTTTGTTATTTTTTCATCCTTGGGGGTTGCTGACTAAACGCACCATTAGTCTTTGGAAATAGCTTAGAGCGAAATTTACATTATTAAGCTTTCGGCGTTGGACGCGAATCGGACTTGGGGTCGATGGCGGAGGCTTTGCTTTTCATTTCCGTCCTCAGTCGACATTTTGGGTCTGTCGCGATAACGGTACTAAAGGCTCCGTTAATGCAGCGTTATTACAACGCAATGTCAATATTTATTTTTTGACAGTTTTCTGCAACTGTTTGACGACGGTTCCAGCGACAAATGGCAGCACAAGGAAAGGGGAAATGGCAGATAGGTTAGGGCTAGCGTCATGAAAATTAAATAATATTGGCAACCCTAAATAAGCTGTGGGGGCTTTGACACTCTAATTGGGGCACGCTAAATGGTTGAGTAAATGTTGTAGGGTCACCATAAAATCACGGGGGCAATAGGTCAGAGTTAAAGTGCTTGCAATTACCAATCAACTTTAATTCACATTTTATATTCTTCTTCTTGCAGGTATGTACATGAATCACAATCAAACTCCCACATAGATTTCAACTCAATGCACGTAAGTTTTTTATAAGCAACAACATCGACAACGACAACGACATCAACACGCAGCCACAATTATCTAATACGAGATCAAGACTTTCACTTTCTCAAAGATTAACGAAAAGTTAACTGGCTTCAAGGTAATTGCAATACAATAGTCCCAGATCAGCTGGGGAACATCATCAGAGCGAGAGTCGCAAGTTAATCCCATCCCAAGCAATTTGAGTTCGTCGTGAACCAGAAGAAGATGGCGCAGTTTAGGTTTAATTGTGGAAAGCGAACAACAAAAGACAACAAAAGAGACAAACAATTAGAAATTTCTGTTCATCTGTCAGTCATGAAAATATGATTTAGTATTTGCTTTTTGAGGCCATTCCACATGCCACGTTTCGGGGCACAATAGACAATTCTGTCTGATTATTAAACCATCAGATGGATCAGATGGAGAGCCGCAAATAGTATCTCACAAGCCAGATTCGCAGCCAAAGACTAATTAATCATTTGGCCAAGTCTCGCCAAAGACTTGTGAATGGTCTTGGGAGGATTTTGGGTCTATCGTTTGACCCCTTAAATGGAAACTAAATTGCTGCGGCAACTGCACGTAGCGATAGACGTATATAGCCTCACATCCTAGTCGAGTTTCGGGCAAATTTACGCCACTTGAGTCATTCATTCTTATGAAAGAATCGTATTTAATAAAAATGAACAAAAGATGCAGATAACTAAACAGAACTAGCATAATGTTTAGCTTACGCCACGCGTGGAAGGAAAATCGCATTTTGGGCACCACCCAATCAGATGGAGGATGAATGTATTTGCAGTTTGTGAGTTAAACATGATTAAAAAAAATAATAGATCCCTCGACATCAGCTGCATAAATAAGGCAAGTGTTCGCTTTTGATTCCCGGAAAGAAATATCAAAAATCTACGACGACTCCAGTTGTTTACACGTTGGGTTTGCGGAGCGCCTGCGAATAACTCAATCAATCAGCTCGCTTATAAATTTGAGTGCCATAAAGGAGAAGTTCGAGAAGCAAAACGAAAACAAAAACAAAAACAGAACCGAAACAGAAACCAAAAGCATTTAAACAAGCCATAAAAATCGAGCAACCGCAAACGCAAAACAAACAAAACACAAACAAGAAATTGTGCTAAATTTTATTTTATTTATTTATTTTGCTGCCCCTCGATGTTGCCTCAGTTGCCGCTGCTGCTGTGGCAAAAGCAGAACAAATCGCGGCCAAGAAGTGTGAGTTGAGAAATAATTCATCAAAGAGCCAAATTTGTGAGATATTAATCAGTGCTCGGGTCCAGCACACATGTGGAAACTGTCGAGTGTTGGCCATGCCAAAGTCAATTTTTGTTGGCGGCGCATTTCAAAGCCACAGAAAATATCCTCCGCCCCCGTCGCCCTGGCCAGACTGTCGAATTGTATCTTTTGTTTCTGCTCGTAGTTGAATTAAATTCGCAGAGGCGTTTGCTCTGACTCGACCCACGCAAGTCTCGGGGCTTTTTTCGATATTTTGGGATTGGAGTTTACTTGGGGCATCACTTGGAAACTATTAAAGACATTTGACATTATTTTGTTAATGGTTTATATTGCGTGTGTCGGTGTGTGTGTGTGTGTTGACAAGAATTTTTGCTTTGGCTTTCGGTCATTAACCATATTTAGAGGCAATAAAGTTGTCAATTTGGCTGACACCACTCTGCGGTTCATAGGTAGAAGCCAGAGTGAAAGGCATTGGCAGATAGTGTGGCAATCACCTGGGCAGATGGATAGGTAGTTGACATGCTTTCGATGAGGCACCGATATGATGAGAACGAAACGATGAGAATTGAGAAGCGAGAATTTAGAAACCCTCGTTTGACAAGCAATCAAATTGTACAATAATGTGCCGTGAAACGTGAGACGAGCGAAGAGAGATGAGAGGTGAGAATGATGTATGGGACATTAAAAAGAACTCTAAGTTCAGTTATCAGATTGCCAGTTAATTTGCATAGCTGTAGATGGTCAGATTTGACACTAAATAGGACGTGTGAAAGATGACTGAACTATTAACGACATTTATTTACCCAGCCATAATAATACCAGGAACTATCAACTGACAATTTCGATAACTCTTCAATTCAACTAGCGACTGGGTGGGTCGGTTATTGTTATCTAACAACTGACAAACATTCGAAATTGAAATCAATTTACTGCATTATTTCCATATCGAAAATGTTGCCAATAACTTTTCACCTGCAGCGCCGAAAAAATTGAAATGGAAAATATGAAATTGTTGTGCTCAACAGCGTAAAATAAAATCAAACTATGACCAGCGGGTGATTGCATAAAAAATCAAGTGCAAACCGAACAACGATAAAAATAAATAATAATAGAGTACAGAGTGACGGCATATGAAAGTGAAATAGAAAAAATAATCGACAAAAATTGAAAGTGCCGAACTGACCATTTAAGGTGAGGCATCAAATTGAACACAAACTGTTACAGGGAAGCAATTAAAAGCCAGCCATTAACTACAGTAAACATTCACGAGACGACAGTCGACAGTCGACAATGGATAATCGACAGTCGACAGACAAGAGACAATTCAAGGTCTTGCCAATGGAAATGCATTAAACGCTTGAAATGCCCGGCAAGCTGTCAGATCGAGAAACAACAAAAAAAAGTCAAATCAAAAGCAATCAAATTGACAAAACGTCAGTGTAATAAAGCGTTGATAAACCGCAGCAGCAAAAAAGGCAGAGATACAATCGTCCAATCGACCAATGGACCAACTGAGAGATGACGAGGAAAAATTGATTAGCCAAGAGATAGCGGGGAAGAACAGGAGAATACAGGGAAGAAAATGGAGGAGGTAGAGGCAGAGAAGCAGACGACAATCAGCGAAAACCACGAAAACCAAACTGAACCATGCGCATGCGCAGCAAAAGTGGTTAGTCCAGAGTTGGACTCGATGGAAACTGAACTGATCAGAGCAGAGTCCAGAGTCGGGGCTGGGCCAGCAAACTGCACACGACTCACGATGCGTTGCAGGCAATGTTGGACAGCAACATATAGATACAGGGAGGAGGGAGGGTATTCAATGTGGCATTCAGACACGTTTGCTGCGGCGGCAGCGCTGCCCAAGCAATTTACAATTTAATAGCTCGCCACAAAATCGAACGATCGTCTTGAATCGATCTGAGATCGGGCCATCGATGAGAAGAAGTTAAAATGAAAAGCGAAGAAATGGAAGAATAGTGAGCATAGCAAGGGATCTGATTAGTTGAGTCTCCGTTTGAGTTCTCTTTATAGCGATGAACCCGAAAGTGGGCAACCAAGTTCGTTTGATGCATCGATTAGACCTTTTCGCGATTGCATTGACGAATTTCGCCAACTAAACATAAGAATACCAAAATGAGGAGAGAAAATGTTTGAATATGAGACTTCTCATTAGGAAAATGCGAAATAATAATCAATTTATGCGAATTTTTTATAAAAATGTATATATTTAAAAAAGAAAATTCAGTCAGAAAAATTAAAATAAATGAAGTAGATTATTTCTAATTGTTTTATTCTCAATATTTATCTTTCTTGGTTTTTGTTTCTTTTTCTTTCCATCCTTATTTTTGTTTCTTTAAATAATATTTTAAGTTTTTGTCTTTAGTTTTGTATTTCTTTCAAGTATATTCGGAATGAATCGCTTAAAGAGACTTGTTTATCGAGCCCGGCTTTAGCCTTAAATTTGTCCATCTAGATGATCATTAACTGGGCTTTCAAATTGTACTTGGTAGATTTCCAATCTTTGGCCAAAGTAATTTTCATTTCAACTGCCGCTCGATGCGCTTCAATTGGGCAGCAGGCAGTTACATGAGGCATGCGGCATGAGGCAGAGCCAAAGGCCTTTTGCGGTCAGCTAATGTCAGTTGGCCTAGCCTCCACAACTGCCCCTTCCACCATCCACCGCCTTCTATGCCTCTTGAGGCATCCACAATAATGCGCACTTTTCCACGGCTTTTGTCTGCTCGACTCTTCTTCGACTCCAATCCGTTCTAGCCGGCTTGGCTTATGTACTCGTATTGTATCGTACATATTGTGGCCTATGTTGACTTTTCATTTCCTTTTCTCATCAGTTGATTGTTCAAATTGTTGATGGTACTCTCTGCCTTGTTGTTGGAGCACGACGACTGCACATAGCAGCTGCTTTGCCACATGCCGCATGAAGATGCCGATGCCCAAGTCTTTCCACCGTACCCGGAGCTCAAGTTGTAGCTGAAACTGAAGTTTTTTTCAGCCTACTTGCAATATATTCGCTGTGCTTATTTATGTGCGCGACCTTATAAGGCGAAATAGCAAAAGAGCAGGCCCCACGACTGCATCTTGTTCTCGGCCCGGTCCCAGTTGCCGCTTTTGGCCATATTTAATTTTTAGTAGAGCCCGGCCAACAGTCGGCCAGAGTATGGGATCGGCACAGGTACACACGATTTGGACCCTGGACGCTTCTTTGCGCCTTTGTGGCAAACGTTTTTGGTTACAAAGTGATTGCTTTTTATTGATGTTGTTCTTGTTGTTGTTGGTGTTGTCGCTGCTTGTTCTTTGTGCTGTAGTTGGCTCATAATTTGTGTAGGCCGTTTAGACATGCGTAATTTTCGGCTCTATTTTTGGGCAGCTTGTTATGGTCCATACCCTATTTGGGGCGGGACCGCAGAAATGTGTTGGTAACGCGAGTTCGATTGTATTGCTCTGGGGAAGTCATTTTTGATAGTTGCAATACAGCTAGAGGTTATTTCGAGTCGAATCGAACAAATCAAATAACAACTTCCACAATTAACTTATTAGAAACACTCCCAAGTCATTTATCACAGCTGCAACTAGTTTCGAGTACTCTTCATTAACCCATTCGAAAAGCACTTAACCCTCAGCTAGAGCAGGAATCTATTAGAGATGAGCGACAATTCAAAGTAACTGATACTGCGCTGACAATATATCATAGAAATATGTGACGAAATCACTGAATGATATTTTGCACTGTTGTCAGACTTTTTGCAGTCAAAATAAGCTAAAAATATAAGTCTATATTGAACACTGACTGAGTAAACTTTTTGGAAACTAAAAAAAAACACCTAAAAGACTTGTATTCTTGTCGGAATCATGTAAGTACTATACGCTAAATTAAAATTTATTTAATACTAGCGATCACAGTCACTGGTATTTTTATTGGGAGCTTATCGCTCATCTCTAGCATCCATTTATCCATACATCACATCCATCCAGAGTGCCCAAAAGCTCCAAACTTTACCAGCAGCCAATGGGTTTGACAGCAGCCTTCCTGCTAATGATTTAAAGTTGCTCTTACTGCCAAGTTGGAGACTAATGTTCTAATTAACCATATGCTACATCATTAACTGCAGGCGGAACGACTTGCCGGCTCCGGTTCGAAGCCCGGACTCCAACTCAAACTCAGACACGAACTTCAGTTTGGAGTTGTAGTCATGGCAAGGCGAGGAGTCCGTCGCCAGGTTCCTTTTGCGAAAATTGCGAGTCATTCTTCATGCTGTCAAAATGTCTGACAGCTAATCAGCAATAACTGTCATTTAGCAAATAGTTGCTCATATTTGCACTTAAGCAAATAACCAGAGTCCACACACATACAGACAGAAAGAGATAGAGATAGTGACAGAGGGAAAGGGAAAGAGAGACTGACTTTGACAGGGCCTCGTAATGGACAGACATGCTCTTAACTGGCAGCCGAGGGACAGCTGAGAAGCTATCGAGGGCCTCTCCCGTAATGTCTCATTGTAACACTTCCGTTAAAATCGCGTCGTCGTCGTCGTCATTGTCGTCTAACTGTGACTCATGTCCATAACAGTCAATAAACATAAACATGGCTCGTACATGGGGCTAAATGAATGATGGACATCGAGTGGCTTTTGGTGCCGGTGCCGCTGTTGATGCCACAGTTGATACTGCCCCTTGATCCCCCTCGCCTGCTCCACGAGGAAACCCGACACTGGGGCCTTGATGCTGATGGCCGGCAAAAGCGCATCATTAGCCCAAAAATAGACATCGTCGTCGTATGGTTGCTGGTCCCCTCTGTGCCCATTTCGATGATTTCCTAGGAAATGAGCTGCTTAAATGTTTAGCAAAACGGTAAAGCGGTGTACATTTCCAAGCAGCAAGCAGGAGCTGCAACTAAAAAGCGCACTCTTCCAGCTATTAACCTTGATGCTGTTGCTCTTGACGCGCACACACAAAAACTGCACATGGGATCATCATCAGGGAAGCGCCGAAGCAGAGAAAGAGATGGAGATGGGGCTAAAGACAGAGATAGGGAATCATCATCATCATCATTTTTATCCTCATGCAGCTCACGAAAACCGCAAAGGCGGCGACGGAGACGAAGGTAAAGGCAGGGACTACTAACTGCCAGTTGCAAGTTCTCTGTATTTTCGGTGGAGTTTTGAGATATATACGACGCACGCCGGTAACTGCAACGAGGAAATAGAGGAATGTGGCACAAAATGTAACAAATAGTGTGGGGAATACGAGTCTAGCGTAGTTGTTGTCCCGTTGTGCCAAAAAAAGTGGCACATACACATATGTTGGCATTGTGTGTGGCATGGCAGAGTTGGCATGAATGATGCGCTACAGCGATTTGATGGTCTTCCATAATAGACCAGTTGGCAACACTGACAGGTCGTTGTGCAACACTTCTTTGAAATAACTTCGCTACTTACGACTAGAAGTCATTAGAGTAATTAAAAGTAAATAAATTCCTAATAGTTGATTAATCATTATAAATGGGCAGAATTTTTATATTATTTTATTTAAGAATAAACAAATTTGTTTGCCGCTGACCCCAAATCAAGATTAAGTTGCCATAGCATATTCTTCACTTCGTAAAGGTTCTCTGAGCACAACACTACTCGAGAACACTTTTCTTAAAGTCATTATGAGCAGATCTTTATTTTATTATTAGCACAAATTTTACTTTCGGAATTGTTTAAATTATAAAAAAGGATATATATTTTAATTAATAATTTTAAAGCTTCTGTTTTGCTCAGGACCGAACAAATATTTAAAATGTGTTAAGTCTCAAATGTCCAGTTGTAGGGTATACTCTGCCAACAGAAAGAACTCTCGCAGTTTATCTCAAGTCATACATCAGACTTTTAGTGTGAGTGGGAGTGGGATACGGGGAGTGGAACTAGAAAGGCAACTCACCCTGTTTGGCTATTCAGACTCCATTGATGGCACACGATGTCGACGCGAAGGCAGCTGGAGATGCATTTGAGCTGAGCGTTGTGGCTGCCTTGGCAACGCTTAAGCTGCACCGCATGTGATTACCCAGCAGTTAGTCTTGCAGCATCTGCAGCAGCAGCAGCAGCAGCAGCATCGTCAGTGCATCAACATCAGCATACTCTACCCCATCTCTGTCTGTCTTGCTTTGCCATAAGCTGCTAAATTGCCGCTGTGCAGCAAATAGAATTTAAAACCTGCCTCGCCTCGAGAGTTTCCGTCTCTTTTTCGCTCCGTCTGTTGATTGACCTTAAAGCTTGAACCGGCGACTCCACACGACCACGACCAAGTAACTGTACCCTGGAATTGCACCACACTTGAACTGGCATTGGCTCCGAGTCGAGAGGAGCCGGCTTACCTGTCTGCCTCGTCGTGCCGCGCTTTAATTCACTTATAATTCCTGGCCAGGCAGTGGCCCCTGATCCCCCGACCCCTTTTACGCATTACTTGACTCACATTTCATTTCACTGCTCTCCCCTCGCCATCCTTCCCACCAGGATTTGCGTGCGTGTTCACCTATGATGTGGGAAAATAATATTTTCATTGATGATTTCCTAACTCTTCACTTGCAGCCAGGGAGCACGAGGAGTTATGCGTTAAAAATAAACAAACCTTAAAAATAATATTTGGATGAATGGAAACATCTCAGATTACTACCTGGAAACAGAATAAAATTGTACATAAGATTGTTTATTATAATAATCAATTTTATGTTTAATTAGTAAATACATTTAAATTTGTATTTAAAGTTTAAAGTATATATATAACTCATATATTCAATTTTTATTATATATATATTTAAATTGATGATTTCTTGTCTTTTCAGTCGCTGATTCATACTTTTAGCATGAAAACTTTAATTTAAGAGTTAATTGTTTAAGATTATACGTCAATTTTCATAGAAGCTGATCACAGCAATGTTGTTTTTTGTTGTTTGCATAATACCCTCATTATAATGTTAATTCCGCTCTGAATCTATATGGAACTGTTTCATCACCATTAATAACTATTTTACATTATAATTAATTGTTTAGCTTTGCGCAATATTTATGATTTACTCGGTCAAGAAGAATAAAGACTTCGTCATTGATTTATGAGTGAATAACAAATTTTCAAAAGATGAAATAAAACCCTCAGAAAATGCTATTTTTTCAACAAGCTGTCACATCAAAATAAGCAAAGAATAACGAATCGTATTAAGAATTATTCACCATCAGTATTTAAAATGTCAAAGTGCCCCCACACTCTCGATACAACAACAACGAGAACAACAACAAAACGTGAAATATGTTGAATCTGCATGGTACATGAAATGTGTGTCTTTTTTTGTTCTTTGTTGTTGTTTATGATTGATCGTTGCTTAAAGAGCAACTTAAACAAGAGAGGGGGGGGCCATAACATAGGGTTAAACATTTACACATGGGTATCAGCTGGCTCAGAACCAGCAGCTTGTCGAGAGGGTCGGCAGAGGGGGGTTGAGCGTAGTGCAATGTCAGAAAGAATTATTATAAATTCGGGGTTGGGTTCCATATGAGAACTTGGCATTCAAATTGCTGTAAAAGTGACAGTGTGTGTTTGGGCTTTTATTACTGCTGTTCCCTGTCATGATCGATGTTGTTTCAGAAATGATGCTGCACTTTATACCTCATGAAGTTGACATTACACACAATTCCGAACATCGAATGCATTTTTGCGCTTGACTTGCGATATAAGGCGAATTTTTGATTTATGTTTTGTGAGTGAGTTTAATTAACACCCCATCGAAAGAACGACGATCATTGGCGCGAAAAGCGAAGTTTGGCTCGTTTCAAGTGTTGTCAAGTGTCAAAAGTGACAGATCGCTTTGTAAGGCGTTGCCACATCGCGTTGCCTCAAAGGGAGGCCGCCGCAACGAATTGTAATCCGATGAAGTGTTCAAAATTGTTGACGTTCCTCGACAGACTTCGCTCCTCTTGCTTAAGATGAATTCCTTGATTGCTTTGCCAAAAAGTTTTTAAATGCCCCAAAAAAATAAGTTTATTCTCCTCCTTCTCCTTCGTCGCTTCTACTTGTGCGTTTGTGTGTGAAATTTAATTAAAAAATTCTTTGCTATGCATAAATTTGCCTTTTGTTTCGAAAGGGAATGAACGAAAGAGACAGAGATAGCGGCAGAGAGAGAGAGAGAGACATGGAGACAGGACACAAACAGTGAAAGAGATAGGGATAGATGCTGTTATTGTTTGTCGTCAGCAATAAAAATGTCATCACGGCAAAGTCCTTCGTCCATTTTGCATCTCATTCGCACACTCACACATTTACACAAATGACTGCATACTATTTCCAACGCATTATTTTACAATAACAACGGAAGAGAACCGCCAAGGCGAATGACAAAAGTGTTGCCACACACACACACACACACAAACACAAAGGACACACACACACGCACACTGTGAACAATATAAATTAAATTAAAATGCTTTTCTTCTTTGGCTGTTTCTCTCGGTTTGACATTTCTCTCTGCTTAATTGCTTTGTTAATTAAATGTGTTAAGGCATATAAAAAAGGGATATGAAAGCGCGACAGACATGCGCTTATGCAAAGGACATTAAGTTGACAACAACAACCACACTGGACTTACTAATATGAAATACATTTGTGCTGTAAATTAACGTATAATTGCTGGAAAGTGTAACTGAAGTCTGAAGGGGGAAACAAAGGGTAGAGTACTTATAACTAAATTGTATGTTAATTTCCTTTGGCAACGCAAATGAGCAGATGATGACCAAATATTCAACCAACCTCGTGATGAAATTACTCCAACTCCCAGAGCGGCATTCCTGTGGATTCACTTTTTATATAACTTAACTTAAACCGAGATTATTCATTTTCTATTAATTATCTCAGTTTATTTTTATTATGTTCATGATTCAAAGACAGTAAAAATTGCATTAACTTATAAGTCATTTTTTATTTAATTGTAGCATTAGTTAGAAGTACATTTTAACGATTTGAATAAATAAAAGCTAGACTTTTAGCCTGGCATACACGCCTTCACTTCGTGGCTATCTTTATGTATGCAATGAGGTCGCTACGCGTGCTAGGTTTTTTAAGGCCGGCAAAGATCATCTTGGTACCGGGTATGTATCTCTTGGGATTCTCCAGATACTCGAAGAGAGTGTCCTCATTCCAGGTAATACCTTTGGCCCTGTTTGCAGACGTATACACATATCCCGGTGCCTTGCCGGTCTGCCGGCCAATAATTCCGTGCAA
Organism: Drosophila histrio; assembly: GCA_958299025.2. Lineage (NCBI taxonomy): Eukaryota > Metazoa > Arthropoda > Insecta > Diptera > Drosophilidae > Drosophila > Drosophila histrio. The sequence goes on from OY729166.1 coordinate 27,667,977, forward strand.
GTTGGGCCCCATTTTGTGCTTGCCACCAGCTTCAATTGTGTGACACTGTGCGCAACGTTGCACGAATAGTTTCTTACCACGCTCAACATCTCCAGCTGGAATGCCCATTGTCAACAAATTCAAATAATTGATGTCCGTTTTTTGATAATTCTAACAAAATCAGTAGTAATTGTCAGCAAAATAAATTAAAAGTCAAATGCGACAAGACCTACTCGTTAGCTAGCAGTATTTTAAAGCAAGTTGGGAGGACCGGTCGGTTAAAGAAAAGTTTAATCAGGGCTCAACTGATATAACTATTTTTATGGTACCAAAAGAAATATAAATATAATGCTACTTTGATGTGATTCTGCCAAATAAATATTATTGATAATTTGTATTTGTATGTCAACAAGAGATATGTATTTGTCATCATCTGCAATGTATTTTAGATATTCAAAGGAAATAATTAATAATATTACTTGCTTATCAGCTGATTAAAATTAACAGCAATGGTTTAATATATATGTTATACTTGATCAAGTAAACGTGATCATTACTAATTCATAACTTGATTGCTCTCTTTGGGTATTCCATACAGTTAATACTTAATTTTGCAACTTGCTGCAATTAACACATCTTATATACCTGCTCTGTTGGTTGCTCAATGAAAAACACACTTTTTCTCTGCGAATTTCAAGAAACGCTGGTTAACAACAACAAAGACTACAACAAAAACTGCAAGCAATTACACGCAGCTGCCGTTGGATGTTGTTGTTGCCCTCGACTGACGTTTTAGGCAAAGCCAACTAAACTTTCAAGCCAAAATGAGCAAAAAAAGCAGAAATATTCGAATACTCGCAGCCTGCACCTAAATACAATAACAAAGGCTGCAAAATATATGCCAAACTGTCAACACGAACACATGTGGCCCGACCCCTGACAACAACAACAACGAATCAACAGCAGCAACTGTTGCTATTAGACAGCAACAACTAAAGGGGCAGAAAAACAGTAGCTGGTTCGGTAGGCGTCTCTTGTGGCAGCAAAAAGCGTTTAATAATAGCAAATATTATGCGCCTAATGCGACTGCGCAGCGGCAGCCACTGCAACGTGCAACTTGCAACTTGCAACTGCCACCACACACCTCAGAAAGATAAACAGTCACAGACACAATTGCAACTGCAACGCAAAGCGGCAACTTAATTAGGCATGCAGTCAAGCCTGTTGTTTGTTGTCTGTATAGTTGTTGTTGAAGTTGTTGGAGCTGCGCAGGCGCCACACTTGTGAGCCAGCGAAATGTTAATTTGTTTTTGCACATTTCTGTTTAGCTGTCCGTCTGACGGATGGACGAGTGACTGACAGTTGTTGTTGATGAAGATGCCACGACGGGCACCGAGGAGGGAGAGGAAACGAAAAAGGCACCCACAGTAAGCTCATCACATTAAGTGGCCATCAACATCTACCGAAAAGTGCAAAAAACTGGGCAATCTGGAAGAGTTTTGGGGCAACAAAGGGAATTACTTGTGCGGTGCGGGTTGGGGGTGAAAATGCGGGGAGGCGCAACCAAGTGGAAACAGACGCAGTAAAAGGAAACAGATGCAAAGTCAAAGCAGATGATGAATTGGCATGCAAAAACTGAGGGAGAGCAACATAACAAACTATATATTAATAGAAAGAAAATCAACTGATGACTAATTCCCAGACCCACAACTAGACCCTGGGCTCAAAAGCCGAGGCACGCACAACGCCCACTCGGCAGAAGGCCAGAAATCGCCAGCAACTGTTGGAGCCCGTCCCAAGTCTCCATTTGTGACTTGAGGAGGAGACTCGGCGGGTACACAGAGCGAAACAGTCAAGAAGAATATATCTCTAAGATTAAAATATGTACTATTAATATTTCTTTAACAGAACTAAAATAAGTGTAATTTTTATCAATATTTAAGGTAGCAAAACAAAAAAGATGTAAGTCTTCAAAATACTGATTCATATCTTTATGATTCATTTGTTATTATTATTAGTACTTAAATAATTTTTGGATATTCGGAATTGCAGATACGTAATTCAAACCTAATTTTAGTGTGGCTGGTTTTCTCTCTGTGTAGGAATTGGATGGCCCACTGGCATGTTGCAAATTCTCAGCCGTCAGCGGCATAACTCATTATTTAATGTCAAATCTGGTCGATAGTTGGTGTTGTTGTTGCTGTTGTTGTTGGGGCGAGACGTTCGTGCGTGGCAAGTAGAAGGATCGATGGAGGGGCAACAACTAGGAGTACAACAAATGTCAACGGTTTTGCAATGGAAAGTCAAAGACAGCAAATCGATGCAATGTGAGGCTGCTTGCCACAACTCACAATGCTCCCCACTTTCCGTTTTTCCTTCTCTTGATCCTCCTCTTTGGCGGCCTAATGACATTTACACGCATGCAAACACACATAAATCATTTGCGTTTGTCAGTTCTGACAGCTCAAAAAATAACAAAATAACAACCACAAAAAAAGTGAAGGAACTGGGAACTTTCAACTGGGAAGCAACCACAAGGATAAGTGACTACAGAATGCGAGAGAGAGATTGAGTGTAGACAATCGATTCGTATTGGTTAATCAGTCATATTCAAATTCATTTCTGAGTTGCGCTTTCAGTTTCTGTTTTTGAGTTGGGCCATGCCAAATTTTTTCTTCTTCTCATCTTTGTCCTACGCTGATGAGGAGAGTGGCAAATTCATTGGCCACGGCTTGTCGAAGTTCTTGGAACCACACTCCACCTGGTAACCCCTTTGACAGGTTCCGTTCAATATTATCGCCCCTGTGTGCGCGGGAAAAGGTGAATATCAATTTTTTATTGTCAGCAACAATCGAAGTGCATTTTCGATGCGTTTCACTCATAAATATGAGCAGAAATATTCCCCTCGAAATGCATGGATCTTCTGGGATCAAACAAAATTAACCTTATATAACCTAGGTCAACTCCTAAATAGTTTTATATTATATTATTTTATATTTATACAGGTCAAAAAATGGTTAACACAATTAGATAATTTAAAGTAACATTTTATATGAAAATTAATGAAAGACAGCTATCCAATTTTCTATGATGGAATATTATAGCTTGATTTTGTAAAAAAAAATGTAAATGTCAACCGTCATTTATTTAACGTCAAGCAACCAACTTTATGACAATAAGATGTAATCGCATCATTGCCTTTAATTTAAATTGTAATTAAATTTAAGCTTATAGCAAGTTCGTGATTCATGCATACGGACATTCTGTGGCAATTCACATATCAGATACTTTCCCTGAATGTGTTTCCTTAAATGCGTATTAAATGAAGTAAACGAATATTTTGATTTGCAACTATTGCAAAGCTCACATCTAAAGCTCTAAATAGGATTTAAATTTCAGTTAATTTATTTATTTTTTTAAATCAATTCAAATATTTCACAATAAATTGTGGCAAAATATCATTTAGTGATAAAGTATCACTCAGTGATTTGGCTTGTAAGAATGACGTAAATATCGTCCATCTCTAATGTGAACTTCCTCCTGGTATTTGGGTCGTGTGCCAAAACATCATTTTGACGGCCAGACAATTGGGTGCAGTCTCGTCTCGTACGTAAATATCTATGTCCCGGGTTTCCTTTCAGGGACAGAGGGTATAAATTATGAAATGCAAAGGATTTATATTGAGTAAATGAGACGAAAGCGCAAAGTGAACAGGGAAATCCTTCTTCGTTTCCCTAACCAACCCAACTCGCTGTCAATCCACAAGAAAAGTGTTGGAAACAAGCTGAAAAAGTAAAGTTAACCAAACAAACAAACACAACACAATGTTGCCATTGTTGCTGTTGTTGTTGCTCTGCTGTGGCTGCAAGTCAACAACTGACACAATGCAAAATGTCAACGTCACTCACCGATCCCCTCCTGCAACCGTCATCCTCCCTTCCTACTCCCTACATGCTCGCTTTAAAAATTTACACAAAAATGTCTGCACACATGTGGCTTGCCCCTGCCCCACCTTTAAAGTGATTCCCCCTACCGCCTTGCCAGAAAACAATTTTTGTAATATTTTGCATATTTCTGTCTGGGCAGCGGGCATCAAATTTCCACACAAAAACCGCAACCCCCACGGACAGAAAAGGGGTTGTCATGCGAGACGGAGAAAGGGAAATGGGTGAGGGTGAGATGCTATGATTCTAATGTTCAACACTCGGCCGCAAATGCCGCGGATTATGTTGGGCTTCCGGTCTCTGGTCTCTGTTCCTATGGCTCTATTCTGTAGTCTCTCTGATCTGGCCAGGCCTAATGTCATTAGCCACAACTGTCAGCGCAGTCGTCGCCACATGTCTTCATAATTAAATGTGCAATGGCAGTCGATAATACTTTACAAATTTAGCGATTATGACCACCCCTCTGATGGTAGTAGACACATCCCAGTCCAAACCAAATTTAAACCCAACCCAAATCCAACCCCAACTCCAAGTAAACACTCAATAAAAAATAATTAATTGCAGTTTTTGGCACAAAAGGTTTCTAGGGGCTGGCCATATGTTCACACCCCGTGTATGCAATTGTATTCTCGTAGTAGAGTTGCCATCCTGCCGCAAATATAGTGCAACTATGATAGAACTACTATGGTATACACGATATGTTTATGGCGTTGACAAATAATGACATTTTTATGATGCTACCAGAGGGTTTTCGGGGGTGGCAACTCTGCTGCAGCTAACACAACAACAATACAACTGGTAGTACAACGGGCTGTGTCCCGTTATTGGCGTTGATAATGCAATTTAGAAGCCGTGGGTCTAATGACCTGTGCCCGAATGCCACGAGGCAAGGGAGCAAGAGGAAGAGACAGACAACTGACTGACGGACAAACGGACAGACAGTTTGATGTTGCTGTTATTGTTGTTGTAGTCGGAGGGCTTAATGACTTTTTACTTGATGCTATTGAACGCACAACTTCTTTTGCAACTTCCCCCTCAGCTTCCCTCTCCGCTTTCCTCATTCTTCTTTATTATTATTATTATTATTATTTTCTTTTTTGTTTCTTCATTTTTTTACTTTTTGGCAATTTTGCTTTGTTGTTGACCATTTAATGCCTCATAAACTTTTAATTTAACAAAAACGTCGTTACTTTTTCTATTGTTGTCGTCGGTGTCGCTGATGACTTCGTTGTTGGTTGTTGGTTGTTGCTATTGCAGTTTGTTATTACTTTTATTGCTTTGTCTCTTTGCTTTTGTTCTTTCTTTTACGTTCTCCATTCTCAATTCGGGCTGTCAAAATGACAGTTGTTGAGGTAATTTCACAGTGTGCTGAAAGTCTTGAATGAAATCTAAAGGAAGCCAAGAAAGTTATTAATTTCAAATGATGAAATGTTTAACCTTTTAACATTTACCCAAATTCTATAAGATATTTAGGTATAAGATAAAAATATATACAATTCATTTGCTAATCATAATTTTACCTTCTTTTACTTGCAGGTATGTAAAACAATCGTCTCTCAATTCCTTATCGATATGCTGGTGAGTGAGTATTCTCAGCATTCTCAACATTCTGTCAAACATTCATCGAGTATGTGCAGAAACATCCGCACATATTGAATAGATTGAAATTCCTCTACGATAATATAATTCGGAATAAAAACAAATGGCAATAAATTGTCTAAATATTTAGACAAACACACAAGTTGACAGGGTCTTAAGTCTCGGGGTCTCGGTCCTTGATCCGATGCAGGTACCAAGCGGATCTCGTGATGGTTATCATATCATTGTGAGCTCTCTTCATGGACAAATGATTGAAGTGAATGGAATGACAAAATGCCTAGAAATGTAGACAACAAATGTGGCGGCTACTAAAAATAGACAAAGGCAGGCAATGGAGACATAATAGACGCAATGAATTAGTCATTTATAGCACGTAGTCTAGAGGGGAAGAAAAGGGAGATGAGAAGTGTAATATGCGTGGGGTCTCAACTGGCGTTGTAATAATACAAATACTTATAGGGTGGAATGGAACGGGTAAGGGAGCGGGTTTGCTACCTTATGAGCATAAATTTAAGCACTGCAATTAATAATCATTTAGAAATGCAGCCACAGCAACTTTTGCTGTTGTTGTCCGTCAGGCAGTTAGCCAAGAAAGCCGTCAAAGCCGCCAGCCACTGGCCACTAATCCCCGAGACCGATGTTCAGACTGAGATGAGACGCTTCCTCTTTTTCTGCCCCAATAGTTGTCATCGCAGCTGCTTGAGGTTTCCCCAGTGATATATGAGCACTGTCTACAACTCTATTTCTGTCAATGTGTGTGTGTGTTTGTGTGTGTGTGCCTGCTAATGCCGTATTTAGACCAAAAGGATTAGCACAAGATACAAATGTATCTTAGGCTAAACTGACGAGCATAAACATTGTCCGGTCCAAATAAATTACCCAAAATTATACAAAAAATGCTGTAGACGGAAGTCGCTTTGGGTAGACAAACTACCAACAATTAAGTAAGCCAAAGTAGTGGTATTAGAGTCTGTGACAGAATCCCACTTTAAAGGGGGGTTGGTTAAACCATGACGACACTTGAGACATGGCGAGTATGTATCTGAGAACTGAACTCAAAACGATAATCATTCGTTGTCGAAACAGTTTTACATACTTTTAGCTTGCAGCAGTCTTCTTATTCTGCCTTGCTTCCACATTTCTCGAGCCCAACACAAATTATGGGTTAACGTTAGACCTCCCTCTTCACTTCTTCACCCCTGTCTCTTGCCCCTTGCCTCTAGGCGCTACAGCAGAGACACGACAAAATCTTTTGGGCAGGCGGCCAAAAAAAAAAAAACAACAAGCACAAGAACTTGAAGGGCAGCTGCATGAATGAAACAATAGCCAACAAACGGAGAGGAAGAGAAAGACAAAAACAAAGACTCAGACTCAGACAAAGATTCGAAGAGCGAGAGGCAACAACAGGTCCGACTAAAAACGGGCTTCAAGTGCCCAGTTAGCTTCTCGAGCTCCTTCTTTGGTCGGCCACTTAGAAGTTGCCCTGTATCTTTCTTAATATTATTGTCTGTGAGTGTGTGTGTGTGAGTGTGTATATACATTTTTCGGTAGCCGCAGGAAAAGTGCACAACATGCTCCGCGCTTATTTTCCTCTCGTGCCGTCTCCTCGAACTTAGCCCCAAATTGTGACCAGCCCCAAGGCAAAGGCAACTCAACTACTTTGCTTATGCACTTACATTTTTTTACTGCCGACGGGAGCAGCTCTGCAACAGATACAAACTACTTTCAATTTGTAATTTGTGGCCGCTGCGGTGCCTCGAGCAGAACGGAGGAGCTGAAGGTGTGAAGGGTGATATTTTAGACTGCCCTTTCGCAGTATTGAAATTGAAAAATGAAAAATACTAATGAGTTTAGTGTCGGGAATCGGGAAAGCTGTTTTTTTTTCTATAACATGACGCAGATAGATACAAGTTTGAGTTCTTCTTTATGTGAACTTTGCTTTGAGATAGTTGACTAATCATTATTGAAGAAGTGTGATGGAATATCATACTAGGAAAGGGTATCTGCATGGTAATATCGATATTGTTTACAGTTTAGTATACAGCTTATCCCTCGATTTTCCAGGGTGTATACTTGTTGGCATATTGGTTAGCATATCCGATTCTGGCATTCGTGGTCCTGGGTTCGATCCCCATTTTAGTATTAATAAAAACGATTGCCCCAAAGTGGAACTAGAGGAAGCCAAGCAACGAAGTGTCTAATGAAATATGCATGGCACTTCGAGGCGGAACGCCCCTCAATAAATCAGAATACAATACATATTAAGTGGCAAGCGAAACCAACCTTGACCTATGACCCAACAGGACGTAGCTGAAGCAGTTGAATTGGAATCGGAGTTGGCATTCTGCAAGCGCAATCGCAATAGCTGTGAAATTGGCCCCAGGACAAAGGGTTGCCGGCGACTTTATGGATTTTAATTAATTTGCAAGCACTTCCACGCCAGGACCAGGACCATGACCATGCCAGTTTCTTGCCTAACCCCATCCAAGTTCTCCTCGGCCGGCTGTAATAAGAAATTCAATTTCCGCTGCCTCATAATTATTTTCTTTCAATTTCACAACAGACCCTGTCGCTTGAGCTCCATGAATTATAGCCGTCGGCTATGAGCCAGCCTTAAAGACCCGCCACCCACGCATATATTAGTCCCAGTCCTGGCCAAGAAGAAGTGCCTTGGCTGACTGAGATTGGAACTGGGATTGGGGATTGTGGATTGGGGGATGTGCTGAAATCCAGCTGCATAATTAGTGCGAGCCATGCAAAAACTATGTGCAGCATAAATAGTTTTTGGAGAATTTATGGAGTTGGCAAAAAATATGAGGCGAAGAGAAAACGAAAAGGAGAAGTAGGGACAGCATACAAAAAAAAATTGGAAACAAAAGACAAAGACGACGCGGAATGGAAAAAAAGTATCTAAACTAAGCGGCGGCGACTGTTGCGTGCATTGAATTTAAAATTAGTCAGACGAGGATGGGCTGAATGAGGAGAGAGAGAAGAAGGCACATACACTGATAAAAAAGACCGGTTTTTGAAATCAAGAATATTCATCTTAAATATTTCCTTTTTAAAACAACAAAAAATTCAAAAGTAAGCTATTTTGCCATCAACATGTTTTATCTATTTTGAAGTATTTTTATTTCTCTACATATTTTTTAAACGAAGGATCTGAAAGTAAGATTGTGGTTTAAATATTAATAACTGCATCAAGACAATTCTGTTTTTATCAGTGTAGAAGTCGAGGGAACTGGGTACAAGATAAGCAGTCAAGCAGACAGGCACGGGGCGACGTCATACGATGATGACGCCGGTGATGAAGTTGGCGGATCCCGACGTGGATGCCTTGACAAGCGTCGCATGAAGCGAAATCTGGAGAAATCTCAGCGGCAGCGCCTCCATGGAAAGCGTACAAAATCTGAGCATCAGCGAGAATTGTGCTTTGCATAAAGATGCGAATGCGAATGCGAATGGGACTATGCATGGATGGAACTGAGCTGGAGAATTGACTGACCTCTGGGACTGCGAAGCAGACGCGTAAAAAATTTGTTAATTTTATGCAAATGTGTAATCAATGGGAAAGCGGGAAAAACTGATCATTGTCAAGCTTCATTGTCTTAGGAGTTTTCTTCGTTGAATCTCAACCAGTTGTCTGGACAGAGGCAAATAAATGGTCAGTCGACACACTGCCCTTGCACTGTGCTTAATTGAGGGGAATTAATTATTTATTTAAATTGCCTGGCGCGACTTTCATTGCTTCCCACCGCCTGCGTCTTCGACTTCCCCGCTTCGTTGTTGCCGTCTAGTAATTTGTGGCGGCAACGAGGCATTTGCAACGTTATTTGATAACATGCCCCCATCCTCCTGTTCACTCCTCCCTCCTCTGGCTGTGAGTGTTGTGTTTGCTGCACGCACGCGCAGAGATTTTAATGCGCTGCGATTTTTTGCGTGTGTTGCGAACATTTCTCTCGAGAGTCGCGGTCAGGTCCAGCTCGGTAGGCACGCAATGGGCCAAGGACCCAACGAAGCGGGGTCTTTTTTTCACCAAGTCCGTCTTTTTCTCGCTGTCCGTGTCTTGGCTTTTAATGTCGCATGTCAACGTTGTCATGTTGGCCATTTTTTTAGACATTCCTCGCAGCCGCTTTGCCATTTGCCCAGATGTCGTGGGCGTTGGCGCTTTTGTCGCTGATGAGCGAAAATAGCTTGTTTTGTCTTAGCCAAAAGTGAGAAGGAGGAGGAGGAGGGGAATTGAGAGTAGACCAGCTTATTTGCTTTAATTGCAACTACTATGCATGGTTAGAAGCTAGACACACTCTGAGTGAAAGTGGGGAAGAGGGAGAAATGACTACTTGTTATACCCGTTACTCTTATGGTAAAAGGGAATATTGTATTCGCTGTAATGTATGGCGAAGAAGGCGCAGAAGGAGGTGTGGCAACCTCTATAAAGTATATGTATTCTTGATCAGTATCAACAGACAAGTACCAACAAACAGCTCTCAGAGACTATAAGAGCTGGAGCGTCTAAATTTGACACACCGACATCTTTGAAAGTTTGAAGACTTCATATTTAGAATTCTTCATGCATAACCACACAAGGGTCAGATATGCATAGCAATAGTTTTTGTTAAATATGCAATAACATTTAAACCCTTGAAGTTTGAAATTCTAAGACACAATTAATATACCATTAATTTTAATTATGGGTATCTCTTAGTTGGGGAATCGACTTTAACGTTCTTACTTGTTGTAATTTGCTATAGATGCGTAGGTGTCGCCAGTGCGACGATGCTCCGCTTGCGTGTGCTGCACCCAACAACAACAACAACAACGACAATCAGACAAGTCAGGCCCAAGCCAAGGCAGCAGCATCTTTGCTGTTGGGGTGCGGTGTTTGCATTGAATTGAGCAATTTATATGGCAAGGGGAATGGAAAATGGAAAGGCAACTTGCGAAGCCAACGAAATAATATCACAAAAAATGAAATAACACTTCATTAGCAAAGGGGCAAGTGGCATTTGGAGTCCTCACTCGGCACATGCAACGACTCTGCGACGTGGGCTTCGTTTTTTTTATCGAAATAAAAATAAAACTGGCGAAAAAACTTACAGACATTTAATGAGCTGCCAGCCAGAGATGGTGTGAGAGATGCCCCCTTGGAAGATTGAAGATTGAAGATGGAAGACTTGAGACTTGGGCAATCATAAGCGCTTAAGATCGGTTTGACAATTTACAGGCGTGGCATCGCGATAATCGCAGCACTTGGAGCTGATCGACGCATCGATACCAGCCCATTCGAGACACTTTATGCGAGGCCCTTAAGCATCTTCCAAGTTTATGATGATATCGAAATCGAAACTGAAGAAAAACTCGAAGAAGCTTTTATATGTGGAATGCCAAGCCATTATTCTTTATGCCAAGCAACGTACGAAATTTGCTAGCCAAAAAGTCATTTGCCCAACTCGTATAGCGCACAATGCAACCCACACACACACACGCACACACATAAACAACACACACACTCATATGGACAGCGACCCTTTTGTCAGAGTCGTAATCAAAAAGCACTGTACAGCTTAAGGCAAACTATACAACATGATGGAGGAGGAGAACAGAAGAGGACAGAGATGGAGAGAGAGAACTTAACTGTGGCAAGAAACGCAATTTCCCCGAAAAGCGTAGCCAAGAAAATCCAGCGATTTGTAGACTCTGTACCTAAAAAGCACAAGTGTGTATTCATTTTGTCAAAAAAAGAAGAACATGAACAGACGAGACGATCTGTTAGTTCGCGGTTTTTTTAGTATTTTGCCACGCCCCCATAATTCAAAAAAAAATGTATCATTAGAAAATTATATTTACAACTATACTCTTAGATTAAAGCTGGAGCCTTACATGTGGGCACACATGATAAGTATCTTGGGGTCAATGTAACCTAAATGGAGCGGAAAAGTTACTCGAGACACCATTTGACGCTGTTTCGGGACAAAGAAAATAGAAGAATATACTGACGCTACGACGTACTATAGCTAATTTCTACTTTAAAGTATTTTAATTTAAGCAAATCACTAATATTAAAGTTTAGTGTACAGTGTATGAGTTTATACTTAATGAGTACAGGGTCTCTCACTGTCAAGTTCTCTCGACTGCAGCCTTTCCTACTAGTTTTCTTTTAGCAGCAGCTTATTGGCCCCTTCGGTTTTTGTTGACTTGGCTTAGACTGAGACTCAGCCAAACAAGGCCTTTCTACTTTTGGAGGAACAGCAAATGCCAAACGGAAAATTGGCAAAGCAGACAAAGACAAGTCAAACGGGTTGCTCTCGGGTCGCTAGGTTCTTTGGTTCCTTGGTCGATTGGTCGATTGGTCTGTTGCCTGTCTTGTAATTTAACAAGCAAACAGATTGCAATCGATTGTTGCTGGTGGTATGGACCGTTAGAGCGGCCCACGCGCTTCACATATTAGCGAAAATTGTAATAGATTTCACTTAATTTATTATAAACAAAGCAGCCGCCGCAACGGTTCAAGCAATTTTCCCTAGTACATCTGCCTCATTCTCTGCCCCCAGTCTCCTTTCCCATTCCCTGTGCAATTTAGCAGCCATTTGCCTGTCGCCATTCGGCGTGTCTCATAATTCTTTGCCATATTATTGTTAGGCCGTCTTCAGTTCGCTTTTCAGTTTTTCCACCTACGTGACGCCTTGAAGGAGACGCACAACATTCCGTTGGTTACATTGGCCTCACCTTCTCACTCCCCTTCCGCGTCTTAACTTGTTCTCTTTATGGTTTTTTAAGTTTTTCCCTTATGCCGTTTTACTCGTAAGTGCTGTATTTATTTTAATTTTTATGTGCGTTCAACGCGCTGTTGACTACCACAAAAATAACAACAACAACAAATAAACAATATATAAAAAATTTAATTTTTCCTGTGCTGCGTTTTAATGTCGTTCAACTTTTTCAGTTGAGTTTCTATACCCTGTTTCCTGAGGGTACCAAGGGTATATTAAATACGAGCAAATAAATGGAACGGGCAAATTTAGAACCCCATCTAGCGGACGTCGTTTACAAGGCGTTACCATCTGATATTATGAGATTATATTCATAGATTTGTATATATGGATGAATAGGTGCTAGAGTATCTCGTGATCGAGTACACTCAACTGAAGCGTTCCTGTTGTTTCTCCATTTTTTGGTACGTGCCTGGAAAGGTTGAAGCTGATGAGGCCGGAAAGTCGCTTTGGGCCGCCGAAAAGCATTTTGACTTTATCTATGCGTCGGCTTGACTCTCTGACTCTGACTTCGCTGACTTTTTTATGGGCCGCAACAACAAACTTGTACAGAGAGCGATAAAATGACCTGAAGTTTCAATTTTAATGACAAGTCACTTACATGTGTAGCATGAAGGTTATCTGCCGTGTAGAAGGCGGACATTAGCTCTAATTGGCCAGCAAGTGTACTTAACTGTTGTGGGAGACTTGTGGGAAGACGGGAACATCAGGCAGGGGATAGCCTGATGTTGAATGCAGACGAATTTCTTTATACATAACTTCATAATAGTTTCAAAGAATTGTTTTATATATTTAAAAATGAATATTTCTGTGGAATTAAAAAGACTACAAGTGTTCATTGAAATCTATAAAGCCGGAGAAAAACGTAAGTAAACATTCTCCATTTAGGCTTAAGTTTTTCTAAATTGTTTTACATTTCAATTTATCAGATTTTTAGCATTCCACCATGATACCATTTATGTTTGTAAAATTAGCTAAAAACATTCTTGAAGAATGTATTAAATCGAGAAATTCATTGGGGTCCTTACATTCAATGAGTATACATTATTTTAGAATGTACAAAAAAGTATAAAATGGCAGAAAAAGCAAAATATTTTTGTATTAAAAAGGGGTCATTATTCATTGTAGTTTAGATCGATATTATGGCCGATCTCAGGTCATCCACAATCAGGACTTTCTCTCTGTCATGGAGGAAAACATTTTCAATAATGTCTTTGGCACAATTTATTGGCTATATTTTGTTACCAGCACAGGGCCGGAGAGTTGCCTTACCAACCTCAGCCCCATCAATGCCTGTCCTTCCTTGATGGGGCTTCGTGCACATATCCTACATTTCCATTCTCATATGCGTGCCCATTATGGGCTGCCAGATAGATAAACGAGCCATGTGGGCGTTGCTAGGCCCTGGGACTGCGTCTCCGAGACCTGAGACCAATGTGAAGATGGGCAAAAGCGGGTGAAAGGAGGGAGCGACCATCAGCGATGTGCGTGTTTTGTGCAAAGGATTTTTGTGGCCGCCAAGTTGCTGTTGTTGTCGTCGTTGTCCCAAATTGCCGTGTGTGTGCCAAAACAACGCCAACAGTGGGGAAAACGGCTAGACTAGCTGGGAAAATAAGTATCTTGGAGAATAACAAAAATATCATCTTATGTGTATATCCATTACATGCCCATTACAATCGGTCATAATGGATTTTATAGATTCAGTTTTTTTTAAATATAAATATTTTCTTATAAAAACGTATTTTAAATGTGTTCACATCTAAAAATGAATAAGAAAATAGTCTCACGGTCTTTCCCACTGTGCAGCGCCGACATATTCGTATTGTGCTGTCGACGTCGAGGTGGAAATGGGAAACAAAGCCGCCAAAATAGAAAAAGAGGCAAGAAAAACTATGAAAATGAACCCTATAGAATGGTATAGGTAGCTCGATGGGTTTGTGGCGACAACGCGTACCAAGCACCTCCACTTTCCCCCTCACTCCGCTTCGGCAAGAATGGCAAAGTCGTCTTATTACCGGAGCTCGAGCTGCAGCTGAAACCCAGAGCGGGTTTTTCGTGCGTTGCGACGGGGGCGAAAATTGCGTGTCTGCATATTGGAAATTGGTGAAAACGGGCAGGACAACTGTTATGGCTACCTGCCTTTCCCGTAGCCGCTGTGTCGACTAGGCTACCTTTATTATCATTGTATCATTGTATCCAGCGGTATCGACTGGCATTATCTATAGTTGGGACCGTGGACTCCTTGCTCCCTAGTTTATACAGTCTACAGTATTCAGTGTTCAGTCTTCAGCTGGAGGCGTGGGCGCGATTCGTGTAATGAAGTTGACTCTGCAGCACATTAGGCGAAGTGGTTGATGAGGCAGAAGGGAAAGCAGAGTGTTGGAAAACTTTGGTTTAATGGTGTTTTAATGTGTGTTTGCAATTTGATGCATGTTGCAGTCCGCAAATTGCTTCAAATAGTTGCCCAAAGTTGTTTGTTGTGCAAAATAATTGGTGCACCAAATTGGGTGTCTTTCTCCAACTGGAGTGTGTGTGTGGCTGCCAGGGAGTGTGTGTGTGTGTGGGTGTAATGGTTTCATGATTGGTTGCCGGCAGATTGGGTAACTTGTTAAGGAGTTTGAGTCCAAACTAAATGCCAACTAACTGATGTTTCTTTCCTTTACTTGCAGGTATGTAAACTGATAATCTCCCAAAACTTCCCACTCCTATTTCAAGTGAGTACCGCCTCCTTCCCCTTTATGAAAACAAACAAGCAAACACACAAACAAACAGTTGTTGCAACCACTGGGTAACTTTATCAATTCCCAAATGGCATACGCATTCACATTCGCAATCACAATTCCCCAGATGCAATCGGCAGCTGCTGGAGAAAACAACCTGTGCCCAACCAAGTAATGCAATCATATTAAAAAAAGATTCTCATAGTCGTATATAGGGAAAAAGTGCAGATTGCAGTCCGGGCATGTAATCAATGTAACTACAACTTGTTTGACAGCTCTTAGCATAAATACTCGACAACAACGGCATACATAGAGGTGACCAGGTATCCTAGAGCCTAGTCTCGACATCTACAACCAAGGGAGACAGAGGAGGAGCTGCTAAGCGGCGTTGACAGTCGGAAGGTGTACAAGGTGTACAAGGTGTACGGTGGGACAAGCGAGCGACATAAACACAAAACCCTTGGAAAAGTTGAAATCAATACGAATGCGGCAGGTTGTGAGCTGGAGGAACATTTCTTACTTTGGCACATTTAACGAGTGTTTTGCGCACACTTGAGATACGAAGAGACGGAGACTGAGACAGCGACAGAAACAGAATCAGATACAGATACAGGCAAGCACGGAGACTCAGATACAATTGTATCTGCAACTAGTCGAATGGCAGCGTCATTATCATCATCAATATTATGATTATTGTTTTATATTCGTCGTTTCTCAACTTGATGCGCAACTTTAGAATCCAAGTCTGGGAATGGTCAGCAGTGTTGCCAACTTTTGAGACACAAAAAAGCTGCTTTTGGTGGGTTGAATTTCGAAAAATAGCTAAATTTTACAACAATAAAATCCAGAATAGCTGCTGTCTATATTATGTCTTATTTTTATATAATATATTTTTAATAATATCCAATAAGTTTTGAAAGTTCTTCAGAAAGGTTTGTAGCCAAAAGCAAGCTATAAACAAGATTGAAAAAAGCTAAACTTTATGACAAATAATTTGGAAAACGGTTGATGTTATTTTCTGTTTATTAAAATTATTTGTATATCGTTTTTGCGCATTTCAATAAAAACTTATGTATGTTGAAATCGATGATCATTATGATTCCCCTGAATATTTACATACATAATTATGGGGAAAAAAGACAGGAAAAAGAGGATTCTAAAAAGCCAGATCTCCCGCAGCCAGTTCTTGTTGTTTTCTACCCGCAATGGGACTTTTAAAAGATTCGACAGAAAAAAGCTGTTCTGGCAACACCGATGACCAGAGACATAAGGACAGACTTGTGTCTGTCTGTCCATCCTTTTGATCTTTTGTCTTCTGTCTCTCGTTTTGTGTCCCTTGCAATTACAATTATATTTTATTTGCCCAAGTTGACACAAAAG
Source organism: Drosophila histrio (assembly GCA_958299025.2). Lineage (NCBI taxonomy): Eukaryota > Metazoa > Arthropoda > Insecta > Diptera > Drosophilidae > Drosophila > Drosophila histrio. The sequence continues at coordinate 27,684,369 of OY729166.1, forward strand.
ACGACACAAGGCACGACTGGGCACAAAGTTTCTCCTCTGTTTGTCTCTCTAATAGCCCTTTGAAAATCAATTACGACTGCGGTCATAACCGACCAGCCAACATCACGCTGCGAGTCTCCTCCCCGCCTCCCTCTCATAATATTATGTCAATAATTTATTTAGTTTTTATTTTATCCATCGGATTGGCTTCTGCAAGCGGCACGTACAACGTCTGGACACATGTTCTAGCAGGAATTCAACATTGGAAATGACATCAATTCTCTGGCGTATCGCGACTAGAGACCATGCATTTTGTAGATGCTTTGGCGCAATTTGTTCGTTGTTCGTTGGTTGGACTTGGCCAGTTTATGACTTGTACTTGGCCACATTTGTAATTTGTAATCTTTCTATTGGCCGTCTCGTGAAATTCCTTAATGTATTCTCCAAGTAATTTCCAAGCTTTGAAAGAATCTAGCAAGAATCTTAAAGATATAACAGCTAGTTGTTTGGTTATATTTATAACAAACCTCTCTCAAACTGCGTGCTCATTTGTAACTCCACAGTGACTCTAAAGTCAAAGAGGATAAAGAACTTGAAATATATAGTCGTGGGCATAAATATAAACGCAACAACTGTGCGATATATATAAATTTGTGAGCACATAACAATACAATCTTTCACATGAACTGCAGAATGAGGGTGCAGGTGAGAGTTGGGGGCAATCGCTAACCAGGCAAAGAAATTCCTCAAGTACCTATGTGACTGCTTTATGGGCAGTTTTCCTGGTCTGGGGGCGTTGTATACCCTCGTATGTGTGGCACAGTGTCACACAAACAAAGTATGCTTACATCACTCTGTCTCTGTCTCTTCCTATCTATCTCTCGCTTCCTCTGTGCAATTTTTCTTGGCGCGTGTTGCCTTTTTGTCGCCGCACTGTTGCATACTTTGCTGCAACAATTGCTGACATTTTGTGCAGCAAAATTGTTTGCCATTTGCTGGCCATATTTATGCGACAAGCGTTCATTTATCGCCTTCAGATCCCCTCAAAAAGTGCGAGCATAATTCACAACTCTTTTCCCAGAGACAGTAAACACATAAAATATATTTAATTAAAATTGTAGTCGTAAATAAATGTAAATTTGCGGCGGGTCCTTCGTCAACTAACCTCGAGACACAGTAGAAAATTGTTTGACTAGTTTTTCGTTTGCCGTTTTTCGCTGACCTCTTGACCAATGCTGAGTCGCATCTTTCAGTTTATCACTGGCCCCGTCTTTGACCGCAGTTTTCCACAAGAAAAATACTCGTATATATATTTTCATTCTTGCCCATGCCTGACCGCAAAGCAAACCAAAACCAGTTTCTTCTCTACAACAATAGCAACAGAGCATTTTACATGTTCACCGTCTGTCTGCCTGCCTGTCTATAAGCTTCAATATCCATAAATGTCCAATGTTGCCGTTGCCGTTGCTGTTGCTATTGCTGTTGTTCATGACTTTGCCTGGTTACTTGGCATTGTGTCTTTCTTTCAAGTCTTCTTTTCTTTACTGTTTTGTTGCTTTGTTTGACGTCCAGTTTGTGAGCTTCAGTTGCCGTTTTCGTCTTCTGGCTTCAAGATTTTTATCGGTTTCTACTTAAGTGATTGTCAGTCAGTCATTGCTTGGTCCAGCAAAGGACCTGGTCTGGTCGTCTCGGCAACATTGCAGGTTCTCTTTTGGCAGCAATTTATTTAAGGCCTTGTATGATGTGGCCAGTGTGCCAAGCTTGCTACCTAGCTGCCATTTGCCCCGTCAGTGCCTTATTAAAACCTTTAGCTCGTTTGGGGATCAACATCATTGCAAAAGGCAATGCCGCTGATAAGGCGATGCCGCTTCCCCTGTCGATAAGCTGAAAGATCGTCGCCTCGCTGTATTTGGTTGTGCTGCCTGATGCTTTTATGGTGCTCCGAGTGGGAGCTATGTATATATATATATGCGCTGGCTGAAAGGAACCGATGAGCAGTTTAATTAGGTTCCAGCCAAGTGTAAGAAGAGCTCTTGCCGCTTTCCTCAGGCGCAAACTGAAATCGTGGAAGCGTGTGGAGTACGCGTTGCTCGCAAAACTGCAAGAATTTGTCAAGTGCCAACAAACATACACACACACACAAACACACACACATAGAGCATAAAACCCTCTTAAAACACACACATTCGACCCACTTGAAGTTCTCTCGTTCACATTGCGTATACGTCCCCCTTGCAACGTGGCTTGGCACTATTTATGCGCATTTTTCATGCGAACCTTTCGTTATGGAGCTTTTTGTGAGCTCTCGCTCTCTTTACGCTTTTACTATTTTATTTATAATTTTATTTAATTTTCTTTCGTGGCCCAGACTCCTTCACTGTGTGTGTGTTAATTCTATTGAAATGCTGTCAAGCTTGCAGCCAAAACCAACGCATGAAACACCCAGTGAAGTGGTTCTGTATGTAGGTGTGGGTGTGTTTGTGTGTATGCTCGTGTGTTTACATGCCTGTAAATACACACACATACACACACACACACACATGAAAAGGCAAACGGGTCCTACCGCTAAAAATGAGCAAAAATTACATAGGAAACACATGCGTACTAGTTTTTCAAATTAGTTTTAGTTTTTCCGGACCAAAACGAAAAAGAAATAAGAAAATTGTAATATATATATGAGTGAATGTGTGTGTGTGTGTATTTTATAAATGGCAAAGCAAAAGCAAAAGCAGCAGCCACAGCAACAACCGCACTCGACTTGAAATTCTTTTACCACATTTGGCAAATTAGAATTTACGCTCCTTTGTTGTGCTTGCCGATGTGCATGTATGTGTGTGAGTGTATAAATGTGTCTGTGGTTTGCTTTTTTGTCATTCACTCACTTTTATTTCTATTCTGTGGACAAATAGCAGTTGGTTTGTTAGTTATACTCGTATTCTCGCACTCGCAATATGCAAATATATTTTGATTAATTTAATTAAATTTTCGCTTGGAATTTCGCCTACTTTAGAGCGTTTATGTATGTATGTATGCAACAATTCTCAACTGGCTTTAGCCCTAATGGTATTTACTACTTTATTGCTCACAGTTTTGGCTTTGAGGCTTGCCTCTAAGGCAATCCACACATGATCTTTCTGGAGCAGGATGCCATGGAGGAGGAGGAGGAGTGTGAAGAACTTTAGCCATTTGCATGTAAACTTTCATTCACGTTACATAAAAAGTTTCTCTCTCTCTGCCGTCTTTTCTCTGTGTTCTTTGCCAAGCCGTAACATTTTTGTGGCAGAAACTTTTCGGCACTGCAGCACACAAAAACTAAATTAGTAAATTATAAGCCGCTCAAAATTAATTGCAAAAAAATATTTACACACACGCGCAGCACTCGAAACTTGCAACAGCAGAGACGAACGAGGAGAAGTTGGAGGAGGAGGCTGAGGAAGCAGCTGGCAAAATGGAGTTTTAAAATTCTTGTCCACACAGAACGTATGGCAGAAGGGGCCGAAAAGGCGAAGCTCTGAGCACTGTGGAAAGTGCTGCAAACTGCATGAAAAGTAACGCAAAGTAGTTCGAGTGGGGAAAATGGGGAAATGTCTGGTGGCTGGTGGCAGATAGTTTGTTGTATTTACAGCGCAAACCACTTGAAAAAATATTTTTTAATTAAATTACAAAATTGCTAAAGAGTTGGCTGCTTTTGGTTGTTGGATGTGTTGCGTGTTGCAAGTTGCAAGGCAGTAACTAAGGGCTTACCAAATGCCAAAGGCAAAGGCACACAAGTGCCTGTGAGGTAGTGAGTCAAGCTGTACATTTGCTTACACTGTTTACACTGGTCAGCAAAGTTTTAATTGAGCAGCTGACCTAATGACGAGGGTTTTAGGATTGTCGTAATCTCTTGAGGTTCTCTCTAATGGCAGAATCATCATCGAACCATAAATAAGCAATTGGAGACCGTCATCGTCTGCTGCCTTTGCCACTGTCACTTAATGCAAATAGTACTTTGTGTGGCAAGTAACTGTAAACAGCAGCAACTGATCCAACGCCGTTCAGCTGGCGTCAAATGTTTATTTTAATAACATCTTTTGCGTTTGCCATTCGCCGTGCAAATTTAAGTAACCCAGCATAAGTCGAGCTCGACTTCTTACTTTCTTGTTGCAGTTGTAAGCAGTGTTGCAATTTTAGCTGTTTTATGGCTAAAATGCTATAGTTAAAAGATGAAAGAAATGCAATTAGCAACTACTACTCTTTTCGCTTGCAAGATTATTTACACATATTCTTAAGAATATCAATATTCTCTTTGTCGAAAATATACTTCGGGCAAACAAAGAATTTATAATTGAGATATTAGAATATATTAATGATTGAATAAATAAGATTGTGTTGCGGTTTTTGAGAAAATATTACAAAGCAGTACAATTTGTAGAAGAAATTGATATATTTGATAGCTACTTCTAGCTACTCTTTTTCATCAAATTATATATTTAAGTCCTTGAAATTCAGACAGCACTGACTCTAAGTGTTTCGCCAGCCTGTCGACTCTTGTCGTTGTCATCTCCTTGCACCACCCGCTGCTTGGCTTTAACAGCTGCCAACTCCCAGTTTGCCAGTTTTCCAGTTCCCCAGACCCCAAGTCTCCTGTGGGCCAGAGAAATTCGTGCTACTGACGCCATTCTGCAGTGCACGGGTGCGGAAAATGTAGGTGAATGCACCGCTCTGTAGGAGGCAAACTAGGGGGCGAGTCTGGCACCACCCAGCGGGTTTTTTGTCCGCCAGCTGCACCATTTTCCTTTATTTGTGGCCACTTTTTAGCACGGGCGTTGACTTTGCCACAGCACTGTAAATAGTTAGGCCAGGCAACTCAGGATCGCAGGTGGGCAATGATCGCAGAGTTCATTGAGAAAACTATACACTATACACTTATATCTACTTGTTAATTCATTAAATCATTAAATATGCGATGAATGTTGCCTCAGGTTGTCGCTGTCAAATTATTATTGACACTTTTGTTATTTATTGCCATTCATTGTCATTTATAGTTGTCTGATTTGCATATCTAAACTGACAAATATTCGATAATTAACATTTGATTATTTTATTATTTAATTTTTTGACTGCCAGTCAGACTGGTAAAACAAATGTTGCTCGTGTTGTAAGATGTGAGAAGTAAACAAAAGTGCAGTCAGTTACAGACCCAAAGAATAGTCCACATCCGACAGAACGAACATGAAACATTAAAACCAACAACAATAACAATAACTTGGGGCATGGCTGCCTTTGGCTTTGTTTCAGTTTCAGTTGCGAGAGTTTTGCCCGGAGTTATTGTTGTTATCTTTATATGTGTGCCACATGCATTTTGTTTATAAATATTTCATTTTGTGGCAAACAATGCGACTACGACTACGACTAAAACAACGCGAGGCACTTCCGCATTTTAGCTGACGCCCCTTCCCTTGCCCAGACTGCAGTCATGAGTGTGCGGCAGACACTTCCGCGTGCTGTGCAACTGCGTCAGTAAGTCAACGGAGAAGCTGACGACTTGCACTTGTGCCCCACTGCCAATCTTAGTCCCCATACCAAACTCAATCCTCGTCCCAGTTCCAGATCCCCGTCTATTTTGTTTATTGAAGTCACTCGACTTTCTGTGGTTGTCGACTTCAAGTGCTGGAGGGTTGAGATCTGGACTGCCCTTTAAACAGGGACAAGTTGAAGCAACAAGATTTTGTAATTTTCCATCTGCTGACATATGTAGTTCATTAGTGTCTCGACTCTTCTCTTCTTTTTTTTTGCATATGAGTTCTACACAAGATTTGAATTAGTGCTGTCAAATCTTTGTCATACATCACAGCTCAGGATCAGAAAGGGGGGGTCATATGCCACTCAATCAAAGCATTTGCCGAGAATAGCTTTAAAACAATTGCACCATGTTGCCAACAATGGTGCCGATGCTGATGCTGATGACGATGATGATGATAATGAGGATGATGATGTAGCTGTGGCGGGTTAGTTTTGCCAAAACGCCAAACCAATTGCCACTGTCCAATGCTGTGCACGAGAATTGATTGATTACCACACACACACACACACACAGGGAGTAGAGCGTGAATACGGATTCTGGCTATGCAATATTCATAAGGGTTGCCCAACCACCGACCCATGGACAGAAAAACGGACCGAGTGCGTGCCGTGGCTCATTAATATTTAGCTGGCGACCTAGCGCCGACTTCTGTGGCATAATTAAAAGTGACTTTTCCAGGCAACCAGCTAACTCTCTGGACTCTGGACTTCTCCTCCACCCCCTCGCTAACCCTATGACTAGAAGCATGGTTTGGTAATGCGTTAAGTTTTTCGTCAATGTCGACATCGTCGTCGGCCTTCTAATGGCTGACAGTTGCTCGAAATGATGATGACAGTTTAGATGAATTAGTTTGCTCAGCTTGTTGTTAATGCGCCTAATTAATGCCTCAACTTTAGCAGTAGCTCCAGATATAATTCCCACTCCCAAATGGTTGTCCAATCAATGTACAATACTCACGAGCCGAGGGTTGATTTACCCACTTCATAAATGGCAAGCAATCTCAAACTGCCAATCTAAAAATCTATCTTTGATATTATATTTTTATTATATAATAAAAACAAATATCAACTAACTAACTGCTTACATATTTATTTAATATATTCCAAGAGAATATTTGAAGTGCGAGACATGAAAATGTCATACACTGTGTTCCAAATATCTATCCATTAATAAGTTCTGTTTTATTTACAATACAGACTGACATAAAATCTGAAAAGTATCTTATAACGACAGGAGGGGGAACGAAGCGCATTTTAGTCGCGTTTAATGCGCATATTTATTTCATTTATTTATATCGCATCCAACTAATTGAAGACATTTTTCATTTTCATCGGCAAGTGGAGTTTTCTTTTGGCCCACACGAAATTACATCAAATATCAATTAGTGCGTTATTGAGGCGGCCCCTGGAATGGTGTCTGTCCGACAGCTTGCCCGCCCCTTTTATGGCCACTTTATTCTTTGACCCAATTCAGTTGGGAGTTGCGAGAGGCAGCATCCCAGCATCTCAGCATCGAGCAGCTGGCATTGTTTTTAGTGCATTTTCACACTCAAATTGCGTAATAAAAATTTATATTAATTTCAATATTAGGCTCATTAACATGGCCTCTCCAGTGGCATCGTAAAAGCTTAGAGACAAGTGTGTGAGAAGCGAAAAGTCATCGGGCGAAGATGGAAGAAAATGTCTCAAGTTTGAAAGACTTTAGTGACAACCACAAATCGTAAACTTTACTCTATAAATAAAATATGTGCCCTATCTGCATCCAAAACTATTAGCCCGAGTGCCAACGGAACATTTCCAAAGAAACGCATCACAAATGCAAAAATAATCAGTAAAAATCGCAAAAAGAGAACTAAGAACCGACAACCGAGAACTCAACTCAACTGGACTGAAAAGACAATCAGACTGAATCTGAATGGAGACCGTGGACTGTACGCGACTTCAGCAGTTGACTTTGAGTGCCCTCAGCGTAGTCGTATTTGCGTATTATGAATTCTCGGGCAGAAATGAGAAATAAAAGGAAAAACTTCTTATGCAAGTATAAAAATTCTGCGTAATCTACATCTGGCTTAGCGACAAGACCCCGCACCGTGGGGCCCAATGGGAAAATCAGCAAGAAATTCGCCCACTCATAAGCTGACTACAAATCGGCTTAATTGTGACCACAGTTCGTGGCGTTTTTGGCATAAATTGAAATGAACTCAGCCAATTTGATGTCCAAGTCGCAGTCACAATTTGCATATGTACGTTCCATAGTGGATGGTCACTCAAATAGCGAGGGGAAATTCAAATGTTTTATCAACAAACGGAAGTTGCAACAGCAATTAAAGGGCGGGTGATAAGGCCGATGTGGATGCCAATGCGTTTTAGAAAGCCCTCACAATTCGAGTGACAGCTGCTCTTTTATAAAAATAAAAAATATATTTAATTACACAACTAACATACGGTCGATGGAATGGCGAGGGAGGATACAAGTGCATTGACTTCCTGTAAGTTATACTCCGTCTTGAGATCGAGAAACCGGAGAACATCGTACTTCACCTACATAAGGCAGTCGCTGAAAGTGTTTCGGTTCCTCAGTTGTTGGCGACAAAGTCATTCACTTGTCACCCCCAGAGAGGTAGTATCGATTACATAAACACAAATGGGTAATTGAGTGGTAAGTGGTGATGGGGGAAATGCAGCTGATGTGTGGCTAAACAAAATGTCTGATAGCAATAGGAGAAGTATTTTTTAAATTTAGAAATATGCAGAGAGTATCAAATCAGAATAAAGCATTAAGAAATATTTATAAAATGTCAAATAAATAGAAATATAAATAAATATATACCATGATGTATAAAAATTAAAAGTTTTAATATAATTAGTAATGTAACATTGTGATTAAATAATTAAAAACAATATTTACTAAATGTATCATTTTGTTCTTTCTCTTTACAGGTATGTTGTATAATCTGTATAAGAAACTGATTGTGTGAAAGTTCGTCTCGGGGTATGTCAATTAATTAAATAGATTTTAAGATTGAATGGATTCGGAGAGTGACAATTCGGCCATGCTTATTAGTGATACATTTCATGGTAAATTTTAAAATGCATTGAAAATAAACATGGCAAAGTTTTTGACATGAAAACCAAACGCAAACAAATGGAAAAGGACGAGCTTCAAGCTAAACTAAAGCAAAGGACACGCGCTGAAGGTCAACTGAAGGTGCGCATTGCCTTCAGAACGGGCAACAACAACAACAACAGGAAGACGAAAAGAAACAACAATCCGCAGAAGAGCTGCGAGTTGCCTTTTTGCGGGTTCTGTTTTGGGGGAAAAGGAGTGACGAGCCCCACATCGAACCAGGTGAAGGCAAATAAACGTGTGGCATTTATATTTGTGGCAGCAAATTTATTTAGCATGCATTTTCAACGATACCATTGAGAGGGAGGGAGACTGACGTATGGAAAAGTGTTGCAAATGTTGTAAATTTTCACTGGCACATAAAATATAAACAAATTTTATAGAGAGGGCGAGAAAAACGTGCGCGTTTTCAAATTGATTTCCACCAATGCCAAAGGAACAAACGCAAATACGTGTACAAGTAAACAGACTCATACACATACATCTACGTGTATGTGTGTAAACAGCTGTTTGCGTTGTTTGTTGAAAGCGCTTTTACAAATTACTTGGCCAACATATTTTATTTGCGGTTTAATTAGTTAGTTGGCCAACAAACGGCAACAAATGCAAGCGAATTATTTTAGTATTTTTTTTCAAACATTTCCCATTGACTCATTTCCGTTCTTTGTGTGGAAAACTAAGAGCCAGAGCCAGAGCCAACGCCTACACATTCCATGTTTCAGTTGTTCAGTTGTTCATTTATTCAGCATTCAGTATTCAGTTTTGTATATATCCGTTTGTCGGTTGTTGTATCGCCCAGATTTGTATGTGGGCGATGCGCGAGGCAAGCTTATCAACAGCTCCCAGATGATGATGAAACCAAAAACAAGCAACAGCATCGAAATTGGCAATCACACTGTTAAAGCTGCTTTCAAATGTTCTCCCACAGTTATCAGTGAATTCGTATATAATTTAAATCATTCTGGCACTGAGCACATCCGACAGATTTCATAAGTATTTTCCATGTAATTTATTAGTTGGGCGGTTCTTTAGATTTCGGCTTAGGATCACAGAGATCAATGTCGCCTTGATTGGAAATATGGAGCAGCAGTAAATCAATGCACATATTACTTAATTCATTCTGCTTATGCCTCGAATTCCTGCCTTAGACTTATATTTAAAGATTTAAAGATCCAGCCTTAGACTTATATTTAAAGATTTGTGGAGTTGTTGAGCAAGACGATTCGTGAACTTATCATAAGCTTAAAGTTGTATAATTTACACTCGTATTTGTAGGTTCAATTAATAACAAACTGTGGGCAAAGTTTAGCGAGGGACGTAAACAAAGTTCGACTAATGACGGCTAATAAACACAAGCAAACCCAGTAACTAAATGGGCGGAGGAGGACTGGGGATTGTCTGTGTGTAGGCGTGTCCAAAGACGATGACGCCGACTAAAAAGCTTAATAAAGAAAACTAGAAATAAATGAAAAACAAAACTGAATACGATAATAGAGAACGAAAACGAAAACGACAACTAAAACATGCAATTTTCAACGAGATCCAACGAGTCGGACATGAATCGCATTTGCAGTCATTTAAAGGCAGGCAGAAAATACTTTTAAAAGCGATGATTGGACAAAAAGATGAACTCCGTATCCCTCTGTCTCTATATTCGTATTCGTATTCGTACGTAGGTGTGCTGCACAGTGTTGAAAGCAAAAGATTTACAAGATTTACACACGCCAACACACAGAGAGAGAGAGAGAAGGAGAAATATATACATACATATGTATATCGTAGCTTTATGTTAAATAATAAATAGCCACAAAAGAGCTAAAAACCCCTCTAAATCCCATATATGAGAAATGACGGCGGCATGCCAAAGCGTGACAAGGCACAAAATAAAGCGACTTCAGGTCGAAGCCGCAGACAGTGGTTTCTGGTCTTGCTTTGGGCCCAATAATTGGTTATGCCAAGGCGTCAATTAAGTACTTTAAACACTAAAAGACTCCCCCCGAGGCACCACAAGGCGAGGCAAGTACTAAATAGCTGCAGGTGAACTCTTCAGAAACAATGAACTTATTCCATTCTAAGACGAAATATAATATGAATCTAGACTGAAAACCGCTGCTAAATCGAACTAAATCGTTTTGGGTTTTGGGAACCGACAACTTGCTCTATGGATTGAACCTTCTCTATGGTTTGAATAACATATATCAATGTGTAGCAATGTCTTTTGCAATCGCAGACTTGGACAAATGACCCAGATAGAGAGGAGCAATAAAAGCGCGACCCTCGCTACAGGTAAAGCTAGTAACTAGTAACTAGGTAGGTCAGGCATCAAAGAAACCAAGGGTAACTGCAGACTGAGGCAGGTTCTCAACGGAAGCCGAACGACGATCGTAAAACGTTTTTCCGGTTACTTAAAGAAAATTATAGGTTACATAAAATACTCAAAGCGTAAATGAGGAAACAGACAAACAGAAGAAGACTGAGGGAAGACTCCCCCGCCCCCGTTCACTCTCAAGACAGACGACGGACAAATGGACAATCTGACAATTCGTCAACAATGCAGGTCTTATTTATTTATTTATTGGAATGTTTTTTGTTTCAACGTTCAGCTCACTTTATTAGTCGTAAAGTGGTAAAAAGTACTTGGGGTGATTTGGGCTAGTCTCTGGCTTTATTACGTGGGGTCAAGAGTTAACTGAAACTCAGCGAAGCGTGCTGTACAAATACAGATACAAATGCAAATACGAATACGAATATAAACACTCGAACCACATAGGAAGGGAGAGAGGGAAACGGAGAGTGCCTACACTTAGCCCAGTTGTCGCCGTTGTTGTGTTGCGGTTTAAATATAGCCCCCGTCCTGTGGAACCGTTCTAATTTTATCACATGCAACCATCGAGCGTACCGGGGGCGGGTACTGGACGGTTTGGGGGGCGTGACAAAACAAGAAAAAAAACTATATTACTCGCAAAGACGAAGGGTCTGAACTGGGAGTGAGGTTAACAGCGGCGACATGTTTTCAGTCCAAAGATATGACTAATTGATAAGGGAACTAAGACGGTTGGTTTAAGCTCTACTCAGTATTTCCTGCAATCGATGATGCGTTGTTTAAAAAGACTTTAATTCAAGAAATACAAGCTGATCAGGATTATCTTCATATTTTTTAATACTCAAAGCCAAGAATTGTGAAAGACTTCAAATATCCCATGCTGAAATAAATTTTGTATATTCATTCCATTCAGAACGTTAGCAACTGATATAAAGACTGTGCTCTGTATTATTTACAGATGCTAAATCTAGCGAATTGTTGGCTCTACTCGTCCTCGTGCATATGTCCTGCGGCCCAATTTCTTTTCTATTCATTTATTGTTATTCTGCTTTTATTTATTTGTATCGAACAAAAACAACAACTGACAAAACGTGTAACGAAAGTCAAACAATACGAACAATCAGGTGGGTAGAAGACTAAGGTGGGGCAAAAGGGCACTCGGCAGCGGCAACAAAATGTTGTAGTGGCAATCACTTTTTATATAAGGCGAAGAAGAATGAGGCGAAACAATCCTGTGACCGGATCGGCGTTAAATGCCGCGAGTTTTCGCCTGTCAACGCAATTAGAAATGCACATGTGAGTTGTTGCAGAGTTGCTTGCGACTTCCCCCGCTGTCCCGGCTCCCTGCATAATAGCATATTAATAAAGCAGTAATACGATATGCCAGGTGATGGCAATCGCCGATGCACAGAGCGAAAAAAGGCGTACTAAAATGAACTTTTTACAACCCCGAAAAAAATGAGCTGAAAAATAAGTGAAAATAATCTTGATCAAATAAAACTCTAGCTTTACTATTAAAACTCTAGCTTTACTATATGTGTGGAAATGAGCTCGAAATTCTATATATAATTCGAAACTTGCGTTCAAAAGGTTTTCACAGCGAATACTCATAAATCAAATGAGTAAAGACTTAAATCAAGATTCTTTGGCTTAATTTGTCTTTGATATAGTTTGAATTTTATTCAAATCTAGAATAATCTTCTTATATCAATTACTTTTAGTTTAAAAATAATAATATTCTTAAATGTTCAGTTTTAGTATTAAATTTGGAATGTTTGGTTTAAGGTAAGAAATACTTGATTTTTTCGCTTTGTGTACATAACGTCGGAGCTGATGAAATTATTCATAAGATTAGTGGGAATGGGAGACGGAGTCGCAGTCGGAGCGGAATGGCAGTGGAAGGAGGGAAAAGTCCCATTCGGAATGGAAAGGCCGCAAATTAGTCGTAGTTATGGCAGCCAACAATATAAGTTACTAGCCAGAAGATACAATCCACACACAGTTAGTTGGACTGTCGTCGTGTCCAAGTGACGGGCTGCGTGTGTGGCTGACTGGTAATTGAATACCTCGCCCGTTGTTGTCGGTTGCACACATCATTGAGTCTTATCGCAGGAGCCGCGGCCCGTGAAGCGCCCTCTCCCTTTGCAAACCCTCCCCGACTCTTGACTCCGACTCCGACTTGAACTCGGACTGGGACTCGGATTCCGAATCGAACTCTAAATCGGTCAAGCTGTCAATCAGATGGGAACCGATGCGTCGTTGCCCATGGGCAATGGCCCGTGGTTGGTTTCCTTCTGTGGGACACGTGTGGGTGTTTGAGTTTTGAATTTCCGTTCATGCATTTTTCATGACCTTCCGTAAATGGGGGCGTTATCAAGCGATTCCCAATAATAACTGGACGCCAAAATATATGTATACGTTGGCTGGTGGGAGGTGGGCAAATTGTTGTTAACAAATTGTTGCGTGTGTGTTTAATATAATTAGTAGTGACAACAACGAAACTTGTGACTGTCGTGCCATTTGTCGGTTGTGTAATTGTTTCCCTCTTAGGGATAGGACAAAAGTAAAGGGTTTCAATTCAACTTGTTACGCTACGATATCATTTTCGACTTTCAAATGACTTCCTGGGAAAGGGATAATGCGAAGAACCAGCACGTTGAAAACAAGTGTATATAAAATCAATTTAATTCTCACTATTTACATTAGATTTTTAAATATTTTTTTAGTTGATTCAAAGTGTTTAAAAGTTGATGTAAAGTTAATTATGGGGTTTCAGAAGTTAATACACAAATATTAAATTATACAACACATTATTGTTTTAATCAGTGATGCGCTTTTAATCTCTCCGGACAATTCCCACGTCCACGTCCACATTTCCTACTTTCCCCAATTCCGTTCTATTTACGCGTGATTCTATCCATCCAACGACTAACAGAACTTTTTGTGTTCTGTGGAATGTGTACAATTTATTTGCATTAATGACACTTAATGCTGTTGTCTCTGCAGCATCGCGACACGAGAGACAACTATTACTAGTATTAAGAGGGGGAAACGCCCGACACAAAGCAAACGAGAAAGCAATTGTTAAAACACTGAAAACTCACATAAAGCAAAGAACAAAAACAATAAAACAAAAAACAGACATAGGAGGAGAAAGAGACTAACATGTCATTAACACGCACAGAGAATGCAAAGCTTATAGATGGAGTGTCAATGGATCTCGAACGTGAATAGATGTCATACGGAGGCAATATCATCAGTTTCTCGTTTGGGATCCCTTGGGACAGATCGTCGTATGCATTTTTCACAATTGTTGTTTTTACAGCTTGTGCTTTGTTTATGTTTTGTTTGCCTTTGGGGACAGTTCTCATCATTTTGTATGGATTGTTTTTACAGTTGCCGTCGATTTCGGGCATGGAAATTGACTTGACTCACGTAGTTCAACTTTTTAAGCCATCCAGCAAATTAAGGGCATTAAAAAGTTTCACACACACACACACACACTCACATATATAGAGAGAGAGTCAGATACTTAGTTGGAATGCGAGTTTTTCAATTTTCACGTACTTTCCACACAGCAGAAGCTTAAAAATCGGCCAAAACTTTGCACGATTAGTTGGCCGTTAGGTGGAATTGGGATTGGGGATTGGGGAAATGGGGCAAAGTTTAGGCCAGGTGGAAGGATGCAGAGGAAGGGGAAAGGGCAAACATTAATCATAGGATGCCGGCTGCACTTTTTGAATTGCAATTGGAATTTGGTTTGCCATTGGTTGCGGGTTCGGCTTTGGCTTTGGCTTTGGATCTGGTGTTAGCTCTGACTTTGCCTGCCGATATCAAAGTTTTGCCTTCATTTGCATATCGCACAAAAAGTTACGTTATCATTTTGCTGCCACTGTCTGTCTGTCCCTCTGTCGCCGCTCCTCTTCTCTTCACTCTACTCTGAGTTCTGTCCAGTCAAATCCCTTTTCTGGTATTTCCTATCGAAAGTCACATTGGATTAAAAAACAAAAATTGTTACTCCCACTTTTTCTCTCTCTCTTTCTGTGGGTGTCTCGTAAAAAACGGCAAAATCAATTTAAAGTTTTGCTGCATAAATTTGCACCACATTTTTCGTAGCTGCAACGAACTCAACTCTGAGATACGCAACGGGCCGATAGATAAAGTTCTAAGTTTTAAAGTAATTTTATATATCTCTCTGTCTCCCTTCTATCTCTCTCTCTCTCCTTCTGTCTCATTCTAATGCTGTCCCGTTTTGTGTTTCGCTTTGTTCTGTTCGTTTTTTCAATAGAGCCATTTAATTGTTGTGTCAAAGTTTTTTTCGGTACAAGAACTTTACGGATTTTTTGTTCCGTTTTAATTAATTGATTAGCATTGCGAGTGACAGTTGAATTTGTTGGATAAATTAAAAACTAAACTAGGAATATTCGTAGAGTTTTATACCGTACCCTTTTAATTTGAGTATAACTCATATCTAAAGCTGCATTAATTTCGACTCAACTTTTGCGACCTTTGCATGATTAGTTACAAATTGTGCACACAGTTTCCACTTTCCACTTTATCCTGGTTCTAGTTAAGGCTCACACACATTTCTGTGGCTTTTGGAAGTTTTGGGAGATTCTTTCTCCCATATGCGAGTGGAGAAAAACAGACCGACAAACATTTTTTAATTAAACCTCAAGCAATTACAAACGCTGCAAGTCATCAGGCGGCACAAAGGGGCAACAACGACAACGACAACGACGACACCTCACACAGTTTACACTCGAAATGACAGGCAAAGAGCGGAAGGCAATGGCGTGGATGAAGCGGGCGGAGGGTGTAGAGCGGGAAGAGGGCCAAAGCAAATTTGGTAGCCCAAAAATGCGAGGCAGGAGTTGGCTGCTTCTCTGCTGTGGCTTTGTGCGGCACTAATTGATGTGCCAGCCTGATGCTGATGCTGATGCTGTCTATGTGTCTGTGTCTCCGACTGTCTCGCTCTCCTCAGCTGGAGCTGACATAGATTTGCACACCAGCAGGCGCCGGAGTCGTAGTCGAAGTCGGAGCTGGAGCAGCGACAACGACAACGACAACAAAAACTACACATAAAGATGAAGGAGCTGCTGCAACAGCTGCCAAGGCAGGGCGACGAGGACGATTCTAGTACTTGAACGAAGAAGCTGCCACAATTTTCTAATTATTCGCAAAATTTTATGCTAACAAAAGCGCATACACAAAATGCAGACAGCCCAAAAGGGGGAGTTACTTATACACCCACACCATGGGGAGGGCGCCAAGTTTTATGCAACATTTTTGGTTGCCGTTGCCAGCAGCTGTTGCCGTGTGCGGCAACAATAACGAACCAAACCGAATTTTTGCAGCTGTGCAGCATATACTGTATGTGTGTCTGTGAGTGTGCTAAATTTTACATTAGTTCGATTTTCATTTCATTTGCTGGCAGATATTTGTGGCATAAATTTTTCAAACTGACGCCAACATCATCCACATCGTTTTGGCTTTGACTTTGCTCTTGTCTCCTTTCACCATCCCCCTTCCACTCCTGTTCCTTTTATATGCCATCCTTGGGTTCTTCGTGCCATACGATGCGTGCATTTAACTTTTGCTGCATCAGCGAACGCCCCCCAAAAAGTATGCAGGAAAAACACATTTCTGACCCTCTTTTTGCGTTCTCACAAAGTCAATTTTCAATCAGCCAAATGGAAAAAATGGCACAAGAATTAAAGTTTCTCTCATTCAATATTTTTCGATTACGTAAATTCATTCATAACGATGCTCACAACAGTTTCGAGACTTCACACGAATCTCGTCGCAAAGAAAAATCTACAAAACTGTCTATCATAAGCTGACATATGACAATTAATTGCCTGGTCTAATGAATACCCATAATAAAAACTGAATACTACGAATAACTCAAACCATAAAACGGGTTATAAAATGCGCTGCCAACTGAAGCGTTACACAATGATTTAAAGAACTGGGTGTGACAAGACGCAGACTCACACTCACACACCTCAGGCACAGCATAAATATGTATGTAAAACGCAAATTGAATTTTATAAGAGTAAAATAATCAACAAATCGACGCTTCATTAGTTTTTTAGCTGTACACAGTTTGCGCTTGAGAGGTCAAAAAATAAAACCAAACAAATGTATATGAAAAGTCACATGACATACCCAAGAAAAGTAGAAATAAGACCTTAGCTACAGGATGGGAGATTGCAGTATTTATATGAATTTAAAATGAATTTGCAGTGAATCAAGTCCCGGAAGTTAAATACAAGAAGAGTTGTGACTATAAGCTTTATATTAATCTAACGTTATTGGTCAAGCGGACATAAATTAATGGATGGAAGATCTATGCTACCTTGACACTCCCATTTTCTGCCTTGGGATATGAATTTTACAAAATCGATGTAACACGTTTAGACTAATTTCTATAAATAATCTTTGAAATTGATAAACACAACAATTAAATTTAAATTATTATTTAAAAACCATAAAATAGTTCTTCAATTTGTATAATAAAAATCATAAAAAATCATAAATAAAAATTAAATTTGATTAACATAGTAACAGACAAAAATGAAAGTTTTGAATGATTTTTATAATAAAAATAAAAAAATTAAAGTTATCTATTAACAATTATTAACAATCAAAACTAATAGTTAATTTTTATTACACAAATCCGGCAAGAATAATTAAGAACCCATTTTTCATTTAAAAAACAATTAAAATCGTTACAATCCCTGGTTAAACTCAATGAAATTGCCTTGCTCAGAGGAAGAATGCCGATAATTTAATACGTCAAGTAAAGTAACCGATAATTTTTTTATTTACCTATTCAAATTATATCTGAATATTTGTTTGCTATTAGCCGTTAACATTTAAAAAATATAGCTGAGGGTCTTGCAGCTGGGTATAGGTCTTTAAGTGTTTCGGCGATTCGTAAGAGGGAAACTGCTAAAAGTTGATTTTCAAGTTAATTATCAGTTGGCATGTGCGCCAAGTTGTTGCAATTGTTGTTGCCTTTGTTGCTGCTGTTGTTGCAAATAACTAACTGGCAACATCCACAGCAGAAGCGCTGACGTTTTAATTGAGTTTGGCATCCATGGCAGCTGCGTTTCCCAGATCCTTTGGCAAGTGGCAGCCGCGGCTGCGTTCAAGTTAAATAATTTCATTACAAACAAATGTGCGTTGAGTTATACTCCATGGATTGGATAGGGAACAGGAGAGTATAGAAGAGGGAGAGGGGCAAGGGCGTTAAGTGCTTGCAATTGCTGTAACGTGGGCGGCAATTTGATGGCTGTGATGGTTGTGATGGGCGTGTTGTGCCTAGGCAACATCTTTAAACGCAGCCTAATGGAGGGGCGTATGCATGTGGCAAGGATACGCAGCGGAAGCTGCAGCTACTTCCTGGCCCTGCTGATCGACTGGCAACAATACAAATTAGCTGAAGCAGCAATAACAATGCAAAAGCCATCAAATTGGTTCTAACTGTATGCTGCAATCTCTCTAGACATCTCCCCGGGGCCAACTTCACGGAGGGTTATTGTTTCGTTGTTTGGTTTTTCAACTGCAATGTGAGTAAGGAAATATTGCAATTTGGTCGCTGATAAAAGAGGAAAGAGATCCGAAAAATTTTGTGTTGTGTGCATTCACAATATGCGATTCAGTTTTTATTTTTAGCTGAAGCTGAAGCTGAAGCGTCATTCGCTGGGGCGTCATAAAAATTGATGGATGCTCAGCTCCTGGCCCCATCTGCAAGCCCAAAACTCGCTGAGAATGCATAAATGAAAGGAGGGGCGGCAGGAGCTGCTGCCTTTGGCCCAGTTTCGGAACAATAGAATTGATCGGCGCGAAATTTGGAATTTGAAATAATAAACATTTATTCTTTTATTTTACAATGGCCATAAATTTGCCATTGGGTCATGACAAGTATTTATGGAGCAATCGAAACTATTTCGATTCGTTGTCGTTGATTAAAAACGGAAACGCTGGATTGTCAAAAATGAGACTAGCTTCCCGTTTTCCCGCTTCCCGTTTCCCAATTCCATTGCCCGCTGCCCATTACGGAAATGTAAGAAAAATATTTGGACAGCGCTTCCCAAATTCCTCGTTTCAAACCCCCCGAAAAGGCAATTGAACCGTAAGGACGCACTGCCAAGAAAATGACGACTAGAGTTTTTCATTTTTTTGATACCAGCTTGGGAGAGAACTTGAGACTATTGTAAGTTGGGGGGAGCAGGGGTACTCCTTACTTGTCGGAATGACAAGGACAGTCGCAGGAGATAGAAATATGATTGTTGGAAAAAAGCTTGGCCAAGTGTTATCGTTTTCCTTTGTCATACTTCTGCGAATGCGAACAGAACAGAGAAGAGCTCTTCAAATTCAACTGCAGTGGTAAATTTTTTGTTTCATTCTGAATGATAGACAGACAGAGAAATCTTTAAAGCATTCATCCCTCTCAAAGGGTCAGCGAACTGCTCAAGGAACTGTGCGACTCTGAAAAGTCGACCAAGTCAGTCAGAAGCGAATTTTTTCAAATTTTACAAAGTCCTTTTATGTACTCGAATTTTGCATAACTTATCTGTAATCCTCGTATACTGGGTTGCTGTTCTATAGTGTGATTTTTATGTTCTGTTATTACATGCACGCCAAATGCAGTGGAAAACTGGGGGAAAAGTAGCGGAAAGAACTGTTTTGACCTGACACTTTTGCGATAATTTATGCAATTTTTAGTTTGTTTTGGCTTGCGATTTGGCACCGAATTTGCTTCCCTCCGGGTGGGAGGGAAGTACTAAGGGAGGAGGGAAAAGCTACTGCGCCTAAAATGCGGCAAACATTTTATACGCCTGCTTATTTTATTGCCTCTGGCATTTCGAATGCAGAGCCATAAACATGATGCTCAAAAATAGCTTTTGTCGCATTTCCTCGGCACATTTGGCTGGCTTTCAAAATGGCAGTTGATAAAGGACCAAGAAATGAGCAAGGATCATAAGGGGTGCATACACCGATATGGGACTACGACCTAAAGCCAATCAGAAACGGTGATCTGTAATTTAACAACTATCTACTTTAAAGAAGAATCCGTAATTTGATACTTGAGTTTTATAAAATAAATTATTTGTTTAGGGAGTTGCCCTTAAAGTTGTAAATGGTAATGTGTGGCCAGACATGCTTGATAAATCGCATTCCAATTTGTGCCGCCGCCTGCAGATAGGCTAATTGCCACGCCCCATCGACAAGTTGGAGTCGAGGTAAGACAGTTGACGAGGCTTATCGCTAAATGTGCTCAAGTGGCCTCTTGACCGACCGAACACAAAACGCCATTGTTGTTGATGACGCCACTGCGAACAGGAACATGAGCATGGACATCGTCGAGGACTTAAACATGGCTAAAAGCAAATAACTTCAATTGTCTTAAGCTGCTTTTGCAATTAGACACTGAGTGTGGTTATCGTTCGCTTCAACTTCACTGGTTGCCCACACACGCACACAACCACTAAGTAAACTAACTAACTAACGAACTTATAAACTAAACAAAGCCGCGGGATATCACAGAGCATAAAAGACCCGTCTGCGAGTGATAATTTAACACGTACCAGAGACAAGACGAGAACCCGAACTCTCAGTATAACTTGAAGTCACTCCGAGTCCGAGTTCGAATTCGAGTCCGAGTCACGTCGCTTGCTTCATCATAATCAAGTGCTGCCAAACTCTGAGCCTGCGGCATAAATGTCAACGATTTGATAATGGAACGATAGCTGGTTAGCGAGTCCGGCAGAGAGTGGGGTGGGATTGGCATTGGGATTGGAATTAGGAGCGTGACAAATATCTGGCTGGTCCTTGAGCACAGTCCTTTACATTAGTTGGCATTTGTTTGAGGGAAAATGCGATGCGAAAAGCGTTGCCAAGACAAATATTTGAAAAATTGCACAAGAAATGAAAGCTGTTAATGTCAGCGAGGGTTGCTCGGACCAATGATGAACCATATATCCTGCCACTGGACCCCACTTGAGAGTCCGTTGACGCATGCTATCGATTTGCCATGCCTATCAACAACAATAAAAAAAGGCAATGGAGATAAAAAAAAAAACTTTGCTCTGTAATCAGCAATTGCGTTTGAATGGCGGCTTATTTGGCAGCCCCTGCAGTTTTGCTCTATTTACTTATTAAATTTGTTGAATTTGGCAACGACAACAACATCAGCAGAAACAACAAATTTAACCACAACTCCTCGCCCTCCTCGCGCCTTTTCATAACTAACACATTTTCCTTCACTCCATATGAATGTTGTCAATGTGTGCGTCTGCGTGTGTGTGTGTTTGCATTTATTACTCGCTTTCATTGGCATTTATTTTTGGTACTCTCCCTGTCCCAGGGAGATGGGGGCTGGAACGGGGGTTAAGTGCTCTGGGTGGTGTTGCTGGTTTTGCCAGATTTGGCTTTTATGAAGCTGCCACAAGAGAAATTGATTTCTCACATAGGGTATATTGGATTGCTGAATATGTCTGAAATAAAATTCCAATACTAATCTATGCCAGGTACTTACTACGTAACTAGTATAAGTTTTAATATAAAAATTACGGCTTAACAATTCTTAATAATTTTGTATTTAAAAGTTACCGAATAACACATATGCATGTAAATTATATATGTATATTAAAATAAAAGTTACAGAATAATATAATTACAAATAATAAAATTATAAATATAATTCTTATGCTGGTCTGATGATAGAGACATAAAAGACATAATTTACATATAATTTAATTTTGGTGCCTCAATCTTATCGGAGTAGGCGATAAGAAATCAAGTACAGCGAAGAGAAAAGTCCTTGAGGTAGAACGCTTTGCTGTGACGTTAAAATCGATAAAATTATAATGTTCTGTAATGATTATTCATATGTAGTATTTATGTACACCCTAATAATGTGTATGTTCTTATGTATACTAATAACTCTCACTACTCAATTCAATGCTTTTTCCTCATATGGGAATCCGCCTTGAATTTTTTTTTTTGGTTTCATTTCTTATTTGGCCAACTAAATCGACTTTGCCTTTGTGTTCTTATACTCGTATTGTGCTCCATATACAATATGGTATTTCTATAAGCTACAGATACATTCACATATACACATACTCATGCCCATTTGTATGAAATCATACATATGAAGAGTGTTTGCAACTTCCCTCAACTTGACTCAATCCTCATACACTTGCGTTTTCAATTTGTTCGCTTTAATAATTCACAATTCAATAAATGCTAACAAATTGACATTGTCCAAAATGTTGTATAGATTTTTCTTATTCCGGCTTTTCTTTGCCGAACAACCCTGTAATCATGTGAGCATCTTTGCCATCCTTCGGGATGTGGATCTCGAGGTGGGGATGGGATGTTGATGGAGAAGGAGAAGGAGAAGGGCAGAGGCGGCCCACCAATTACATTGCCGGGGAATTAACTTGAGCGACTTTTATGTCAATTCAATACATTTCATTTACTCGGCAACGACAATCTCAATGAGGGAGGGGGAATACAACAGGAGGAGTATGGGGAAGCATACAATGTTGCCTTCTATCGCCACACGACATGCCATATTTTCAACGACGTCTCGTAGTTTTTGCGCAAATTTTCGGAAAATTAATTTGTAATTTTAGTGAGTTGGCTGCGTCGACTGACTGTCTGACTGTCTGACGGTCTGACTGGCTCAATGCTGTCAACGTCTTTTTGGCCAGGATTCGCTCTCAGCCAATATCCTGCGGCGCTTACAAATTATGTGCAAATAAATTGCTTTTTGTTAAGTGGCTTTGCATAAGAAGTTCGACTTCTACATATTGCATGTGTGTAGATGTCTGTCTGTCTGTCCGTCTGTATGTCTGTCTGTCCGCCTGCCTTGGCATTACATTTGATCGCACATGAATATGTAAGTTGGCAAATATGCAACACACACTCGAGTCATATTCAATTTATTTCTATTAATAGTCGAGCACATGCATTTTGTATGCTTTTTATCGAATATTAACCATGTCTCTTGTGGTTGTGTTTCTCTATCTTCCTTCCTGTCTCTCTTTGCCAAAGTTTTTCCTTGGATAATTAAACTAGATGGGGGAGTCCATGTTAAATGGAAAGGTAAATCAATTGCTTGAAAACTTTTATGGTTTCTTGTCTCAGCCAATTGGAAGAACTATCGAGGGACTATAACTGCCAAATGGATTGGAAATGAAGCTTAGAATAGATGATAATAAATTGGTAAGCCAATTTATCGAAAATTAACAAAACTATTGAATAATTCACACCACAAGAGAGTACGACAAATAGTAGAATCTCGAATCATTATATTGAAGCTGTAATCTATCAAAGTCGCGCTTAATTTCCGAGATTAGCATCAAATTCACAGTTTACAGCAAAACCATAAACCATCATAGAAAAGGCCAAATAATCGGCTTAAATGGCGCTATGGAGAACCAACAACATATACTTTGGCCATACTTTAATTAATAAAACTCGTTACCAACAACTTCTCTACGCTTCACAGCAATCACCGTTCATTAGAGACAGCAACAAAAATGTTAAAGAAAAAAAAAAGAGTTAGAAAATGTTTATGCCCTCCATTCGAATTCTATACAAAATATGAAGAACATTATTAATTATACTCCCATGGGAGGGCAGGCGTAACAAACTTCCAGTCGAGAGACGCAACTGAAGAAGCGTAAAAATTGTCGAAGAGAGAAGCAAGAAGAAAAGACAAAACGAATACAAGAGAGCAAACATTGAACAGCATTAAGTTTTTTACAGTCCAACAGAGCGCTAATTACAAAAACAATAACAACAGAAAAGGTCGCCGCCACGTTAAGAGCCTATCGACCAGGTCAACTATCCGTCTATATGGATATTTATGTACATATATATGTAGAAGGTAACTGCCCCTGTCTACCAACGGGGAGTGCTAATGTCCATGCCGCACTCAAGTCATTTATATTAATTTTAATAACATTGTTAAGCCTAGAATTTGGTCCCAAGTGAAGCAGTCAAAAAGTCGAGTGTTAACGATGAAACACTTTTCGGCTTATGAATTTTTGAGCAGATAATCAAGCAGTGGGGCAGCTTTTTGTTGTGGGTCAGTCTCTATATCCATGTCTATATGGATATATGTATGTATATATACAATCCATGTCTATGCCGCATATTAAAAACAAATTAGCGTTTTGTTCACTTCAACTGCACATCACAAGCCCAGTTTTGAGTCGAGAAGGGAATGTAAATGTGTTTTTAAGTGCATCGGCATTTGGAGCTGCGTGTCAAATGTGTGCATTATTTTCAGGTTTGATTATAATAAATTCGAATTCGATAAATTTGCAATTCGGCAATGGGCCGCAGATCGAGTTGCATTGCAATTAGCGTGAAAATGGTTTTTAATTGAGCCATAATGCGGTCTGCAGGCCCCAGAGAGTCGGTTAGTTAGCCCAGTGCCTCTTATTTAGAAAACGAGTTGATGGCCACATGCCACATGACCCTGACCATTTACAGCTAACCATGTTGTTCAATTATTTGATTTTTTTTAATATTTGTGGTTAACGCGCAGATTGCGTTTCAAGTATCATTTTGCATATTTATTTATTTTGTTATTTATTAAGATTTGATAACTAGCGTTGCAAAACAAAGCTTATTGATGAATGCACAAATATGTTGAGGACTTAACTATAATTATTATCATTATTAGAGTATATCAAATCTGCACTTAACATTGACTTAACCTTTATTTTAATGAATCCATCCGGGGGCTTTCTTCGACTCTTCTTCAGGGGAGCTGACAACAGCAGCGTGGCAAACTTTGGCATATTAATTAGTTTTGTTTTTTGGGGCGGCATCTTTGGGACAGAAGCAGAACTATTAGCGGTGCGAGCTGGTGATAATGACCCATGCCATGCCAACGGGAGTGAAAGGCCGACTCAATACTACGTACTTAGCACTTTTCCGGAAGAGAAAAAACAAAAAAAAAGAAAGAAAAAGACAAGCAAACCAAACCAAAAAGCGGGCCGAAAAACCTCAACCAGCCAGCATGCTGCTACTGCCACATTCTGCGTTGGTAATTAATCATCATTACATTTTCGTAAACGAAGCGGATTTTAAGTGGGATTTGCAGCTCGGCCAGCAGACAGCAGGCAGCATCTTCTTCTAGCCAACTATGTATATCCAGTCTATCCTGGCTGACATTCAGCTATCTATCGAAGCCCATAACATGCTCATTTAGTAATGATTCCCTCCTTCCCCGCCGCGACTCTTCTTTTGGCATTCACTTGAGCGTATTTTGTGCTTACCATCTATCCATTCATCTGCTCCTTGTTCTGCTCCTCTTGTTGTCAGTGCATTGACAGCTGGGGCTGCTTATCTGTCCTGCATTTGACATTTAGCATTAAAAACGCTTTAATAATAACGCAATAATAATGCCCTTAGCTCGTAGCTTGTAACAATTTTTGCGGGCGATGGCAGAAGACAGCGGCAGATATTTATCATTTCATCAATCAAATGGACGATGTTCTCAGTGGGTTGATGGGATGGGTGGGATGTACGGTGGAGTTGGGGGAGGTGTGGTGGCATTGGCAGCCCAAAGAAAACTTTTCATCATTTAATTTTGCCGCTACAATTACCCAAGTTCAGTGTTGAGTCCTTGTCTCCGAAGGATTCTGATTCTGAGTGGGAGTCAGAGTCCTTCAAAGCATCATCAATCTCTTTTAGCGTGTAAGCAAAATGGCGTCCATTGGCAGGACAATAACAGAAATACACACAGCAAGACTTATCAATTACAATGTCCGCCATTTTGTTTAGTAGCCAGCACACATACACACGTACCCGCCCACACACACACACACACTCGCACACGCACATAAATCTCATAAATGCATGTCATATTTAAAAGCCAAGCGAAAAGCCCCACAAAAGTTGCGCCCTTGGCTTTGTCATAGATTCTTGTTATAAGAAGTGGCTCAGTTGTTGTTGGTCTCCCAGCTTGGAGCTTGGTCTGGAGCTTGGGGCTTAGTTTAGGTCGCCAATCTCATTTGTTGTTGCTGCCGGACAGCTCTCGGACAAGGGTTTTGTTGTTGCTGCCGCTGCAGTTGAGTTATGACTTAAGCTGACATTTCATTAGTGAGCATTAAGTGTTCTGCGAATGAGTTTAACTACTATGAGACATCCAACATCCGACACCCAACACTCTGGACAATAGAGCAGCCAAGTAATGCCGAGCAGAGGGGGGAAGAAGTGTGAGCTAGTTTTTCGCCCAGCCTTGCCTTAATTAGTTGCCATAATAAGGCACCATTCACATAAGCAGAGCTAGAGAATCGCAAAACTCTTCACCGGACAGTGAATGACCCAATTTTATACAATTTCCACACACTCGACGAGAGTCGACGAGACTCGACTCGATTGAGCACTGTTAATTAAACATTATTCAAATTGACCGCAGGCTTGAAAACTTGTGCAAATGCAGTAAAAATAATTAATTGAG
Source organism: Drosophila histrio (assembly GCA_958299025.2). Classification (NCBI taxonomy): domain Eukaryota; kingdom Metazoa; phylum Arthropoda; class Insecta; order Diptera; family Drosophilidae; genus Drosophila; species Drosophila histrio. The sequence goes on from OY729166.1 coordinate 27,710,865, forward strand.
TGGCAAATACAAGCGATAAACAACTAATCGATAAATATACGAATAGTTTGTTAACTAAGCTTAGAAACGACGAACAGTTTGCAATAAAGCTGTGAGCTTAATAAGTTTTAATTGCCCTCAAAGGGCCACAGACAGATCGACTTTCGGTTACCCTAACTGACAAAAGTTTATTACAAGTTAAATGAGTTTTTTTTAGTTAGGGTATCAAATGAACATCTTCTAGCAAGAGTTGGTTGAGAATCTGGTTACAAAAGTCGGGGACCCCGATATAAAATCAATTGTAAATGGTTTTGCAATTCTTTTTATTTTTTAGAAGAGTGCTGAGACCAAATCTCAATTTTGAGACCTTTATTTTAATAAATACGTCGCGAATTGTTAATACTATAAAAATATTTTGATTGTTAGATATAATCTTGATATCTCTTAAACTTGTCTGCTTTTAAAAATATAATATTTAAGACGAAGGCTCTTAATTCTAAAAACAGGTACTTTCATCATTTTAACTTTGATATCTATATATCTATCTATATTCTATAATATAGACATTAAAGGGTATCTTGTAGACAATTATACTTCCCTTTCGAGGGCATCAAGTCTAACAATGCACAAGTTGTACACGAAAAAAAAAATACAAAACAAAATTCAAATTCAAATTTAATGAGCTCAGGGCATTTCAGGTCGATGTCGATTCCGGGCTTGGTCCTCTCAAGTGGGCAAGCCACTCGAGTGGTCACAGCGCCACTTGAGCGAGCCATGGAAATGAATGAAACTGACCACGAACTGCCTGACTGTCTGACTGACTGGCTGACTAACTGCCTGAATGACTAACTCACTGAATGAATGAATGAACGGACGAGTGAGCGAACGATTTGCATGTACACAAATCATTTGCAAAAATGGCAAACGCCGCAACTAAGTAGAGCACAGCGATACTAAGGGAATGTCTGGTAGGATCAAGATGGAGATGGCGAATGAAAAAGGTTGAAGATAGAGAAGGAAGAGCGGGGACTCAACTCGACTGCAGGTCAATTAATTAAGGGTAAATTAAGTGCAGTTCTAAAGAAGGAAGGCAGCTACAGCTGCTGCTGTTGCCTGGTAGCTGCTTAGCGATTTGAGTGCCAAGATTATGAACTCGAGTCCTGTCCAAGGGTATAGGGAATGGCATAAATCCCTGACTACATACTACACACGGAAACGGTTTAGTACATTGCCCGGAAGTGAAAAAGCTTGAAAATGGTAAATGGTAAATAGGCAGCAACAATGAACATCAGACTCCATTCCCCTCATTCAATTCTACATATCCGCATTCACATCCAAAGGCTATGGGGGCGTGGACTCCGACACTGATGACGGCCAACCCGCTTGATGAACTGCTTGGCCAAGTCTGAGCATGTGGCCAAGTGCAGATAAAGCTGCAATGCATTTGTATTTGTCGGGTTGGCATTCGCCGGCCATTAGATTGAAGCGACTATAAATGAGCCGTCGAATTGACAAAGAAACATGGCCAGGAAATGCGAGCAGCAAATGAAACTAGTCCAACTGAAAATAAAATCAGTACTAAAATTAATTCGAAAGACCTCGAAATAAGTATTTACGATAGTTAAAATCCGTACTTGATAAATATACGAACTACTGAAAATGAGCATTAAAATCTTTTAAGCAATTAAGGAACTTTAGATTCAATAGATATTTGTATGTAAATTCTAAATAATCTTAATATAAGTTCGAAAAATTCAAATTTCCGACATTTGCAATTTGCTACACAGTTTAAAGGAATTAATTCAATTATGAATATCACTTAAGTCAAGATTATAAACATGTGAAGTTTTTTGAACTTACTTTTAGGTTTGAAAATACCAAAATACTTAGATGCTCTTAGTTATCAATCTTGAGCTTGAAATATGGGGTTTAAAGTACGACATACTCAAATTTTCCACTGATTAGACTGATTAGAGATTTTAAGAAGAGAAATTCGAGGGCGTTTCTTCATATTTAACTAATAGAGACAATCCAATTGCCGTGATCATAATCCCCACACGCACTTGAAGATCAATTGAAACTGTGCATAAATTTCCTCAAATGAAGCGGCTTCAGGGCACGGCACGAGTCTTTCTCCTCTTCTGTCGAACAATGGAGAGTACATTAAATTAGCGCAATAAGATGCGCATATTAATGCAATGGACCGTACTTTTAGGAGTCTAGAGGGGGAATCGTGCGGGGGAAGGTAGTTGAGCGAGTGCAATAATAAACATAATGATAACCAGCAGCAACGACCACAATCAACATCAACAACAACAAAAAACAACGACAGCAACAACTATTACAACTCCGATAACGACAACAATAATAAACTCAATAAGCAAATAAGTAGCCGGACAGCAGGAAAGGTAGATGAGGAGGTGGAGGCAAAGGAGGAGGAGCCGGTTACATGGTGGATGGGATGGAGACCGTGTCATATTTGCAAGCAACTCAAAAGAAGAGCAAGAAGAACAACAATGGCAATTTATGATATGGGAGATGCAGGGAACTGTGGCATGAAAAGCAAAGGAATGGAATGGAATGGACAATTGACTTGCCTCGTGGCATTGTAGTAGGTGTATTACTATAAGCGAAGCTGAAGCCAAGTTGCAGACGATGCAGCGATAAATTAAAGCGCACTAACTAACCGGACCAACTGTAGCAAGATAATGGCAAATGAAGCCGTAGGAGTTGCAGTCCAAGAACAGGCACAGGCACAGGTCGTTGAATGCCACAACATGTTGCGCATTCAAATGAAGACCGCGTGGAACCCACACACAGGCATAAAGTCAGACAAACAGACAGATAGACAGACTAACAGACAGACGAAGTCAGAGCCAGGAGCACGTCCATTCAAATTGTTCGGCTGAGTCCAAGTCCAGGCTGTATGCTCATTGTTTGAATGCCGCCGCTGCGCCTGCGCAGTAATTTATTTCATTTATATTTTGCATTCTCCCCCTCTCTCACTCTCTCTCTTCTTCAGAGATGCCGATTTAGCCATTTTTCACCTATAACAAATATAAAACATTCGCTATCCGCAAATCAATGTTTTATTCTATGAATTCTAAAATTGCATGTCTCTTTCAATAAATATTTTAAAATTAATTAAAAAAATATTTCCAAGATAAATAGAAGAAATATCTTTTAAGAAAAATTAATTTGTCCTTTATTCTGACCTTTTTGTGTTTCCATCCTATTTTCCCTTTTTTTTCTGTCGGCTTGTCCTGTTTTTTGGCGAATAGTTGGCATCACTGAGACTCTCTGTTTTTTATTATCATTGCATAAGCACAAAAAAGGTAATTCGCCTCACATTGTTGCTGCCGTTGTCGTTGCCGCTGCAACTGCTGGGCCCAAAAGTCATTAACTTGTGTTGCGACCTCTCTCGTTGTTCTTACCCAGTTACCAGTTGACTGTTGCAAGTTGCAAGTAGTATGTTTGGACATGTGCTTGCGGCTACTGTACGCGGGCTGCAGCAACAGTTGCAGTTGTACAAGTAACAAGAACAAGGAACAAGAGCAACTGATTGTCCATGTTTGTCGTTTGCGTTTGCGTTCGCATTTGAGTTTTCGTTTTTGCCAAGGCAATGGAATTGCCATTTCGACAATCGCAACCTGATGCGCTGCCTACGCAGAAATGTGTGTGCGTTGCCAAAAGTTAACGTTCCGTTGTTGTCTGGCTAACGAAGCTTGATATGAGCAACAGTTGCCTGCCATCGAATCGACTCAACTCGACTCGTTGATTAGCAATCCCATGCCATCCCATGCCTGACTTATGCAATGCCCCCTGTGGTTGCCTGAGAGCCACACGAAATGCATTTTAAATTGTCGACTATTTATCAAAAAAAAAAAAAAGTCAATATCAGTATGCAGCACAAATTTCTCTCAATTACAAACAACGACTCTCTCGGCCAACAAACGGAAATTTGCATATCAGTTTCAAATCATTTCACAGTTTCACGCAGGCGAAACAATGATAAAACACACTAACAGATACATATGTATCTACAAGATACATAACTGACCGAAAAGAGTGTCAAGCGACACGTCAATTGACATTCAATGCCGTTAATATGCAGACGAAAACCATCGAAAAGTGAATCTCGTATCTCATTCGCATCTCGAACTCATTCGTGTATCTGGTTACCGCGGCTAATTTTTTGTCACTTTACTTATGCAAGCAGTTTGATTTGCATTTCTATTTCCATATATATTTTAATTTTCATTTTCCATGATTAACATAACAATGGCGCCATCTTTCGTGGGCAGACAAAATATGAATGCTGTAAACATTTATTAGCAAGACATTTAAATTAATTTTACAAATTTTATTGTGATTTCCAAGTGAGAAGGAGAAAAGAAAGACGATGAATGTAACTTCATTGAAATACGGTTGCAGTTGCAAGCGAAAGTTAAACAGCTGAATATAATATTCTATTTAAAGAGGGTATAACAGATTTGGGTAAATTTATATTACATACAGAAGGAGGCTACTTCGACCCTGCAGGGTATGTCGCTGCCGAACACTATCTACTGAAGCGTTCTGGCATGTGGTTCATGTTATTATCGCGACATCAATTTCAACAGATTTTCACAGCAATATTTGAGGCTGTCAAAAACATTTCGTACTAACTAAAAAAATGTTATTTTAAATTGTAAATGTTAAATCGTTGGCGGTAATTGCTGCAAGTGACATTGACATAGCAACAGAGCAACACAGAACGTGGTTGCAAAATAAATAATAATAATAACAGTAACAATAAAAATAAAAATAATAAACACAATCCACAGCAACAATGCACAAAATGCGATGCGGTTAGCCACAAAATGCAGCAAATGAAATTATTTCGGGCATAAAACATATTGCGTATAATAAAATTAAAGACACGCAAAGTGCAATATGAGAAATTAAAATTGCAAATTTGATTTAAATTCAACTCTTCTCAATTATCAACAATAATTATTTACCCAATTATCTCTACATCAAACTAATCGATAAATTATTCTCTTCTATTTGCAGGTACGCATTCAAATCAAAACATCACAAATTATTATTGCAAGCAGGTGATAAGTAAGTTGCGGTCTATCAAAGTCTTTAAGTGCATCAAATTGTGTCTCTGTGGCAGGAATTGAGTTATTCAAAGTAGGATTAACAGAGAACGAGTATTTTAAAGACTAAAGTAGTTAATTTGATAGAAAAATGTTTGTTAAAAATAGTTAAACAATTATAAAACAAGTTAAAATTATAAAAAAAATACATATAATATGTTGTGCATTAAAATACAATATATAACATTTCTGCGTAAACATGATTCTCTTATTGCATCAATTTTGCTATGTATATTTATTATTACAACTAAGTTTAAGTAAATATTTTTGCATTTAATTAATTGCTGCAGGCGCAAACAGAGTCCCTCTGTTCTGTACACTTTTGTTTTAAAGTCTGCAAGCCAATAAGCCAAAGTAAGCAACCGGGCCAACACATGTTCATGTCTCGCCCAACACTAGCCAAATTGTAAGCCATTTTTAAACATGGATGGGAAACACTTTCCCCACACACCAAAACAAAGGTGCATAGGTACACATGTATAACGAACACAATAGATACACTCAAACACACACACACACACACACACATATAGAGCAGGTTGTAAACACAGCGTAAATAGTTTCAATAAAGGACAACAACAGGAGCAACTAACGGGGTGGAAGAGTGGTGCGAGTAACAACAGTTGTTACACGTGTTGCTTACGCTAGCCACGCCCACTCTAACACCCACACACACTGAAACACACACACACTAATGCACACACAAACTATATAGTCAACCATTTGCCATTTCCACGTCCCACTATTGTTATTATTTATGTGAGCCAAACAGCAGCTTCCGTTTGTGCCACATGCGCCGCGTTGCGTTGCGTTGCGGCAACGAGGAGCAGCAAACGACACGAAAAGGAAGCGGTGAGCATTTAAAAAATACACGCAGCGAGGCCTTGACTGCAATATGTTGCCTAACAGCACTCTCCAGCTCTGTGCTGCATTTTTATAGATTTTTAGCAGGTCAGCGGAGCATTGAGGGGAAAAAAGGGGTTTGTCGTTGGCTTGTTTAACATTTTACAACAATTTATTTAATCGCGGGTTAGCTTCAAGTTGCAAGTTGCAACAACAACAAGAAGACAGCAGCTCCCTTTTCCATTTTTGTAGCATACTTTTTGGCGGGCATCGTTTAATGCGACTCGATCCAAACGCAGCTGGCAACAACTTCTCTTTCTCCCTCTCAACGTTGGCATACATTTTGCATACCATTAAAAGTCAGCGGTTTGTTTGCTATGTGCATGTGTGTGTGTGTATCTGTGTGCCTCAAGTAATTCTACGAGTTTTTTTTGCTTCTGTTACATTTTAATTGCTTTACATAATGCCAGAGTTTGCTTGTAATGTTGCCAGTTGCAGCTGTAGTTGTCGCTGTCGTTGTTGCCGCAATGTTTTTCCATTATTTTTAATTGTTGCTGCTGCGCCTGTGCGTAGGCAACGAAACTGAAAACAGAAAACTGAAAAGTTGAAAGGTTGCATAAGCCGACACACATATTTTTGAAATGTATGTCGAATAATTGCGGCATACTTGAAGCCTTTATCTGGCTTGCTGCACTGCAATTAACCGACTTTAATTGCAAAATTAACTTTATGCCAACGGCCAAAATGAGAGTAGAAATCAAAGCAACACAAACTTTTTAATTAAGTGCACAGATTGTGATATATATACAAATGAAAACTCAAGAAATACTAGAATCCCGCGAGGTGTATACGAGTATGTGAAAGTTGTGGGGAAACTGAAGACGTTGAAAATGCAGGGAGTGAGTATGGCATATAAAAAGGGAGAGTCGATCAAAGTTGCAGCCCTGAAAGTTGATGTAAGTCCTCGCATCCCACTGACATCGTCATCATAATTCGCATGCCTCTTTGCACCCCAAAGCAGATGGAGCTGGAAACTTTTGTGCATGCGGCAGCGCATAATTACCAGGAACAAACTTCCAGGCAACAACAGCTAAACTTGAAAAATGTTGTGCCTTGTACATAAGGAAAGTTGTTTTGCTTTTTATCCCATCTCTCTCGCTTTAAGATGCTCAGAAACTGGCAAGAAACATTAATAAAAAACCGCAAGTTCCCCAAACAAGGAATAGGGAGGGGCCAGGAAAAAAAGGAAAGAAAACTAACCCTCAGAACTTTTGGTACTTTTCAATTTTGTGTGAACTTCACAAACGCAAAAAATAAGAATGTTGAAGTGCTCGGGACGGGTGTGTGGCAGGGTCAGTGTGCAACCCTCGAAATGGCAAATAAAAATTAAGAGTGCGAGCCAAAGCAAAGCAGAGCATCCCATTTAACGACTCTCCAATGTGCACTAAAAGCAGCGCTAGAAACGGCAACAAAAAAAATGGGAAAGCAGTGAAAATTTTTAAATTATATTAACACAAATTGAGGGCGGCCACTGAAAAGTGGAATGTGGCAAGTGCTCCACTTGCCATTTGGCTGTGCAACCAAATAATAAATAAACCAACTGCCAAAACAACGACAAAGCCAAAAGGCTGACGTGCTGACGATGGCTTTAATCTGTCCTCCTCCTCCTCCTGCTGGAACTTCTTCTTGAGCTGGACGATGTTACGTTAAAGCAACTTCTCTTTCATGTCTTACCAATTAAAGTTGTTGTTGCTCTTGCGCCCCATTCAAAATGTGAAATTGTAATGTGAAACGCGTAATGTATACGCCATGTTGCCTCTGCTGTCTGCTAAATATAATGATGAATGTTATTGCGAGTATACTATGTATTATATTGGTTTTTGTTTGTGTTGTTTGCATGGCAACTTTTGTCAAAGTCATAGTCAGCAAAGAGAAAGTCGGGCGAAATATGTATAAAATCCAATAAGCATTGGGTTCGTAAATAAAAACATTAAGATGTATCTCTAAGATCAATATACACTACGATTCAGTTGAATGGCTCACTTTACAACGTGCATTTCAATTCAACATATAATTTAAGTAAATGAGAACAAGAAATATAATTTGTCTTGAATTTATTTTAAAGTATACGGAAACTTTAATTTATTTTGCACTTCCACAACTAAAAATCCAATATCATTTTATTTCTAAGAAATAATATCGGGTATAAGTTATTAAATATTAATTCAAAAATTAAAACTCTTCATATGTAGAGCCTTCTTTGTTTGCAATAACTTCAAAGTTATTATATTGGGTACAAAATCATAAAGACAACCGGGCTTGAAAATAAGTACATTAAATAAAACAGAATAAATTACCATTAATTTATTGCGATGCAAGAGCTACAAGCGTAAGTTTATAATAATAATTAATATAATTAATTCAATGACAATTGTTCATTTCAAAATACATTTAAATTAAATAGTTCAAACTTTTGTTATATGATTAAATTCAATTTAAGTTATTTTCGGTTTTAAACTTGCCGTATCATCTGCAGCATAGTTGGAGGCAAATAAATTGCTAGCACAATGTACAATAACTACGCTTGCCACATACGTGTCTTTGTCTTGCGGCCAAGCAGAACGCACACAGAATAAAACAAAAAAGAACTTGCAACTTCAGACGCCTCGGGTGATTGCACACGAACATGAGCTAAATAGCTGGAACTAGAGCGGGAACTGGAGGTTGGGTAGGGTCAGGTCATGTTGTCTGTCAGCTTGTTGCACTTGGCCTAAGGCTCATTAATAGAGCGATTATTTTTTCTCTATTTTGCACACAAACTGTCACACTTGACTGAGTGTGTGTGTGTGTGTTTGTGTTGTTCGTGGGTCGCCGTCAGATTCTCGGGGGCGCTTGTTGACACTCATTGAGACAAAAGTGCTTAACTGCTGCACTTTTACTACCACATTCCACGCAACTATGACTATTTTTACAACTTGCTTTTCAGTTTTTCCTCACACACACTTGAGTTTCTTTATTTTCTGCTTTTGTGCGCTTAATTTGCTTCTCGACTGCAGTATGTTTGTAGGCTGAAGTTAAAGTCGAGGCAGACAATGGAGCTGAAAGAAGGGGCACTTGTGGCTGGGGTGTTAGGCAATTGTGTTGCATACCGCAAGGCATTGGAAAAATGTCAAGTACCTCAACAAATTGTAGCAACAACAACAGCAACAATTGTAATGGCAAAGAAGGTTAAGCACATGCAACACATTCACAGTTGTTTCGCCTGCTTATGGAATGTGATTGGGTGGCAAGATCTGCTAGCCTCTTAGCTGCCACTTGTCACTTGCCACTTTGAAATGTTAATGAGCCCGTGGCAAGTGTCAGTTATATCTGGCCTTCATAGTATTTTGGACTCGAAACTTTTGCTGCATTTTCTGGAGAAAAAAGTGTTGCCTACTTTGGAGCGCCTTTCGCAATACTGACTATTTTCATGGTGGCTCGCATTAATTTGTGTAATTTCATGCGAATTGAGTGGCAGTGGGCGTGGCAGAGTGACCTAGTTGTAACTTTTGCGACTTCTACTTGCCACTTGCCACACGAAGTGCTCGAAATGTGTCAAATTTAGCGTTAAATTAGATTTCATTTTATTTCTCTGCAATTCGCTTTTTGAAAAAGTTTTAAAAGTAGGCGACAAGTTCTATTCTTGTCAGGCCATATAAATCTTTAAAATTGCACTTTGAAATTTGTCACTTGACGTTTATTATATGCCAGGCATCAAAAATGCCTTGAGGCATACTTCGTGCCACTTTTGGTGGCAATTAAGCCAGCCCAAGCACTAGACTCTGCTTTAAGCCTTAAAGCATGCAACGCTTCTTAGTTACACATCACTTCAGGCCGACACGATAAAGTAAAAACCGCAAAGTATGCTACAGACACACGACCACGCCCCCGTCCACTGGGAGAGTGGCAGTCGACGTCGGTCGTCGTCTAATAGGATTACCGACAGGGCTGCACTTGCCACTAAGTAGGCGACGACTCTGCAAAAAATGATGAACTCAAATCGTTGCAAACGGCTGGTCTGCGGTTTTGCTGCCGTTGACGTCGCCGTCGCCTTCGTCGTCTTCTGCATCGTCTAGAGAAGTTTGCATGCCACAAAATCAATTAAGCGGCGTCGTCGTCTCTCTCAGCTTGACAAAAACTATCAAAAGCTGTCAAAGTTGGTTTGCCAACCGCAAAATGTGATCGGATGGGATCGGTTCTTTAAAGGGGGAACTAAACTGGGTCAGGGCTTTAATTTGATTAGCTTTGTCGCAAGAACGAAGCACAGTGTTTAACTAGATATACCTGGAATCGAATAAAGAGTCTTTGGTATAAATAAATCAAACCAAAAGATATTTAGATGCAAGGTATATTTTTGGTATATTTTATAAATCTATTTAATATTACTTTTATTTGCATATTAAGGACACATTTAAATTGTATTATTATTTAACTAATTGTGTAATTTACTTAAACAAATAGGTTGTTTTTTAATTTGCTGATAAACATCAATTTTATTTTATTATATATATTTTACAAATTATAGTAATTACGATTCCTGGTTTAACTTTATAGACTGGAAGTAATTTAATCACAGCGACAAAGAGAGGCAACTACATTGAGGGGGCTGGGGATTTGACTTAGCTTAGGGCCGCATCAACATATCAACATGTAAACAGGTCTGATGCAAAGTTTGATCCTCGCCAGCAGCAAAGGGGCCTAACAAGCTTTAGTCCCTCCCTGTATAGCAGTTAGTAACTAACTAGCATACAAAAACCCCAAACTAAACAAAGAGCAAACAAAAAGAGACCAACTTTTACCTAAAATATGCGCATCGCGTGCCTTTGGCTTTTTACCTTTATATGTCGTGTTTAGTATTAACGTACTATGTGTGTTGTATGTGTGTGCGTGTGTGTGTGTGTGTGTGTGTAGCAAATCCCAGACATATACATACACACTCACGCGTTGGAAGAGAAACACGAAACGTGACTAAGCTGACAATTGTGTCGAAGTAAATCCAAGTTTTGTGGCCGTATACTCGGACTAAATAAATCTGCAAGCCAGTAGAAAGGTAGAAAGAGAGAAGCTAGCGCAAAAGTTTGACAAACAACAGGCGCATTACTGAAGGGAATGAGAAGATAGAGGAATAGAGGTGGGAGAGTTAGAAGAAAGGTGCGTGAGTTCGTAGGAGGAGGCTGCGAACATGACAAGTGACATAAATAGTAGTTGGACAGACATTGGAGCAGGCCCAGAACTTTGTTAAATTTAATAAACACTTACACTCTCACACGCATGTATTAGTATCTGAATATGTCGTATGTATATATACAACTACATTCAAGCGTTGTCAAGAAACTTGGGCCTCAGTTGAGACGAGATGGATTCAAATCGAGTCGAGCACAAACTAAACAACTCGGCCTATACTATTTATAGTTATGTATGTCAAGCACAGGCGGTCAAATACATGCCCAGCCACCCACACACACACACACACACACGCACGCATGAGTGCAAATGTTTTGGTGCAAATATAAACAGAGACAAACGACAAACGCTTACACGCATATATATGACCCGCATTATAGTTGGCCCGCTGTGGAGAATCTGAGGGGATGATGGACTGAGAGGAGGAGGAGGAGGAGGTGTGCCAGGGAAAGCTGTCTCTAACTAGGTGCAGTCAACTGATGGCACATAAAACAAACACACACATACACTTAGATGCAACTAATCAATTGTCAGTTTGAGCGCCTTTTGTTTATCTCTATCTACGTGCATGTATGTGTGTCTCTGCGGCATCTGCTTATCAACAAAATGACAGCAACAGCGAACAACGAAATAAACACAAAACCTGCACTCAGCCACACGTTGCGTATACGCAATGTTGCACATTGTCCGAGTACGATCACGAGATTTTGGTGCAACATAAATCGATGCGTTTGCCATAGAAAATCCGAACAATGTTATCGATTGCGCATAGATGAAACGAAACAGTTTGTCCTCCCATTTGAAATGAATACATTCACGTTTATTGCTGTCGACATTCATAAACTGGAGACCATTTGCCAACTGCTTTCGCTTAATTCGGATTTAACCCGCCAACGAAAGCAAAGAAATTGTTACCAATGCCATTGCCTCTCTGACTGTCCACTGCATCCAGTGGAAATGGGAGCAGCAGAGACTCTGGGGAAAAGGAAAAGGGGAGAAAGGAATTCATGCTTAACTGACATTTCAGCTGTCATACCGAAAGTGCTTTACATTTCTCTCTCGTCGTCAGCGCAGATGGAGATGAGAATCGGGCAGAAGATGAAGGAGAACAAGAAGCAGAAGCTGAGGCAAATGTTGATGATGTTATTTTATTATTGTTGCTGTTCTTATTGTTGTTGTTGTCGTTGTTGTTGTTATTGTTGTTGTCGTCGGTTGTTGTTGGCACCTTGGCAAAGGTGTTGGCATGCCTGTCCGCCCATCTCCTCATTCTCCTTTGCATTGTTCATTCCTGGCGTGCCACAAGCAGCTGGTGTCCTTTTTCGATGCCACTTGCCACTTGCCATCTGCCACCGCCCAAACGTACTGTTAATTTAATTAACATTACATATTTGGGCGTTGAGTTGTCTTTAATTTCGTTGGAAATCAACTTGAACTCTTTGGAACTGCAGTTCTTTGGTTAGTTAAAAGTTTATACTCTAAAGCTCTGACTCTTTCTGGGGAGAAGGGGCTACTTTAAATACTTTTGCCATTTGCTGTGCTTATTTCCATTTGTTGTCTAGTGCATTATAAAAACATTACAGTGCAAGCCAAAAAGGCCATCAGGCAACAGAGAGTAAAGAGGCAAAGGGAAAGGAAGCTGAGAATAGTGAAAACAGAGGGAAAGAGAGAGAAAATGCCAAAAAAAAAAAAAAATAACCCAACAGGGCAAATTTGCTTTGTCACGTACACACACACACACACACACATGCATGCACACACTCGTGTGTTTTCATGCTCCGCCTGACGAAATGCCATTACACATTTTGCGTACCCAGAAACAGCAGCAACAACAAAGGCAATGACAACGACAATTCGCATTCAAAATGACAACGACAATGGCAGCAGTAACAGCAACAGCAACAACAACAACAACACAAACAAACAAACAACACCCCACAGAAAAATAAACGCTGGAGGTTGTAGAAATGAAGATAAGCTGCTTATCAGCGCCATTGCCTGGCCTGGTTCCCGTTGTTGTTGTTGTTCCTGTTGTTGCTGTTGTTGTTGTTAGCTGCGCTTTAACTGAGCGCTTGGCATTCACATTGGCTCCTGGCTGCTCTTACGCCTGTCTGGATGCGGATGCCAACTGCCAAAGCGAACCAAAGGCGACCATTGCAGCAACTTTTGTGTGCCCGCCAGAGCTGCGATTCGCCATCGCCATCGTCATTTTCATTTTCATTGTAGTTGTCGTTGTCGTGGCTTGTCGTCAAATGTTGCTTTTTTGTTGTTTCGGGCCAGACGAGAAAACCCAACCACAATTGACATTTCTGCCACTCGTTGTTTAATATTAAACTAATGCGCGTGTAAAAGCCACAAGCCACTCGCCTTCCCCATTTGCCCCATTTTCTTGGGTATTATTAAAAAAAAAAATGTTATCTTCTGTGTATGCAAATGTCGCAAGACGAGCTTAACTTTTGCACTTGATGGCAAAATAATTTGCTTAATATGCAATGCAAGTTGTGTGTCTCTATAGTTTGGAATTAAGCTAATGCTGACAATGCATGGAAGAGGAAGAAACGTTTTAAAATGAAAATTCATTTGTTGATTTCTATCAAAAAAAAAAGTTATTAGTAATAGTAACAGTAGACTATAAAAACAATAATACGTACAAATAAATTAATAAACTAAAAAAAAATTGAATAAAAATATAAAAAAAAACAATGAAATTACTCTTGATTTATGATACAAGTTAAATAATTGTGAAAAATTAGCATCAGTTTTTATTTAATTTTAAATTATAATATATAAAGTTATTTTTTAATTTGTATTACAAATGTGTATTTTAATCTTTAAGTTGCGCTTAATTCAAGAAAATCCCAAAAATACTACAATATATATTTTTTGGTAGTTTTACTAAAATGATAAAACATATTTTATTGTATTTTTGCAATTTTTTTGGTATTCTTAGAAATATATATCATAATTATTTTTAATTGGAAAATAAAACAATACAAAATTTAATTTGTATAATAACAATTTAAAATGAAAATTTAACCAGTTTCCAGTCTCCATCAAAAATAGTATGTCCCAAATTTTGACATGCAACCACATAATATTTTTGGGGCTTGGTTTTGTTAAACTCATATCTCTTATTTGCGATCGTTGCTTTAAAGTCTTCAATGTGTCGCATTGCGCATACGCCTCGTGAGCATTGTGTCAGCTGCTTTGGCAATTTCAATTTGCTGCTCATCATCTGTGTTAATCGCCTTAAATCTCAAAACTAATTACACACAAGCCAAAGACAAAAGTCCAAAAATATTTAAGCCACAACTGGCACCAACCACTCATCCACTGAACCACTGAATCACTCGGTGGCTTCGCCTGCTGCTCTTCAGTTTTTAATCACAGCTGACCGTTGGAGCAGGACGCGCCTTCCTTTTTTTTTGGGAGTGGCCATGCAATGCCAATTTGGAATTTGTGTGTGTTTCCTCTGAAAAATGTGCCCAACTTTGTAGCTGTGTTTAACCGCGTGAAATAATCTTTGCTGGCAGCAGTCAGGCATCGCCATTCCTACCTCCCGTCCCGCTCCTGCGAGTTTCGCTGGCGGACCAGTCGGGCGTGTTTCATTATGATGATAATGCGCAGGCCCTGCGGCCATTCAGGCCGCATCCCAGGCTGGTGTCACATTTTCCGCAGCTTAAATTTCCCACTCAGTCAGCCTCTGTTTCAGCGCTGGCCACTTGCGTGCTCTTCGAGTCCTTTGACCGCACCAACGAGCACGAAGCACGGAGTACGGAAAGTACAGCGAGCAGCCGCCAAATCGTCTGAGCCTAACGCAATGCGATTGGTCTGCTGTGAGTCCTGGTCGTTTTCCAAGCCTAGACAACATCATGGATGGGAGCAGGATATAATTTTCGCACCAAGCAAATCTCAACAATTTCGAATTTCACTCGCTGGCCGTCGGCACTTCCGTTTACCATTCTCCATTCGCCGCTCGCTTTTTATTATTTTGTCGATTTTGCTTTTGGCATTTGAATTTGTCGAGCATCCTGTTTGCCTTGTCCCCTCCCCTCATCTCCTCCATTTCTGTTTCCCGCCCCTAGAAATGCCCTTGCTTTTAAGCCTATAAATGAGCTTAAAATTTTCTATGCGAATGAATGTGAATGCTTTTGAAATTTATTATGGCGCTGAGTCTGGAAGGCATCCTCAGAGTGTTGGCATGGCACACACACACACTTACAAGACTATACATTATATATATACTTATATATATGTACTTATCAAAGACATTTTGCGCCGACTTCTCAAGTTTGTCGCTGTCGACGGCATTCAAATTTTTTAGCGCAGTAAATTGAATTTTATTTCGATTTCTTTTCTGGTGTTGCTTCTACTTGGAGATGGGAACGATATGCTTTTGATTTTGAAATTGCCTTTTGCTTGGTAATTTTCTGTATTTCAGAGATACATTGATATGTATTTGTATCTCTGTGTGTGTGTGTACAACAACAAGAACAAATTCAATTTTGAATGCTGCTAAATAATTTCATTTTTTCTCATTTCTCGCTTGATTTTCGAGACGAGCTTCAATGCGCACTGATTGCAAACACCCTCTGCTGCAGGCCAATTCGCCCACAATATCCATTTCCATTTCTATTTTGTAGTTGTTTAAATATTCAAAGCATACTTTTAGTGTCAAATGTGCAATGATACAAAAATTGTGCAAATTGTTGTTAAATTTTGTTGAATTTTATATTGCAATAAATATTTTATAATTGAGAGACACGCAAGATACTCGTATCAAAATATTTGTAGCACCTAGTACTAAAGGCCACTTTCTCTCTATTGTCACACTCTTTTACAGGCTTTCTCCTGGAGGGAGTCACGCCAACGGCACCACCGGATGTTCCACCACGTAATCCGACAATGAGTCGCATGAATAATGCCCGTTTAATTGCCGGCGCTGTTGCTAACAATCCCAATGATCTGGGCATTGACTTTGAGCCAACGTGTTTGGCGCGGACGCCATCGGGCAACGTTTACATTCCTAGTGGAAATATAAGTGAGTATTTTTTAGACACACATTCTAAACTGGGCCATATAGTACCCCCATCCCTGCGTACCCCTTCGCTTTACCCCCGCAATGGCCATATGTAAATCGTCTGACCCGCTGCAAAAGCCACTTGGCTCATTTAAATGTTTAGCGTGGGACGTGCACAGAGAACTCCATTTTCCATTTGCCATTTGCCATATGGCTATAAAAATGCAAAACAACAGAAAAAATAGAGAAGAGGAGGGAGAGGCCGTTTGGTTTTTTGCAAATTTGCAGGTCTGTTGTTGTTTTGGGCCATGCGCCTAAAATGCTGCAATACATTTGCCATTTATTGTTTTTCCAACAGTATTTTTTTTCTCAATTTGCATTTAACTTTTGTTGGTTTGTTTCTTTGTTTGTATGTTTGTTTGTTTGTTGTATTCTCTGCATGCGCATATCCGCAAGCAGGCTTTAGGGATAAAAACATACGAAAGTGGAGTGAAAATAGTCAGCAACAACAACAACAAGTGCGTGGCACTAAACCAACGAACACAAAAAAGCTGCCAAACAGCCACGGGGGCCTACGAAAAAAGCAGAAAAAATAAACCAAAATTTAGCAAACAAATGCGCCAGCCTTTTTGGCGCACATACGAATTGCTGTGTCGAGGGGAGGAAACGAAGGGGGAGACGAAGGGAACATCGGCATAAAGTGGTGCTGCATTTAACTGGATTTGATAATGGCTAAGCGCTGTCGAAAGTGGAATTAAATTGCCAGAAAGTCGGAGAGAGAAAGACTCAAATTTTGGAAGAGAGAGGAAGCAATAATGTGATGAAGTTTCGCGTTATGTTTTAGACACTTCACCATGGGGACTTTAGTCATTTATTAGACATTAAAATATTCTTTTCAGGCATGCAAGTCCTCTATTAAATTTGTCAGACTCCAGGACAAAACAATTCGGGCGTCTACTAAATGTAGGTAATTATCGCTTGCTGTATTTGTACTTGTTTGTTTAATGATATGTAAAATTAACAAGGGCTCTTAATGATTGATTTTTGAGAAGAAACTTCACCTTTTAAAAGGCTTCGCACAAGTGTCTATATGTATGTGGTAGGCGAATCAATTTCGATTTCAGAACAGTTATTCTTAATGTTGAAATGTGGCAAGAACAGAATAATCGAAGTAACTTGTTGAAGAGAAATATTATTTTTATGGCAGATATCTTGAAAACAAAAAAGTTATTTTATACAACAACTTTTATTTTGACCGAATGTTGAGTTATAAATTGAAGTTAAAAAATGGAGAAAAGTCCCCATAGTGCAGTCTTGCAGCTAAAGTTGCAGACACACGCATTTTATGTTGCATACATTTGGGCGCGTGCCTTAAAATATCAACAAACAACAAGCTGAAGTAACAAAGAAGGCGGAAAACAAACAGAGCCCCATCCCCCGTTCATCAATTCTCTACTCTCTTATATTTCTTCTCCTTGTGTGGATGTGTGTTTATATGTGCTACACATTTGTATAGCATACTTTCGGGCTGGTGTACAGTTTGCTTACGCGTGCGTTGTATTTGTGTATTTGTTTTATGCCGCCTTTGTTTACTTTTTTGCATTGTGCAAACACACAACAACTGTTTTTGTTGTTTTCACTCTTGTTGTTGCTGTCCATATCGTATATGTGCCAAGCTTTGTCTAGATTTTGCTGCGTGGCATAAAATTTTCTTTCGTTCTGTTACACATTTCTTTGGCAAGGCAGAATATATCACTTTTTCAGCTGGAGTCTCAGCTGCGTGTGAAACTGTACGCTACGCTTGGTGTGCACATCAGTTGCATGCAGCATGTTGCATGGCCAGCTAATTGCAATGTAAAACAGAAGCTCAGCTACGAATGGATTAGCTTATGCAAAAACATTGCATAGGTTAAAGTCTTAAAGTTAAAACATTAAACTAAATCCGTCAGTTTTGCACTTTGCAAATGTATATGTATGTACATGTATATTATTTGTGTGTATATATATATGTTTGTGTATTGTGTGGCGGAACTCAAGCTGACAGGGCTTAAGGCATCTCGCATGCATAACATTAATATTGAATAGACTCGGCCGCCATTTGCATTTTGCATATCATTTTTCGGATCCCTTCGATGCTGTCTAAAGAGCAATTAAATGACAATTTATGAAAATCTATTTGCATTTACGCATAAATTGATAAACAGCCGAAAAGTGCGTTTTCCACAGAAGGAGGCACAATTAATTCACTCAGTCATTGATCAAATGCCCCGCAAAGTATACAACGAAAATGTTGTTGTCCCCGTCGTCGTAAAGCACATATTGATTAAATTCTCAGAAAATTGAGATTTTACACACACACTCTTATATTGCTGGCTTCATATGGATTGCATTTTATTTGTTTTGCCAGCCTTTTAAACATACTCTTTACACTCCCGAGTCCTTCAACTGCCCACGAAAGTATGCAGTGGATATTTTCATTTCATTTTTACAGCAACGATTTTTATGCAAAAATATTATTTGTTGACTTTTGGCACCCAGTCGGAGAAGGGATATTTCCATGCCCAACACCCAACGCAAAAGTTGAAACTGAATTCGTTACGATAGATGGCAAGGGGAAAGGGCAGTGACAGAACCGAAATGAACGGGCCTACAATATTTTCAACCCCTTTCCCCCCTTCCCTTTATGCATGCATACTATATACGTACATATACATATGTAAATAAAACAAAAAAGCTAGGAAAAACTTTGTCCATATTATGCTGTAGTTTAAAATTTGGCGCCGGGTTAGACGGCCTTTCTATACCCTATGCAGTTTCAATAACAGACAAAAGAATGTATGTTCAATCGTAATTTATTCATGGTAAATCAATGACAAAATCTAGAGACTACAAGAACTAATCACTCCATATTGGAGATGTTGTTTCTTTTTGCTAGGCTCATTTCTAGCATATTTTCAATTTTAAATATTTATAATTAGTTCTTAACCAAAAACTCTGTCTACCCTGAAAATAAAAAACATTTTCACTTTAAAATAATATTTGTACTTAATATTTAAAAAAAAATTTTTTTATTAGATAAAGGGTACATTATTCATAATTGTGTGCGCATGAATATCACGAATACATGTTAGGTTATCCTAGCGCTGGGTACAAGGTATCTCGGAGTCTATCGCACCTCATTTACATGTTCTTATATTTTGGTCAGGAATGAAAAAATGCTTATGCGCCATATGCAAATGCAAATAAAAATGGGCATTCTGCACGATTGGATACCACACACACACACAACAGTCACATATTCATGTATAGTACTATGTGGGAGTTATCATAAAGTGAAACAAAAGTTTGGCCAAGAGTTAAAAAATATATTTTCCCACACACTCAAAAATAGGGCAAAAAAATGCATAAATTGCTGCAGCCCACGCGTCAGTTTTTGGCAAAAAGAGAAGAGAACTCAACTCAAACAAAAGTCGACATGCTCGTATTGATGCCATGATGCCTGCTCTTCCTCTTGGTCCTCCACTGCTTCGCTGTGATTCACTGCGTCCCACTGTGCCAAGTGTGTTGTCTACTTCGGCAGCATTGGCACAACCAGTTCAGGCTTTAAGGGGCAGCCATGTAATATATATTTAATTTCGGACAGTCCCATCAATTGACTCAGAAAAAACAGCTAAATAGAATTTCCCTTCCCAGAAATCTAGTTTAACTACTCTCCAAATATATTTTAATTCAATTGGACGGATAAAGTAAATAAATCTTTAATTGGCAAAATTAAATTGAATGTAGAAATAAAATGTATATTACCAGAATGTCTTTGTTTTGCTGCAGCGAAACCTTCCAGTTCACTGCAGTTATTAACTAATGAATTACTACAAATTTTATTGTGAAAGCAGAAAAGGATCTCCCTATATACCCCTAAGGACGAACTCTAAGGAGCCTCGCTGACACAGACATTGCACTTGAAATGGAATAACAACCGGACGTTACGTTGGTTATGCAAATGTTACTTATTCTCCTTCGTCCTTCCAACGAAGCGTCTACTTATTGCCGTTTTTACTGCGCCAAGTTGCATGCTTCGTTTTTATTATAATAAGAGCCCGTTGCGGCATTTTGATGCGGTAACTTTAGCTCAACCCCTACACTCTCTGCCACCCTCTCCCTATGACTGTCTGTCCGTCTGTCTCTACCTCTGCTGCTGTCTCTCATTTACTGTTGCTTTAATTTTTTATCGTTTCGAGGTTAGTTTGCGAAACTTTAGCTGTCATTGACCGGCCGAGCCGAAGCTACAGAAAGGACCAAAGGCCAGACACCGACGACTAGTCGATTCCTCGTCCTGCCTATGAACGGACGTGCCCCTTTGTCTACTGTCTACTAACAGGCTGTGTCCTTCAACTAACTTCTATTCCATGCCATGCCATGCTCCATAGTGCTGGAGTAGTCGTAGTCGTAGTCGTAGTCGTAGTCTAGTCAAGTTAAGTCCGTTGCGGTCGTACTGGTTGTCCTCATCGTCCTGGCTGTCCATGTCCAGTGTCTATTGGCATTGGCTCGTCGTTATTGCTTTCGACTGGTTTGGTTTATCGTCGCTGCCAGCCATGGAAATACTCGTAAATTTGGAGCACTCAACCACCCAACCACCCGCCTGCTGGGTGGGTGAATGCTTTAAATTTGTATAAATACGACGAGTGGTGCGAGCACGTTTTGGTTTTTGTGCTCTTTGCTGCTGCTGCTTCTGTTGCTACTAAATTCATTCATAATGGGTTTTTCACTGCACTCAGAGCCCATCTCATACCCTTTTTGCCTTTGCCTCATGCCACCTTTTGCTGCTGCATAGTGTATATAAATTTTGCGTTTTTACGCAAACTGAAATTTATTATGGCGCAGCGTAGTAATTTATAAATTTCATGCCTGCTAAGTACTGTTCGCAGACCCCTTATCCCCTGCGTTTCCTTGCCATTTACTATTATCAGACTGCAGTTCTGGCAATAAACGTGGATATCTGAAAACACGAGCATTATCCTGCGTTATACGCACAATTTTTAATATTATTTTGTGATTAAACCCTCGCCGTATCTCTTCCCATCACAACGGATCGCTTCTTATGTCTGTTTATGTGTGAATCTCTTTTTAAACTGTCCAGAAGCAACAACTCTGTGTTGTCAACTTAGCTACTTTATAGCCAGACTTAGCTACTTTTAATTGCAGAAAGTATAAAGTTTGTAAAACTGCTATTAGATAGGAATCGGGATATTTTGACTACGTTTAATACCTTAACTATGATCTGCATATTTTAATAACATAAAACTATTGTAAATTTTAGCATATTTCATAATTTTCTAGCTATTTATAGCTACTTCTCTATAAAATTTGCTATTTTAGTTCCAGCAACACTGCAACAAATTGCCTCCTCGTTAGTTTTGTGCTGTGGCTGTCGCTGCACTCAACTTCATCCACGGCAAGTCTCTCCCTTTTTACTCTCTGTGTATGTGCTTTGGCCATTTTCTGCATGTGTTCGTATGTGGCAAATTTGTTGCAATTGCTGTTGCCAATGCCATTGCTGTTGCTGTTGCTGTTGCTGTTGCTGTTGGCAGAGCAATAACCATTTGGCAACTAGAAATTGGCATTTTATGTTCGCCTGTCTACCTATCCGCTGTGTATCTTTTGATTTTTGAGTGCAGATTGTTGAGGATTTATTGATATTGAGTGCGGTTGGGTCGTCGTATGCAAGAGACTGTATAAATAAATGGATGGATGGGGATATAGATGCGGGACAGAGAGGCTCACTCTATAACGAAGTGCTTTCTCTGATCACGCACAGAACATTTTCAAGTAAAACTTAACATGTGCTAGAACTGAACCTTTGCTTTAAATGCCAACCGTCTAACATTCCGCAGACACTTGAACATTTTTGGCCAAAATACCTGACGGAAATATACTCTTAGACCCATAAGCCTGTCTGTTCATTAGAGCGAGTTTTCTCTCAGCAATTCACAATTTCTTAAAGCATACTTTTAGGCGCCGCATATGAAATAACTTCATCCTCTGGGTGCAGACTACTCTGTACAATGCTCATCCGTCAAAAGGCTGCGGAAACCACCCCGAAAAGTATGCAACAAACAGTGGCAACTCTTGAGGCATGCAAAACATTGGCAAAACAATTTTTGTCTTTGCAGCTGTTGTGGCATTTTTATGTTACATAATTATGCGGACTGGCATTTCAAAGTTACTGCAAGTAAAGGGGCAACTTTAGGAGGCGTGGCAGCTGTTATCTACGTGCATAATTTATATGCTTTTAATGATTTCGCTTTGGCTTTGCAAACAATTTTTAATGATTTCATATGCGAAACATAATGCACTCTATGCGCTTTGTTCCTGTTGTTGTTGTTGTGGATATTGTTGCGTCTATGTAATTAAAATTGCAATGCACACACTGGAGACATACACATACACACATAGACGTACGAGTGATGTGATGTGGCTGTCGCTTTTGTTGCCTCTGAGCCTCCCCACATATAAATATGTTAATTAAAATAATGTTACCCCAGCGCTGGCGACAATGAAAAGAACCAAGCAAATGCCTTAGAATAGCTTTACATGCACACAAACACACATACACACACACACACTCAAACACTCACACACTCAGAGCGAGACTGAAGCAAAGTTTGTTCCCTGTAGGCGAGCTTTGTCGCCATATTGCATTTACACGCCACGCTCAACGCCTTTCAAAAGGCAACAATCCCAGGCCAGCCTCATTACACGTTACGTATACGCAGCGTAGCACGCAAAAGAAGATGAAGAAGAAGACGACGAAGAAAGAGCGTCAGCTGAGGCCCGAGCAGAATGTAAACAAGCGCAAGTATGATGACTTCCGTTGTGGGAAATGCCGACAGGCAGGCGTCCACTTCCTCCACACCTCCTGAGATCTTTTGTGCTTTCGCTTCTGTGACTTTCGCATTGAAAATAACTGAAAAATGAAAACTCAGGACGTGAAAAATGCATTTAGCCTAGGATGACGAGTAGAAGGGCTTGGCAAGCCGGCACCACATAATTATGAACTTGAAAAGCTACTGGGGAAGCGGCCACTAGGACTCTAAGCTGCGGTAGTCGGTAGATTGTATAATTATTTAAACAAAACGTCGCTGCAATTCCCATTTCCCATACGACGACTTTCCCTACGACTTGAGACATGTCGAGTGGGGTTGTTCTGTTGTTATTTTCAGCAGGAAGAACCGCACCGATTTCATATGAAATTTTAATTAAAATCCGTTATGCAAATAATAAAAGAAGAAGAACAAGATAGCTGATTAGTGATTAGATATTCGAGTTTTATTTTTATTTAAAGACGACTAACAAATAGTCGAGACAAAAATTTTTGTATAATTTTAAGTAAAATCTAAAAAGCTTAAAAGTAATAGTAATTTAAATTAAAGCTAGAAAATAAAAATAAAAAATAAGAAATTAAAAAAAGTTGAATAGCATTTTAAAATTTACTAAAAAAGGGATGAACAAGTTTGAAAGGGAATGAATAATCGAACTCTGTGCTTTAAGACTCTTAAAGATTTGGTGAAGTCATTCAACTGTGGCAATTTCAGGTGTCTTGGATGTCTCAACGTTGTTTCTGTTGCCCGAGGTCATTGCAATTTTGCGCTGCCACACGAAAGTGTCTAGTATATACATATATATACCAACACACAGGCACACACATACAGTCAGTCATCGTTGCGCTTCTCGACGTGTTGCTGACATCGTCGGCGTATATGAAAATTCATTTCAATTAGTGAAATGGTTTTGGGATTTGTATGGCAAAACCACCAACGAGTGGGGCAACGAGTGGGGCAGAGGGGAAACTGAGGTACGCTCGTCGCGTGTGCAACGCTTGTTGCAACTTTATTTACCTTTACGTGCCGCATAAATTGTAAATAGAGATACAAAATGGGTGTGCAATATTCTAAGGATGTATGAGCCTTGAGTACTTCACCGTACTTCTGGCAGGGATGAAGATTGGTTGATTCTTGAGCAGGCCATTGAACTGACTGGGACTTTAAGTATTCCCTTATCTTCGGAAAAGATAACTCTTGGTAGCTCCTGTTTTGCATTTAAAACTTTCCGCTGTAGATGTATCTGTATGTATCTAGTTGTATCTGAATGTATCTCGATGTATCTCATGTGTACACACTCATGTATTTATCTAAACTGCGCTGTTTCAGTTCAAGTTGCTCCCTCAACGACACTTTTTTTCCGCTGCTTTTATCAGGGACAGCGAAACAAGCGGGTACAACAACAAGAACAACAGCAACAACGACAACCAAATTTATGCAACCAACAAAATGTTTATTTTTTGTTTTTGCTCTTCAGCGCTTTTATCGCTCTAAACGTTTGCTGGGACAACAGAGGGCCAGCTGAGGTTGGGGACAGAGAAACAACTTCTCTGCTCATGCAAAAGTATGCCACAGTTTTTACTGTATGTATGCAAGTGTGTGTGTGTGTGTGTGTGTTACTGCCCTGTAGCAAGTTTTCTTTGCTACTTTTTACAGGCGGTGGCAATCTAAGGTGCCAGGCATTGAAAGCAGAAAAAACAGAGGACAAGAAAAAACTGTTTCAAATTCCAAATGATAAGGGAGAGTTGGGCGAAAGAGGCGTGGTCGGACTGTGGTTTCAGTTCGGCGCCGCACCTTTGAATGGACAAAGAGGACAAAGAGTTACGAGGAATGAGGAATGAGACCAGGCTACTCATTAACATGTGACATCTTGATTTATACAAAGTTTGTGGAGCTGCTTATCATTTGCCTCTTATCATATCCACACTCTTTCTTTTGCAACACTGTGTGGCAGACATCTTGCAAGTTTTCTTGACAAGTGTGACAAGTTTTAAGGTCCATAACTAACAAACAAAGGAGCAGCTACATTCAGGGGTAACAAGAGATTTTTAATGGTGTGGTTGAGCCTAGACAGAACAGGCAAGACATTGATAGTATTCTCTGCATCTCCCTTTCTCCCCTGCCCAAGTCAGAGAATCATCCCCCTTCAGACATTCACATGACTCGTTAAACTTTTTGCCATTGTAATAGTTCTGCTCGGTTGGTTTCTCTTTCTTTGCCAGCCCGAAATCACACACACTGTGTGTGTATAGATATTTTACATGCTTTCTGTTCTTTGCTCTTAGTTCTCGGTTCTCAGTTCTCGGTTTTTGCTTCTCGTTTATGCGCATAATTTATAGAGTGCGACAATATGTTGGCCGGCCGAAACTTTTGCACTCTCGTTTAAGAAAGTAAGATTTCTTTGCTGATGTGTGTGGTCCACATTTTGAGGGTCAAATACCATTCAAAAGTCAAGGCTATTAACACGGACTCTCCTCATGTGCCTAACATATCGACTCGAGACATCATTATCAATGCTGCTTTAGTAAATTATCTAATATTCAGGCTGTCAACTGCAAAGCATTGCACACACACAGATGCCAACGTGATTGATAAATGAGATTTACCTTTAGGTGCGTCTAATTGTATGCAATGCCAAATGGGAGACACAGGACAAACTCAGATAATCACAAACGACATAATGACATCAATTACCAGCATTAGTTTAAAGTCAAGCGGCAAGAGCAGACAATTAGTTGACCAGTGTAAGTTAGCCAGCATCATCCGCCGTGTCTCAATTATGTAAGCCACATGGAATAAGGTTTCCCATTCCCATTCCCCATTGACAGCTGACTGAAATGTACATAAATGAGAAGGTGGACTGTCCTGCCTGTCGGCTTAGTGAATAAAAGCAGCTCAAGTCGGCCTATGGCCTATGGCTAGGCTTATATTTTTTGGCCAAGACTTGCCATTCATTATTCAAATGTCTTACCAGTTTCTTTATTGCGAGGCCCTAATCCTGGCTTCGCCAATCATCGCCAACTGATTACGTATACGAAAGACACCAACAATAACAACAACAATAGCCGCTTAATTAAAAACTCGACGAGTCCATAAACTGTTCGAGCTGAAGAAATAAGGGGAATAGCCAATGATACATTGAAGGAAAAGCTGTCATAAATCAAGGCTTTCAAATGGAAAATGTAATTCAAGGGGTTGTGATGAATTGTCATTGTCATTCCCTGTGCTGTGCGTAAGCTTAGGCTGTCTTATAATCATCCCTCATTAAACTTTAAATCAATGCTTTCGGGCTGAATAATAAAAGAAAAGGATAGGACAATAGAGAGAAGTAGAAAGAGACAGTAAAAACAACTGAAGATAGGTTGGATATAGATAGATAGATATACAAATAGTTAAACAGAAAAAGACATTTAAGTTTAAAATATCAGATTCATGCATTCTTATTTGAACCTGTGTTTAGGAAATAAGTATTAACTATGACTCAGCATTATTCTAGGCAAATAAGCATTTAATAATTATTTTAAGTGCATAATTCGTATGAACCAAATATTTACTGTAAAAAACAGCACTTGAATCAATTATTTCCAACTAGATAGATGGAGACTTATAAAATGGAAGACAGCGATCAAAATGTACTGATAGATTCAAAGATATGTAAAAATATTTACATATATTAATATACCATAGCTTTCACTGAAAACTGTCTGCAAAATTGTCGACTGAACGCCATCCTTTTCCCAAGCACACTCCATTGCAACGCATCGTGGTATTTTTGATTAGCACACTCTCAGGGGCATTCCTGAAATTATGATAGCAAAAACGACAGAGGAAAGCTGGGTCCAAAAATGGTTGGGGCAGATTGGTATTATAATCAGATGTACGCGCTTTGTGTGCTTCTGACAAACATATTAAGCGATTTATTATAAATAATTAAAATAGTTTTCAACCCCTTTTAGCCCACACCCATCCTTTTCCTATGGGGTTTGCATATAATTTCCACTATACGATTATTCACCAACAATATTTGGTTTTTTGTATTCTGTTGTTTTTTGTTGTAACTGGTTTTGTAATCATGCTGGCCATAATTTAAATAGCTTAAAATTTGGAGCATTTGACAGTTGGTTTTTGTGTGCGTGTAATTTAGTTTAGCAATTTTTTGCTAATGTTCAATTACATTATTAACATTACGGAACATTCGATATTGTTGTTGTTATCGAGCAGGTAGTTATCAAGTAGAGGGCACATTATGTATTTAGGGTTTATTAGTTTGCCGCAAGGCTTTGTCGTGCATATTTCCGGCGGGCTTAAGCGTGATTTGTTTAAATGTTAATATGAATTTTGTTAAAAATTGTGCATTAACGTTAATAGCTTTATATGGCTGCAAAGCTCTTTAAATCTGTTTTCAGCCAAATCTGACCTATGCATTATAATTTAAAACGGAACTCTGACCCTATTTACAGCCCATTGCAGCATTTAATGGTTTACAAATTGTCCATACGTATTCAATACAATTATGCTGGAAAATAGAAGAAATTAAGAACATTAACAACACATACACACACACCCACACACTTGTTTATGTGGACAAAATGTTAGCCAATAAACTTTTGACCTCATTTTGTCAAAAACTAGAAGCATACACAAAACTAAATGCTGCATTGGGCGACAAAGACGAACAGGGTGGAGTGGGTGGTATGGGGCGTGACAGGGGGATGGCCTCGAGAACAACTAACAAAATATTTGTGCAGGCAACCTGGATATGGATGGAAGTCTGGTCAGGATGAGGAGCGGGCGGGAAGGAAATTCTGCACACGACACTTTTGACTGGACAGAAACTAAAAAAGAAAAAGAAGAGCTAGCAAAATATTTACGCTCTCAGCGGCATTCGGCTGTTGTTGTTATTGTTGTGGGTAGAGCAAGGATTATAAATTATAACAGGCTCGCACGGTTATTTATGTTGTGTCAATGGCGGCTGGTTCCGATGCTGCCAAGTGGATACCCAAATATATCCCATCCCTCCCTCCCAATACACACACACACACTCAGTGACACACATATAAATAGTAAATATATATATGGAGTGTGTGTGTGTGTGTGTGTGTGTATATGGAGGCACATACATCATCAATGAATGCATGCGCGCTTAGTTGAGTGGAAAAAGGCTGGCGAATGCCAGCAACAACAGCAACAGCAGCAAAAACTATATCCTACCAATAGCCTACGACCGAGAGGGAGCGGGGACAGCTTTAAGCCGCTTCTACTAACTTGGAATCCCAATAAAGGCAGACGTCCTCGAAGCTTTTGATTTATTTGCTTGACGGCAATCATTAATTTGTTTGGTAAAAATGAAAAAAAAATGAAAGCTTAGCCTACAGTTTCAGCTGCTGTCAGCTTTTGGCGACACAAGCAAACAAACACCCCAAAGCAGCCAAGAAAGATGGCCAAGAAGCCGGATACGAAATTTAAATAAAACCAAACCAAACCAAAGCAACAAAATAATCCGACACATGCGCTGCCAAATGATTGCCCTAATGCTACTGCCTTGCCACTTTCCCCTTGCCAGTTGCCACTTGCCGCAAACCACTTCCACTGCAATCCAAGCTGATTCAAGCCAAGCCAGCAGCCCACTAATCCCGTGAGCAGAGTCTGATTGTCGTTCATAAAACTGAAGCTCAATTCATTTTATTGCGCAAATGCCTGAGATGGAAATTGGGGAAAGCTTAAATGAAATGGTCTACAACTGCGCAAAAGATAATTTAAAAAAAAAAAGATAAACAAAAGAATGCCTTCTCTTTTCACGGATTTGGGATGCTCTGTCCATTGAGTTATCCAGTCTTGATTTGAGTATTCATTTTTTTCTACACTTAATTAAAGTTATAAATTCTATACTATTTGGAAGCGTGCTTTATGTACACTTACCTCTCGATAAACTTTATATATCCGATAAACACCAATCAAGAGTATGGAGATCACGAAGAAGCCCAGCGTCATCAATGCATTTTCCACGTTCAGCTCTGGGTCGTCTGCTTCATACACAATACGAGCACCCTCTATTCCAAAAGGCGGATAAAAGAAGGTGATAGTTCGAAATATCATTTTGCCGAGTTTTGTGCTTTGGTTGGGCTTCCACCAGGGCAGAACCTTAACTGAATACAGCGGTGGTTGTGACATTTTAAATGTGATTATGAGTATCTGTGGAAATGTTTTACTGAACTTTCGATGTAATTGGATATCCCCAAAAGATTTGTTTGATAAATCAATGCCTGCTTTGAGTCGTAGGCAGAACGAAAATGATCAGCATCGTCTCCATATAGCACCATTGATTTATTAGGAAGGCAAATCTGGTCCAACCAAGTGCAAAACCAAAGTCAACCATCATCAGTCACCAGGCAAACAAACACGGCCCAGAGTCTCCACGTCATATACAAAAAGCTTGCATACATTATGGCCATCGAAACTTGTACAAGTGGGAAAAAGGCAAACAGCCAAGCTACATAGCTGCCACCTTACTTGGCCAACGCCAATATCACTACCAATGCCGATGCCGTTGAGTGCGCGTGCTCTTAGCGAGAAACACGTACAAGAAATCATGAAATGTTGCCGCCATCATACCGAAAATTGTACGGTAACGTGCAGGCAATCAAAGTACATGAAGCTTCGTCTTCGCCTTGGTCTCTCCGTTTTGGACTCGCTCCAAGTCACGGTTGTGGCACTGTGGCACACGTCTGATTTTTACTACACACGTGTGTGATGTGACGTCAACGGGACGCCGACTGCCGACTGCCAACTGCCTAGAACAGTACAACAACTACGAGGTAGAACGTTCTGACAGGCAACGGTTGCTTCTGCTCTGCGTCTGCCTCCGTCCCTCCATTCCAGCCGGTATTAAGGTAGCATTTCTGGTACACATAAAGAAAAAATCCATGCCTCAAATTAAGTATATAATTATGTATTCCACATAATCTTTATATAAAAGAAGAGAATCTTTAATCAACTACAACTCTAGATTTACTATAAATGAGTACGAATATTCTTTATATAAGCTCGAAACTCGGTAGGGAAACGGTTTTTTACAGCGAATACTCAAGGAACAAGTTCGAGAAATTAAAAAATAAAGATCAATATAAAGCAAAATCGGCATACAACATACAAAATACTTCCTTAGCTTTACATACAAGAGATGGTGTCATGAGATGTCAGTCTCTATCGTCAGTACGATTATGCAAACTAATCCAACAATCTAAGCTTAGTACAAATGAATCTTCACTTTTTTTTAACTATTTAAAAGGTATCGTGTTGCGTGATGCTAAAATTACATGTTTCGACAAATATAAGGGTTGCTAAAATATAACAAAAACACATATTTATATATTCATATATTTTAATTCCTTATTTTCTAGAATTCTATATTAAATGAATTTTTTCGGACTTAAGAAATCGTACTTGAAATAACATCGAGAGCCTACGCTTTAGTAATTTAAATCTTAGTGAGAATTTTAGTTTGATATGTGAATTTTTCGCTCTGTGTAGTCGCAACGCTTCCAAAATGTATGGCGTAGCTGACGGCCCAAACGTGCCACGGCTGGTGCGATTCTGGCTCTGCTTTTTGCTGTTTAAGTAAGCATGCAAATGTCACATGCAGTCGAAGACAAGGAGTCGAGGAGTCGGCGTGATAAGCAGTCTCAGTTATCAACGTGCTATGCGAAATGCGACTGCATAGTTCTAAGTACAGCCCAAGTTGGTGTGCCATGTGTATCGTGTGTGTGTGTGTCTGCCGCATTCCATAAATGATGAGCCACGTTGGTTGCCTCGACTGCCTCGACTCGACTTCACTGGGCTGAATTTAGTGATTTCCCCAAGCATGTGGCATACTTTTATATGATTTCGTTGTAGGCATAAGAATTTTGGTTTATGGTTATTGATTTTGCACGCCGTATTAGATGACAAGGGATGGCCTAGGATAGTTTGAGTTATTGCCAGTAGCTGATTTGTGTCAGCAAGAAAAGTGGCAGAAAGTGTAGCATACTTTTGGTCGCTGCAGTTACAAACCAATTCGGAAGACACGTAAAGAACGTTGCCAATACCTAAGACAGTTGTCTTATCTCTTATACTTTATATGCCAGACATTGGCCTACAAAATATTCCCAAATGACACGACTCACATTTATACTCACACTCAGAAACGGAGCACCCACAAACGAATGAATACGACGAGGTCTCGCTTTGCTTTTAGTGCCGATCAAAAATTCATAGGATACATCGAGAGGTGTCAATAACTCGACTACATTACTGACTTCTGCAACGCCAACTGTTCGCTTCTGGGGTATTCTCTATTCAAGTGAATCTATTCTATTCTAGGCCCAAAAACGCAATTTACAATTACTGCACGCACAGACAATTTATTTTCCAGTTCTAACAAATAAGCTGAACATTTTCGTCATGGTGGGCCCTTGTCTTGAGGTCGAGGGCAGACGGCGTTGTTTAGGGGGAACGCGACTGCCTCCCAGGTGTATTGCAAATCAAAAAATCAGGCAACTTGAGGCAAGGCACACGCACACGCCCAGCCAATCAGTTAAATGTTTGTTGAACTCGCCAGCGTTGAGCACTCGCAAGTCGAGTCTCCAAGGAGCACAAAACTCGCTGTGCAGTTTTTTCTGTCTTGGCCAGAATTGACTAGAATTGAGTTTGCTAGCGCCAAAACCACAGAAAACAGAAAAACAGAAGAGCAACAAAATCAAATGGAAGAACGGAGCGCCAAGTTGAAAAATCGTTTGTCGCAATGTGAGAAATGGAAGCGGGGAAAAGCTGAAAGGAAACCCATAGAGTAAGGGCGTCCATCCAGCTCACGCGCAGACGTAGTGATATGGCTTTAAAAATGAAGAAAAAAGTGGAGAAAGAAATCCTGCCACGTAATGAAACTGACAATTTAACTCGCAGTTGTGTGTGCGTGCTGAAAAATCGTGTTATCGATTTAATGCGTTGCGCTATATAAGTTTATTCGAGTATGATTGTATGCGTGTGTCTGTGTATGTGTGTGAGAACTCACACATACTCACATACTTGCAGCTAACTCGCATTGCCGGAAGGGTTGACTCTGTTCACTGCTTCGATTTCGGTTGCGTTTTAGTTTCGATGTTGCCTTTTGCTTTTGAGTTTGGCTTTATCGCTGGCTTCTGTCTTGCTGACTGACTGACATTTTCATGTGTTGTTGTTTGCAAGAGTTGATTCCTTTGGCCTTATTTTTTCCGTCTTTCCACTGGACGCCCTAGTGATGACTCTAGCCAGACTTGTCGGCCAAAAGCATTTGATTAATTTGCAGCAGTTTTCAATTTGAAATTGCTTTAGTTCCCTTTTTTTTCAAAGTCCCCAGCAACTGAATATGTATGGGGGTGTGAGTGCGTGTGTGTTTGGCAATTGACAGCACTTTAGAGGCGTCTCAAAGCCCTTGGCCAGAACTTGCCACTCGGTGTGTGTGTGTTTTTGTGTTGTTGCCTTTGGCTGAGGCTGAAAGCTGCTTATGGAATGCTGAGTGATTTTTTATTGCATTTTTAAGCCACACACGAAAACGGTCGACAGCTCTGACCGATGTATCTTTCGAGTCCTGTGTTTTTTTTATGTTTTAAACATATTTATTATCCATTAAATACTATACTTTACTAATTTCATAAACTTGCTTTCTTCTCATTCTAGGTACGTATGCGTAATTTACTTAAACCAACCATAAAGTCGTATAATATTTGTGAACATAGAGTGAGTATAAGTAGGAAGAATGCTATCAAATATAGCTGGAATAGCAAGAAGAACCAATCATAAGCTTTTCTAGTTCTTTCGATTTTCCAATTATTTGTTCTTTTCCTTCCATGTTCAAATGCAATTGTTTTGTTTTTACAATTCATGAATGTGAATAATGTTAATGATGGGTGTTTATTAAATCAAAATTGTAATGATAAGTGACAAAAATTCATGAAAAATACAGCAAACGACAAAACAGCTTCTTATAATCTTCGACGATTATTCTCCACGACGTACACGACTTTTATACTCCGGACTTCTCGACAAAATTAATCTTTTAACTGCTTTTCTTCTTCTCACGACGACTTTTCTTTTTCTGCGACTTGACCACACTTGCTGCTTGTATCGACTATATAAACGTAACGTTCTCCTTAACGTTGTCTGGCATTGCCATCTTCTTTTACTGCTTAACGTTAATAGGCGTTGCCATCTAGTTCCAATACTACTCCTTTTTACATGAATGATAATTTTTATAAGGTATAAGGAGTGAGAGGAATATTATCTATTTCTTGTCCCTGCTATAAATGGCAAAATCAAGCCAAGTCTAACAAGATTCTAGGGTATTCAATGAACTCTGAATGAATAAATATAATAACGATAATGATGATGAAATTTAACGGGCTTTTTAAAGCAGACTAAGATACATACATAAACTACTGACAGTCATGCATAATAATGATGAGAATACAATGCACATTCAAGGAAATATAAACAAAATGTTAATGACGAGAATCAGGATGAGCACGAACAACAAGAAGGGAGGAATGAACAAACCGCCATGCCCAAGTCTCTGTCGATGTGTTCACATCAGCTTGCAACAAAACGAGCATGACAACAAGAATTTAAAGCATACGCTTAGGCGTTGTGACAAATGCTGATGAACTGCACAGACAACAGCACAACAACACAGACAACAGCAGGAGCAGAATGCAGTTCATCAGAGCTCATCAGCTCATCGGCCTTTGGAACTCGATCCTCTTACAATCCTCACAATAAATGCCACACGCAGTAGCATGCCACGATTTTATATGCTTATTATCATTGCTGACAGTTGACTGTTTGTCTCGTTGTCTCTTGTTTTTGTTATTCGTGTTGCACACATTATTATGATTATTATGAAAATGCAAATGATGCAAAGTTGCCAGTTGCCAGTTGCCAGTTGGCAAGTTGCAGATGCAAATGCAAATGCTGTAACAGGCATTCATTATTATTAATACTCGCAACGCACAGAGAAACTGAAATGGTTAAACATGCAAAATGCTTTAAGCGAATTGCGAACAGAATTCGAAATGAATGAATGGTGGATTGCATGGATGAGTGTAAGGGTGAATGAATGAATGTAATTGCTGGCTAAAGATGTGCACAGACATTTGCTTCTCCATCGCCCCAAACACACTCTCCTCAGAGTCTGTACTCTCTGTGCAATGGCAACACACGATGTGGCACATTGTTTGTCAATATTTTGCATACTCGTTGTTTGACTTTTTCCATAATATTTGTCATTATTGTTGCTGCTGTTGTTGGTTGGCCATTAACATAATTTCAATTTGCATAAAATGGCGTTAAACATTACATTTTCGACGACTGCAAAGGGGAACTGCAGCTGCAACTTCAACTGCAGCTACAACTACAACTGGTTGACAGGCAGTGACTGACACGCCTCCTAAAGTGGGCAGATAATTGCAGGTGTGAATGTGTCGCACTATGTGTGCATTGCATGCTTCATTAGCCCCGCAAACACATACACACACACACACACACACTGTCTCACACTCACACACACATACACATTCTATTTCATTTAATATTTAATTTAGATTGCATTTTTGCATAAATAATCCATTGAATTCTAAAATCGAATGTGAACAATTTGTACAAATTATATGAAAATTATTTGGTTGTTTTGTGGTCGTTTTGTGTGCATTTGAGAAATTTTCTATAATTTGAATTATTTGCATTTGTTTCTGTGCGAGTGTGTGCGGTCATAATATTAATTGATTGAAGTGTTTAAAGATCTAATCGCAGAAATTAAGGCAATCCAAAACTTGTATATACACCCAGAGGAAAATGTTGTGAAGTTTTAGTATTAACACTTTGATTTACCTGAGTTATCAATTTGATGTAGCTGCACTTAAAACTAAATAATAAATTTAGTTATAATCAATTTAAAAAAACTTCTCACAGATTATTGAATTCCAAAATACTTAATAAAACATAAAGTATATTTGATTTAAATATATTTACAAAGTATAAATACAAAAAAATAGTTGATGTATAGTTGA
Source organism: Drosophila histrio (assembly GCA_958299025.2). NCBI lineage: Eukaryota > Metazoa > Arthropoda > Insecta > Diptera > Drosophilidae > Drosophila > Drosophila histrio. Next base: position 27,746,023 of record OY729166.1, read on the forward strand.
AAAGAACACTAAAAATGAGTATAATTTAAAGTGTTTATCACTTTGGTTACACTTAATTCATATTAAATTTGACATTTAAGTATGTTTTTAAATAATTAAAAGTGTATTATATTTATTTTTTTAATATATTTGCTATTCAAATCTAGCATGAACAAATTAAATATGAATACTACACGTTTTTTCTCTGCGTGTATTAATTTAAATGAATCTCATATTTTTCACTTCCTTCAGAGGCTCTTTAAAGTCCTTTGCAGTCGACGCTTTTGGCCCACATTCAACGATAGCTACCAATTCGCCATCAACTGTGCATTTTCACTTTTTAGCCAGCCAAAATTGTTGGCCAAGTGTTCGAGCTTTGGAGCTGGCACTTGAGCACGCCAACGATTTTTGATTTGGCAGCTCATTTGGCAGCCACCAAAATGCAAAACGATAAGTGGCAGCTGCAGCAACTGCAACTGCAACAACCATGCATATATAATCCCCTGCTCGTCTCTATTCTGACTCGGTCTCGTTTGCTCGACTCGAAGCGATTTAATGCATATTTCATGGGTATATTTCTGGGTGCTGTGAGGAGAACTCGCTCTCAATTTGAAGCAATTCATTTATTATGATGGCCATTTTTGACTTTTGGACGAGTTAATTTTGCCCAAACTCGTTGGCAAAACTAAAAGTCTTTTGGGCGCAGACTTTAAGACGCAAATAGCGTAGCCATCAACGAAACTTTGAAGTATTTCCAACTCGATTATCATAACCCAACTAAGAATCATAATCAAATTTACCCATTTGACACTAAACTTTCGTTGAAAGAGGGCGAGGTTGGGGACGAAGGTGGAAGTCTGAAGTTTCTGTTTGTTTGCCTAGGACAACCGACTGCCGACAGTTAGGGAACAGCATCGTCATCATCAACTGCCGTACAGTTGCCTTCAAATTGAGTTAGTCAATTAGAAATTTACGTCGAGTTTCTACATTCAATATGCCATTCAAATGCTGCTTCCCAAAGCATTTAGTAGTGTACTTCGTTCGCATCGGAATCTGTATCTGAATCTCAATGTGGGTAATGCAAATTTTGAGGTTTCACCTTGTCAGCAATTTGGGTTGTTTCCCATACCGAAAAAGACTGCTGCGATACGACATTATATTCTGGCCACAAAGCAGACTTTTACCATCCCCTCTTAACTCACCCCATAACGGAGCTAAGATCCCAAGTCATGCTTACAAGGCTTATAGTGATACAGCAAAATCGAGCAGTTGGCCCAGTGCTTTTAGCTTTTTCTGCAAGCTTTAGGTCACAAAAGCCCATACACACACACACACACACTCTTAATCTCACAGAGACATTGACAATGCATTGCCATTGACATTCTGTGTATATATGTAAGCATAAGCTCATTAAGCTGGCCAAGTTTTTAGCCTTAATTTGGCTTTGCATATGACTTAGCTGCTTGTTTACGAATCTCCGAACTCTTTTGGCCAAATACGCAAGAATATTGTTGCATTATTGTTGTCCGGACAAAGAGGACTACTTGGCTGTGTGCAAAAGCCATGCAAATAGGCCATAAATACATATTTTATTGGCTCGGACAGAGCCTCGACTGACAATTGCATTGGCAATGGCACGACCCATCGACCTATTCCTGTCTCTCCAACAAACTCTTGGCCAAATGTTCCAGAGCCTCGCACAAACAATTATTTCAACTATAAACTGATTGTGTGTGTGTTGACTGTGGACTGTTGGCATTATGTGCATTATGATATTGCATATTTTCGGATGTCTTGCCAAAATGCCACACAATGGCCAACAACATATTCGCACGGAATTTTCTCAGGCGCATAGTGGGATGGGAGTTTATTTGATTTTGTTGTCCGGAAAACTGACTTGATAATGCACCTTAAAGCAGACTCATCATTCCTCTGACAATAAATTAAGCAGTAATCATTTGGAATTGATTAATATCGGGGAGAAAATGAACTTAATTGCAATGTGACAAACTCAAACACGCATGAACTTGTCCATTCAGTGTTGCCCAATGCCTGCATATATATTTAGCATGCCCGGAAATATGCAATGCCCCTTAATATGTGGAACTGTGAAAGTTTGTACAGTTCCAAATTGATTATAAAAACAATATTTCTCTTGTCATTGTTGTTGCTTAGACTGCAGTTCACTTGCAACGAGCACTTAATACAATTTGCATTTGGATGCTGTCCACATCCGTTTTTGTGTGTTTGTGTGTGTGTGAATGTGTGGGAAACAGTTGAGTTTGTGCATGAAAGCCAATATAACGTATACGCCACATTGCCCCTTGCACTCGCTTAGTCTGTGACGTTCTTTCTGTATAAATTTCAATTTAGCTCGTGCAGAAATTTGCATTTGCAGCTGTCAAGCAAATTATTGCAGGCAGCTTAGCTTGTTGTCCTTCCGGCCGTCCTGCTTGTTGTTGTTTTAATTAAAAAATATATTATTGCTGTTGCCGTTGCTGTTGCCTTGTTTCTGTTGTCTGTCTGTCCATTTGCTTTGCCATTCAAGTGTTAATTTTATTGACATGTGACAGCCAGCAAACAATTTGCCTGTTGGCAAATATTTAAATGTTCTTCTTGTTACTATTGTTGCAGTTGATGATTCTGTTGCCGTTGTTGTTGTTGCTGATGTTGATGTTGTTGTTATTGTTGAGGTCGCTGCGGTTGAAATGTATATTTTTAATGAATTTAATAAACGCAGCGCCTCGTGTAATGCCCCCAAAAAGAAAGCCCATTTGACATGCAAGCCGTAAAAGGAATGCCAAATGGAAACCAGACCCAGATCCAAGCCAAAAAGCAAAAGGTAAAAGGAACCGTAGTAGGAAAAAACATTAATCAGCGTTAAAAGTCGCATTAGCAGTAAACAAAATGGGTGAGGCAGGTGGGAAGGCTGGCAAGAGGCGGGAGGCGGGAGGCGAAAGGCAAGGGGCAGCGCAAATTGCACGCAAAGTCAACGTCGACCTTACCAAACCCCTAACCATGTCAAACTTGGCTAAAACGATCCAAAGCAAACCCAATGAGGACCCAAAACTGTCGAAACGTAAACGAAAAGTCGAAGAAAATTGGAAAAATTGTTACCAGCGCGAAATCGAAAGCCAGAAAGAGACCAAGCACGTAGAGGAGTGGCAGGTGAGGGGTGAGGAGGCGTGCCACAACGACAGCGCCAACAACAACAAGAACAACAACAGCTAGAAACGTGGCGAAATGAGTGACTGGCAGTCAAAATCATTAAAAAGTCGTAAAATCAAGGAAAATGGTAAACAAAAAGCGAAAACGGCCAAAATGAAAAGTGGTAGTAGCACAATGAAAAAGGAAAAGGAAAGAAACGGTGAGAAAGGGGGAGAAAAGCAGAGGCGACTCCTGAAAATACGCACGATTTATAATTAGAATTTAATCAAGCGCAAATCGCAAACGCTCGCAATTTACAGAGAGGGTTGGGACCGAGGCACAAAAGTGGGCTGGCCCCCAAAGAGGCGTGATCGTATGAGTGTGAAAGTGTGTGTGTGTGTGTGTGCTATTGTTTAAAGTATAATTAAAAGGGCCATGAAAACCTTTTAGTGCAACGCCAAACGAGATATTAAATTCCCCCCCCCCCCCCCAAAAAGGGCAGCCGGATGCGTAGAGACACGCCCAGGAGGAGCATAGATTAAAAATAAAAACCCATTAGGTTGCTTGACCTTGCCCCGACCTTCGGTAATTGATGGTAGGTCAAAAGTTTTTTCATGTGTCATCTAACAAATGATCCAATGAGATGCGAGCCGATGCGATTCGGGATTCTGCTAGAGTATCGGATTCATTGTCAATTACAAAGTACAAAGGTTTGTGTGTGTGTGTGTGTAGGTGTGTGTGAATAGTATATTTGAATCTGAATCCTTGTTAATGGCAGCAGAAATAAACTATAGCGAAAGTTTCTCTCATTTCCGAGTAATTGCCGCATGCAAGCGCGAATAATCCACTCAAGTAGGGAGGAAACGGGGGAAACATACCAAAAATATCACCTGGCTGTGGGAGGGTTACTTTTGACATTCTAATTACTGGCAGCACAACACGACCTGCTTGTCAAGTATAAACTTTGGCCATAAACAAATTTTAATGGAGCAATTATTAGCGTCTAAAAATGCCGCGCAAAAAAAATGGAAAACAAAAGGCAACTCGAAACTTTTCATAACGAAAGGGCAACTACGAATATTTGCTATTTTTGCGCAAACTATGACGATGTTTGTTGGGAGCAAAATGCAAATGTGTAACACTTGGAGACACGAACAGGTTAAGCACGAATAAGAAGACGATGACGCACGTCAGCATGGAAATGCTGTTAAACGTCAGGGGAAGCGGCTAAAAGCTTGCATTGGTATTTGCCTGGTCTAGGTCTGGCTTAGCCCCAACCCTTGGCCCACGTCAACTTCATTGATATGCAGCGTAGGCGTGGTGGAAGGGGAATTGAGTGAGAGAGAGGAGAGAGTAAGGGTTGCGGTGGCAGATTTACTCGCTTGTCGCCTTTCATGCTTATCGGCTAAATCAGCAGCAACTGAAATATCTTCATAAATACCCCGCTCGACGGGGGGACTGACGAGTTATTCAACGGCACTGTGAATAGAGGCGGCTGACTCACACATTTAACCCCTTGTTGCCTGCATTAAAGTCCATGGCCCAAACCCAGACTTTTGTCTACGTTTACGTTTACGAGTTTGTTTGGTATGTTCTTTGTCTACACTAGTTTTTTTCACTCTGTTTTTGTTTGTTTTGCTTGCCTATTTCTATGGCAGGCGGGCGGGTGCCACACCCCCTATGCTCGCTTGGCAATCTATTAAAAGTTGTCAGTGCGTTTACTCTTAGCCGGCAGACAATAAAACTGTTGAAGTGATTAAAAATAGTCATAGTCTGCCCGTTCCTTCACCTCCTCGAACACTTAGTGGGGTGGTGTGCACTTTTTTATAGCATACTTTTGTGCATTTTTTGTGATTGCCAAACGGGCCGGAATTCGTTTCTGCCTGAGTCGAGTCTTAGTTGAAAAAAAGAACCATTGAAAATCGATCAAGTCGATGGCGCGTTAATGGATTTCTGGGCTAGACAAAAGTTTATTGAACCGCACGACAACAAGAACAACGACAACGTCGGCAGTGACAACGACAACATTGTCGACAATAGCTTTTAGTTGTGGAGAGGATAGTGTGATTAAATTTGTCTAGAATGGTCAGTCGGCAAGAGGATGTGATAGAAAATGTGCAGAAGATTGGAGTACTACTTACCAATGGTTCCCTCCCTGCCTTTTCCATTTCAATCTTGGGACCACGCCTACAACTCAGTAAAAAGAACACAACCACAAGGGTGAAAATCTTAGACTAATCGTTTTTTGATTTCTTACCTAACCACAAAGGCTTTACCCACCTTGTCTTGGTCCTATGTCAAGCAAGGGCTAAAGGCAGGAAACGTGCTCAGGAAAAGGGTTTTACAGCACGCGCCCAGTTACGGTCTCTGTCCCGGACCCATTCCCTCTGGCTCTCCCAATCCCTATCCCATATTCTATCCATTGCGATTTCTTTCTTGTTGCCATCTCGATAGTCCGCCTTAGCACAGAGAGTAATAAACGCCTATCTGGAGCGACGCGTTGGCCAAGAAACAGGCAACGACAACGGCCTTTGACCCAACCAACAACCAACCGGTTACACGACCCTTTTTTCCTCAAAGTCTTTCTGTGCTGCGCCTGTTCTCGCATTTGTAACTTTGAATAATGTCGTTTTAATTACCGCAACACTTTGAAGGCAGTCGCCTGCCAAGAAGGAATCACAATCAGCGGCATTCGTTGGCCAACAAAAAAGTGAATAATAAATATTAGAAAAAAATAAAATTCATTTTAATTAAATTCGAAAAAAGTCAGCACATGAAACACCAAGGTCTCTAATTACATTTGTATATATGTGTAAGGGAATGAAAATTAAATTCCAATTACTTAAAGACAAGCATAGAAAAAGTAGGACACAAAGTAGACTTAAGAATTGAAAGTTTGAAAGCAGAAATCTCAAATAAGAGTTGTGAGTTTAAAACCGAGAAAAAGCTTCCAGATAAATGAGAGAATTTAAGATATTCTTTTTTTCTTTTCTTTCGAATCTTATATTTTTATTATTATTATGAAAATCATAATAGACTCTTATTTTAAATTTTATTCTGTAATACCTTAAACTACAATTAATTTTTTTTTAATTTTTATAATTAACATCAACAAGTTATTTTTATTTTAAAATTTATATTTAAATAAAAATTATAATCGTTACGGCGCCTGCTTGAAATGTTCGAAGATTAATTACAACAAATGCTTCTTTTTAGTGCTCTTTGCTAATATTGAAGGCACTTTTTCACTTTCACTTATTCTTCGTGATCCGCTTAGTCCTGTTCTGTCGTCGATGTGATGTGTTGTTGCCTTGGCTTTGGCTGAGTTTAATTATAAAAACGCAGTTCCCGCTGTTTACCTTTTTATGAGGTATCCCCCGACCCTCCATCTTCCTTCATTTGGCAGGCTGAGACAGCCGCAATCCAATCATCCAATCAGCCGCTAAGCTCTGAGCCCAACTGCCTGGCGTTGATTAAAGGCCAATATATTTTTTTTCCTCGCCGAAAAGTATGCTACGTAAAATGCGTATCCGCTTAGGCAGCCTCCGCTAATTGACGGACCGGGAGGGGAGAGATGGGGTGGGTGCGTTTTGTAATTGAATTGAATTGATTTAGTGGATTTTCGTGAGTGCTGTCTTTCCAGTAACTGAAGTGCCTGCAGTCTAGCTATAGGACAGGTAAAGGTACAGGTGTTAACGGCGCAGACGTGACGCTAATGAATTTCAAGTTTCAACCACAGCCACCAACCACCTTTTTGAAATCACAGTACACACACATACACACACACAAGGCACACACGCCATCGCCAAAAGCAATTACATTTGCATGTATTCATTGTCAGAACTTTCATGATTTTCAATCAGTTTTCTCCACTGGCAGCAGATTATCACAATTAATTAATCGACATGCTTTAGAGGCCACAAATCATCATTGGCAAACATTAGAAAATGCATTGAAATGCATTCGGCAATTAGCAAAGCCGCAGTATAACAGTTTATATAACAGTCCGGCAGCGCATGTCATTTTATTGCATAACAAAAATTGTCAAAATTGTCAGTCAGGGGGAATTGCATAGCTCATGCATTGATCCCAACCTCCCTTCCCTCCCCACCACTTAATAGCATTGCAAAATTTCATTTCCGCACAGGCCTGACAGGTAATGTCCATCCCCATACCCCCACCCTGCTTCCTACCCCTTCTCTTGCCTTTAGCTGTCGCTGTTTTTGACAATTTTCATGTTTCAATATTTCATTATATGCAGCAAGCGATTCCTTTGTTGCTTTTCCTCATATTCCTGTTGTTGCTACAAAATTATTTATGCATAATGCTGGCAAAGTGGGCGTTGTGGGTGTGGCACTTTAATGTTCTCACATACGCAATGGCATTCCCATTAAATCCTCTGTTCATGCTATTTACAATGTATACTAGACTCTGGTTAGGCAATGCCATTTACGATTGACAACTGCTCACTTTTGATCGATTATGTTGAAGAGTTGGGTCAAAAAGGTAGAATCGAATACAGTTTTCAATGTCAACACGTTAGCTGGAAATTGATTGGGAGAACTTGCGGGAAACTACTCTGCCTGCCCGCATCATTAAATAGATTTGCACCCAGCTCAATGACATATTCGGTTTCAACATGCTCCTACAGTCAATGCCAATTGATGGAACATGTCAACCCTATCCCTTTCTCCCTCTCTCGCTCCCTCTGTCTTTAATTTAAATTCTATCCAGGCCAATCTTTCCAAGCTCGTTCGGGCAACAGTTCTGCAAATGGACAAACCCAGCAATGAAACAACAACGAAACAAGCCAGAAGAGGAGAATTAGGAGTGAGGAATGAGGGAATCGGAATGGGGAGACGTGGCAACAGTGCGTTAATGACAAAATAAAACGAAATCCAAACATAAATTACGCGCTTATCAATTTCATTTATCTTTCGGACTCCACTTGGCCTCTCGTTTCAAGCGTTTCTAGCGTTTCGCTTTTATTTTGATGGTTTTGTAATTGAGTAATAAACTTCGGTATCGTTTCGTTTCGTTTTTGCGTTTTTGCCAAAGTTTGCCAAGTTGGCCAGTTTGGCCAACCAATCGAAATGGTGGCCATAATAAATTTCAAAGTTTCTTTTCGCCTTGGCTTCTTTCGGAGGCCATAATGAGGCAGGCCAATTGCCTTGATAAGCAGTGAAGTCCAGTTTTTTCACTAACTCTCCTGCTGCTCGAGGGACATTTAATGTTTTCGACGCCTTCAATAAGTGTCCATGAAATGGGCCATTATCAAAAATGATCAAAACTGTAATTCTCCTTTGGCTTTTTAATGAGTCTCAATCGGAAAAGTGTGGATGTGTGTTTGCGTAAGGAACTTTCCAACATGCCAGACAGTCCATTCATCACATCTAACCCCCCGAGAACTGCACCCCATTTTAAAGTTTATGGCCAATCAGTCAACGAGTCATGCAACTTGGAAGACGAGCAATATCAACCCTGTAATAGACTCCAGACTTCATACAGACCTCAGACAGATCTCAGCCCACTTTTGAGTCATGTGAGTGCACATCTCCGTATACAAAGCAATTTATTTCAATTAAATTTAAACAGCAAATAAATCTTCAAAACATATGACAAAACCTCTTAAAGCCTCCCCGCAGGAAATTGACGTCTATCCGTGTGCAAATCAAAATTGTCGGTCATTGTCGCAATGCGCACAGTGCCTAAAATGACACACAATAAATTTTTATTTGTCGCTTTATTAAATTTTATTTCACCCGAACGGCAACTCCAATAGTCCAGATAGTCATTGCTGTTCACGAGACTACCAACTACTCTATATCCAAAGGAGCCATCGGAGGACCGTCTGCCATTTGTCTGCCATTGGCATTGGCATTGGCAGTGCATGTGGATGTGGATGTGGCATTGGCCATATAACAAAGTCTTCATCTCCTGCTCCTGCTCCTCCTGCTCGGCTAGGCTGTGTCTGCTTGCGTGATAACTACAATTGCGACTGGATAAAACTGCGACCCATTCTCCGTGCTATGTGCTAGTGTTGCCAAAATTTCAAGGACCAAAATAGCCAATTTGTTCAAAAATTTAGCTAGAAGTCGTTATATATATATATATATATATATATATATATATATATATATTAAAAGTACAAATAACTTGACAATTTCCTTTTAAGTTTTGTGTATAGTTTGTAATAGGCAAATGCAGTTTAATAATTTAAATACAACATTTTTCCTATTCATAGCAAAATTCGTCGATATCGAAGACATCTTCGACAAAATCTTAATATTTTTCGAATGCAGAATAAATTTGCTATCTAATTGATACGAATATTTTGGCGTAACACTATCTTATCTGTTTAATATTCCCCACATCGAAATATTCCAATACCATATTCATATTCAGTTATGCTTTAATACAAAAATTAGCATATTGAAATAATTTTGCAAATTGAAAAAGTAGTCAAATCACTTCACAAAATTGTCAGACAGCATTTCTTCAAATCTTCTAGTTTTTGCAATTACAATGTAGCTAAGTCTAGCCATAAAATAGCTACAATGGCAACACTGCTCTGTGGGGGCAGTTTGTCGGGTTGGCGGATTGGTGGATTGGCGGGTTGGCCTTTGGCAAAAAGCGTTCGTCGTCTGACGACTGCCGCGTAAAAAGGCAAATTCATCAATTACTTAATATAATTACTTTTGGCTTTCGGATTATGCATATACACCAACATCCTCTTACGCACCCATACACACACACATACACACACACACTCAGGGTGCGCGGCGGCATAGCCAACATTAATACTTAATATAATAAATTGTAGCCAGTCGGCAATGGCATCCATAGTCACAGTCGCAATCCCTGTTCCGACCCTCCATGCCAGACCCCTGTGCCCCCTATTCCCACCGCTTTCTCCCCGCGATGCGCATATTTTTCAGCGCAGCAGCCGCAAAAACAGGAACCAAAGCGAATGTTGCGTTGGGTTCTGTCTGACTTCGTTTGCCCTGCACGGTTTGACTTGTCCGGTCGCCAGGCCAGGATTGCAACTCCATACACGCAATTACCAGTAGTTCTGATGAAATTAACAGACTCCCGCACCAAGAGCAGAGCACGAGGGGAAGACTCGCTCAGTTTGCCGGCTATCGCGCAGCCTATTTGCCATTTTAATGGCTTTTAAAGTGCAACCCGAATGTGGCTGGGGTTTGTAAGGCAAGGATTGGAACGGGTTAAGTTTCACAGCATATACAAATACAACATATCTGCATATAAAATTATTTTGTTAAAGTTTGTTTTAAAGTTCTGGACTTTGCGAAACTAATCAGAATGTGAATCGCTAATTAAATGCAACCAACCATTTAATAATATTTATATGTACCGACACATTCTCCCTCTTCTATGGATTGGGCCAGCTATAAGCCCTTTTATTGGCCACAAATGTCGTAAACTTCGACCTGTTTGAGGCGTCATTTTATGAGCAAATAAATTGTCATAATTTTAACATTATGTCAGTTAATAATATTACATTAATTTATTTATTAACAGTGAGGCCCATTAAAACCACGAATTAAAAGTAATTATACAATCTTTTTTTCACAATCATAATTTAATGATAAAAAAAATGAAAAGGGGAAAAAATACCAAACTAAATCTATCGAATTTGAATTTAATTTAATTTGCATTGTTGTTGCTGTTGTTTCTGCGGCAAAATACACTCTAAAAATATGTTGTAATTGCGTCAAAAATATTAATTTAATAAATTTCATAATGTCAAAGCTAGATGTTGTGTATATTTAATGGCCCAGTTGCATATAATTAAAACAATTAAATGTCATAATAACTAATGTGAGAAAAAATAATGCATAATGATTCATAAATAATGGCACGTTTTAGGGCAAACGCATTACGACTAAATATGACAAATATTGTGAATATTATTAAAGAAATTTTAATTGACAGCGAAAAGTCAAAAAAGCGCATTTCCGCATTTCCGCAATTGTTTAACAACAGCTTAGCTCTCTCGGCTGACGGCATCGACGACAATTTGAATAAATTGAATTTGAAAAATGCCATCAAAATGAATTTTGCGATTTTTTTGCTGTGTTTTGTTTAAGCCTTTTATTTATGAAATAAGTATATTGTCAAAACAATTGATTGTTTTCGCTTAGCTTATTTATTTTTTAAACAAAATGGTAATTCAATTGTTAGTCGCATTTAACGGGCTATTTCTATTAGCAAACGTTGTACTTATGCATACGTTTAACTGGAAAAGAGCCGCGCACTTTTCCAGCAGCGACAACAAGAATGCATGTACAAGAAGAGGGTAGGGAGCAAATAAAATATGCAACGGAACGAGTACATGGTTCATTAAGTATGCGCCGTGTGGCCGGGCAAACAGACGAGCGCTCGAAAGTATGCAATTGAATTTAAATATTGCAAGTGCCTCCACAAATGCATATGCATATGTATGTGTGTGGCTGAGTGTGTATGTTAGTGTATGTGTGCAATGTAGTGGCACTTTAGTGGGCGCCATGTTTTCGTGGTCGTGTGTGCGTTAATTAACACAAACTTTATGACAAAATGGCTGCCCAACTTTAATGGCTGTCCGCGATGGCCCTTTCACTCGTCTCTCGCATACCGCCCACTATCCACTCGCTCTCCCCTTGCCACACTTAAGTAATGTGTATAAACATAATAAAATTATAAGTGGTTTGATTTTAATATAAATCACTTTATACGAGACAATAATTGACGCAGTAACGAAGCGTCGTAACTGCTGCCGTTTAATGATTAAATGTCAAGCCCCAATCCGACTTGAACTCACCCCAAATAATTGGCAACAATTGACAGCTATCATCTCACTGCATTCCACCTCGACTCGGCCCAATTCGATTCGTTATTGTACTGCTTGTACGATATTCCCCATAATTACATTTTTTTAATAATTATGGTAATGAGCGTAGTTTGCAGTCGAGTTGTCTGTTTGGCTGTCTGTTTGGTTTGCTGCTTTCGCTTATTTGTTGTTTGTTTTATTCGTGTTTCACTGCTGCTCTGACATTTCGACAGTTGGAACGTAGTAATTTGTTTGCTAAATGTGCTGGTCAGAGGCAATTAATTGAATTTACAAAACTGTAGAACAAGTTTCACTTAGCAGCTTTTTAATTACACTTTCAATTAATAGTTTATATTTGAGTTGCTCAGACTCTGTTCTCAGGAACATATCATCGCTATGAGAATGGTAGGGAAATGGAAAAGCCGCAAATGGCCTACTATTACAATGAGTGTACATTAATTTCAATTAATTGCGATAACGCTGACAATGTTTATTGACTATAAAATAAGCAGGCGACGCGACGCGACGCCAATGTTGGCACCAACCGCAGTGTAAATGGCCAACACAATGGCAAAAAATTATGAAATTGATGATCAAAATCGACGGTTGCAGTAATTTAAATTAAATGCATTAAAATTATAATAAAAGTGCTACAACAAAAGAAAGGGGGAGAAAAACTGAAAAACAACAGAGCAAATAAACAATAATAATAATAATAATAAAAACAACAAAATTGTGGCATAAAAAGTGCAAAAAAAAAACAGAGAAAAACAAATGCAATAAATATGGCAGCGCTTTACAGTTCATTAAATCGAAATCGAAAACAAAAGGCAGCCGCCTGCATTTATTTTACCTGTTAAATTTACCAGCAGCAATAACAGCAACAGCAACAAACAGACTGAGAAGAAAACACTTTATTTAAATTCGTTATTAAAATACCGGGACATTCCCATGCCACATATGTATAATTATATGTATTTATCGGAGTGTATTTAATGCTGGCTTTATCGCAATTATTGCCATTAGTTTGACAAGCGATACCACAGCAGAATTATGCAGCATTTCGAGCTAATTAAATTTAAAGAACGTAAATGCCAAGTGCTACGCTAAAGCCACTAGACTACACTGCACTACACACTTCATACGCAATTAAACGCACACAAAAGTGTGCTGTAAATTTCGTAGAAGCAACAGCGACATTTAACAGGTGAAACGACAAATGCAGCACACGTAGCAAATATCATGTATCCTTCTCTCTTGATTCCTCTCGCTGCTTCTCGGAATCTGCTTTCAATGAATGTGCCACGGTTTAATTGGTCTAAAAATTGCACGTCAACGTAGATAAATTTTTATTTGAAAAAGTTTATTAAACATTTGTGTAGCGCAGGCAGCGCACGTACCTGCCACGCCCCCTAAATGCCCATGTGTGTGTGTGTGGCAGTTTGCATGAGTGTCCTCTGGTCGCTTTTCGCTTTTCGCCATTGGCGTTTTTTATTGCAAAGTTTTTTACAGTTGCCATTGCCTTTTGCCATTGCTTTCTGTTCCGTTTCATTCGTTTATTTTTATATCATTTTTTCCTTTTATTTTTGTAATTTTTGTTATTGAAAAAGTTTTGAGTTTTGTAAAAATTATATGGTAAAGTTTTGCTTTGTAATTACATGCAGCAGCCACACACTAAAAATATAAAATGAAAAAAAATAAATAAAAATCAAAATAGAAGTTGAATTTTGCTGGCAACTGGGGAAAGGTCCAAATGGTTCGTTGGGTAATGAAAACGTCGAAAATGTCGTAGATGTTGGATACTGTGTGTTGGAAAATTTCAAGCACGTGCTCAGAGCTAGCAATTTCCACGTGTCCAATTCTGTGTGAAAAAGTCAGCGGTAACTGCAACTCTGACTCCTCTTCGTCATTTGTTAATAACAAGCCTGCCGCAAGATTTTAATTAAACGTAACTAAAACTAATATTTGGCCATGTCAAACAATCAAAATACATAAACTAGACTTAAGCCCTACACTGATAAGCCCGGTATTAAGCGGCTACCGGTAAACAGACCTGTCTCCGAGCTGAGCATTAACTTGGCAAACAAAGGCGTTAAAGGACCTCGCTGAAAACTTATTTATGCGGCATTCTTTGTTGTTGTCCGAGAAAGGGATGAGTGTGAACTGAAACTGTTATCAAATAATTTATGCGTCTCACCTGCAACAACAAATTAAGTTTTGTTTTTGTGCCCAAAACAGCACCTGGAAGAGGCAGGGCATCAGTTCCAGCGAAGGCAGCGAGTAATCCACGTGCCTTCTTCCACTTTTAACTCATTAACTGTGAAGAAAGTGCTCCCAGCTACCCCCTTGTCACCCTGTTGGCCATTAAAAGACTTATTTTCACACTTGCACAAACTCATTTAGTGCGAGAGCAAACTGAAAATTGTCTGCTCAAAAGGTAAGCATCCCCCCACAGTTCTCGCAGCCCGCAAAGAACTTGCCACCTTATCACACGGCACGTTGGCCACGTCGGCAGCGAGCGAGCGCATCGTGACATAAAATTAATGCCCAACCGACAATTTTAATCGGCAACAATTTTTGTCTTGAGTTATAGCTGCAAACGAAAACCCAAACCGAGTCGCACCCCCAGACGAGGTCGCACAAACTTTGCTGCAAAGATTTCCAAGTTTTTCGGCAAAGCGGCAATGGGAGTGAGGGACAGCAAGGGGGTCGAGAGACATGTAAACATACAGACAAATAGACACACAGACATCGAGAGATTCAGGCAGTCAGCCAACCGGATGCGTATATTTAAAACTTATTAAATTGCTATAATTTATACGACTATCTCGTGGGCGGTGGCATTGTCTTCTTCGTCTTCGTCCCCGTCTCCGTCTTTGTCTGCCTCGAGGGTTGCTTAGGAGTCGTAAAAAACACGGCGGAAAAAAAATCACGTTGCATAGCTACAGGCATGAACCTGCGACAGTTCCGAGGCAATGGCAATTAATTTACATGCAAATCGTGCCGAAAGTTTTAGCCCCCACTCGCCAGGCGCCAGGGTGCTCCAGTAACAAAGCCAATGCCTGCTCCCAGAGCCGGAGCCTTAAAGTTTGCTACACAGAAATAAAAGAATCGGAACTCAATCCTAAAAGGTGTCAGGGGCTCGACGATCTTCGATTTCTTTAAGCCGAGTACGATATATTGAATTCAGGTACGGATTTTTAATTCGCTCTCAGTCAATATATCGATCATCGCGGTGCTTATAGGAATTTTGTACTTTAATCAAATAGTTTATGTCTATTTTATTGCTGACTTATTCTCTTGAGATCAGCAAATCGTGTTAATTTAACAATTATAGACCGAATAAAAACTTTAACGAGAAAAGATAACAAAGAAAGGTTATCTTTGGCATGCCAAAGATTTTATATACTTGCATAAGGATGTATTTACAAACAAAGTAAGTAGATTATCATACGATATTGGCATATGATTTTCGACCGATTGTTCCGATTCGGCCACTTCCGGGATTTGTAGAATGCTTCATCCAGATAGTTTTAAAACTGTGAGACTAGTTCGTATAGACACAGAAGGACCGACGGACAGACGAGCCGACGAACTTGACTGTTAATGCCGATCAAGAATACATTTTCTTTATGGGATTTGCAGAGCTTCCTTCAATGCTTTACAAATTTCGTAACTAAATTTTAAATACCCTCCGCAAATCAGGAATTTTAACTTGAATATTAGAATGATTTTTTTCTGTGTACGCTTACTGTCGCTTAAAGGCTAACCCAGCCAGAACTCTCAGACTCCCCACACACACACTTGATTAGTGCTCAAGACGGCCGCCCGTTGTGCACCGCCTGCTTGGAACAATATGGCGAGCGAGGATGAAGAAGGAGGACGGGGAGGACGAGGTGAAGGAGCAAGGACAACAACGACCCTTTTGGGATCGCGACTCACGTGCGCCGATGTCGACAGGTTGCCGCATCGTTAGAAAACCCAAGTTCTTTATTCTGCTCATTGTTGTTGTTGTCTTTCTTCTTTCTGAGGTTGTTGTTGTTGTTGTTGCTGTTGTCTGTGTCGGCCTAACAAATTGCAACATTTTTTCCTTTTTCTGTATTGTTGTTGATTTATTGTACAACAACAATAAGAGGCAACGCGAAATGAGCGCACATTAAACATTTAGTAATGAGTTTAAAGTTTTAAATGGAATTTTTGATTATACGCGAGCGACGATGTTGCTTTTACTTAGTGAGAAAGAGAAAGAGTGAGAGATAAGGGCTCAAGGAGGGAGGGAGAAGGCTGTCTATCGCAATTTGCTGGCCACTTAAGTCGACGTAATTACAAGACAGTGTTTATTGGGCTTAGTGAGGGGCCTAGCATGGGTTCATACGGATTCATAGGGCTCGAGAATATATGTGCTGGTATTGTATACATATATATATTTTGAAAGGTTTGCAGAAGAAAGGGCATTGTAGGTTTTACTTCCCAACTGGGCCATCTGCCTTTGATTGCTCAGCCTAGCTTGCAGTGCTACAGCTGTTTCAGGTTTCATTTTGTCAATCCATCATAAGCCCCTGCCAACCCCTTTTATGACAGCTTCTGCTCAACCCATTTCCATTTCCATTCCCATTCCCACACTTGAGGCAAATCTCTTGAAATCCAAACACTTTGTACATGCGTGTACAATAAACTTGTGTCTGTAATCTGCAGTCTTGCTTTCATTTTCAATTTCCAGAACACAAAACGCGACCATTAAACGCTTTAAAATCAACATCAAGTCGACAGGGGCAATAAAGTCGACCCAAAAATTGCTTCCTTCGCACATAAAATCCAACAACATGGCGAGCCCAAAATCGTTCTACATGCCTAAATTCCTTTACAGAGAAACATACACACACACCAACACACACTTAAACACACTCGCACACAATTGCTGAGCTTTGCACACAAACGCAGCAAAAGTAAACGAAACACTTTAACATTCGCCCCTCCCTCCGTTCACTCCCCCCTCAGTCATCGACCTGCTCTTCGCGCTTTGCCCACTTAATACTTAAATGCAAACGTGTAAAT
Source organism: Drosophila histrio (assembly GCA_958299025.2). Taxonomy (NCBI): domain Eukaryota; kingdom Metazoa; phylum Arthropoda; class Insecta; order Diptera; family Drosophilidae; genus Drosophila; species Drosophila histrio. The sequence goes on from OY729166.1 coordinate 27,763,034, forward strand.
TATGTGATTTTTCCCCGGCGGCCATGTTTGTTTGCAAACTCCATTACCAACATGGCGGGAGCTTCCTTCGGTCTCCTCCCTCATGCCTCATCTCCCATCCTGCCTTGTCTCGGCAGTCACCTGTTTGTTTCGAGAAATCGTCGCGCTTTACCATTAAAAGCCAACAAAAAAGTAAAAAAAAAGAAACCAAACCGAATACCCCTTTATGTGTTTTTCATGTACTTTTATTTGATTGTCGCACGCTTCGGCGCCTGCCGGGGGAAACAGCTGACTGGGAGGAGGAAGTGGGAGCTTGAATTTATAGCTCTGTTTTAGTGCTTAAAATATTAGCAAATGTTCATTAACGTCTATGCAAATTGACGTTAGTCAGGCTCACTTAGAGACCGCCCCGCACGAGTCCAGCAATTACTCAAAAGTACTTAGCACACAATTGACGAACGGAAAACGAAGCGAACGTTCTTAACTGCCCAGCGAGAGGGCACAGTTCGTTCCATTAGTATAAGTCCCCAAGTCACCTCTCCGATCTAAGCAGAATTTGGTTCCCTCGAGAAATTTGTTAATTCCCCTAACAAAATAAAACATTTTTCGATCCCATATGCACAACTTTGGCAAGAAGGCAGCTTGTTCTGTCTGGGCCAAAGTGTTTATTGGACTACAACAACACCTTGACAAGTGGCGTACACATAAAGTATAAATTTGTAATTTTAATATTATTAAAAATGTTAAATTGCATGCAGCATAAATCTCATTTAGACTTGTGAATGGTTAAGGGGAGAGCTAAGTCTGCGTCAGCTTGTCGGCCTCATTGCGGCCCAGGGGTTGAGATTCACACACACATAGAGTTGTGCACATTATACAATAACCATTACGGACAGCTGCGTCTGCCACACTATTTTTATTGTTTTTGTTGTCACGCCCCTTTGTGTGTTGTTTTAATTTAAGCGATTTGCTTTGGGTTCATAAAACAGCCGCAGGCTTAACGAGTCCAACGTCAGCCTGCCAGCCTGTTAGCATGTCCTTCTTCTGTCCATTCCTGTCAATTTTTGCATAAAATGTCAATGCAATAATATTAATAGATAAATGTGAAGATTACAGATTTAAGCGACCATTTTTATCTCAAACTGTCAAAATTCGTATAAACAGTTTTGAAAATTTGGCATTAAATGGATTAAATGCAATTAAGTAGTCAATATATCAAACTAATTCAAATATATGAGCATAAATTCGGATACATAAGCTAAAAAGTAATCATTAAAGTGTCCTTCTAATAGTTTCAATTATTAAAATTAAATAAAGTTGATTTTAATCAGTTAAAACAACAAGTTTAATATAATTTTGACATACCTTTTAGTTTAGTTTTTATAGCTGATAAAAGTGTTTTCTATATGCTGATTCACCACTGTATACGATATATGTATGTATGTACGTAAGAAGCTGATGAATTACGTGGATTTCATTCCCTTGATCAATAAATCGCATCAGTTGAACTCCTCATTCGCTTTATGGCATTTTCCGAGCATACTTTAGTGCGCTGACCATTTCTTTAATGAGACAGCTGGATAAGGGATTTTCACCCCGAAAGCTATCAGTATATCCAGCGACCACCACAACCCCCATACACCAGCTCTCAGTGTCCTGTTTTTTAAAAGCACCCAAAGCCCATTAACTTGTGTGAATTTATATCAACGATTGCCAGCTCCGACTACCGGCTACCGTCTACCGGCAACCGACTGTTATTATGCGTTCGTTAATTATTCAAACACACTTTCACATACACACATATACACATCCTCACTTACATCCCCGAATCGTAACACGTTTTGGTCATAAAAATCGCCCCCTAGAATGGCACGCCCCCTAACGAGGCAACTAGCTTGAAATGAGACGAAACGCTTAACCTTTGGACCCTAATACAAATGTCTCTGCGGATCTATGGACATTTATGCATTCCCTCCTCACACTTCTCCTCAGACAGAGGATCTTGACATTAAATAAATCTAACATCTCGCATAAGCTTAATGGGTATCTTTAATACACACACACCACACACACACAGATACGAGCATATGTATGTGTACGTATATATATAAAAAATGACAGACATTATTCACGCTATCATTGCACACATAGAGAGAGAGAGAGAGAGATACCCACACATAGTGAAAGCTCTTTGACCATATCCATTTTGGGTTACCCAACAGCAACCGTGGCGAACTATGAGAATGCTCCCCTGGATTCGTCGCCCCACCCTCTGACTCATGGGTACGAAGATTCATCTGGGCAGCGGTTGCGGGAGAAGGTTATTTTTGCGGCCAGGAGCAGTGTTGACAAAAGTAGCTAGCAATAGCGACAAATAAATATATGTACATATATACATACATATATATAAATAACATGTTAAAATAAAACTTGTTATCAATATCAATATATCAAATCCCAAGAAAGTTTACTTTAGGGATAATTTAACATATTATCATTTATTCAACATAGACTAAAAGCTGTCCACTTAAAGCAATTATTTAAAATTGAAAGATCTTTAACAATTTATGACACTTTGGAAAAGTAGTCAAATTATTTTAGGAAATAGCCAGATTTCTAGCTACCTAAATCTAGCAAAAAGCTTCTAAAATGGCAACACTGGTCAGCGTTCTTTTGCCAGAAATGACAACAGTTTTTCGTAAGAGCGAGTGTTTGTCACACAGCAAACGAACGAATAATATACATATGTATGTATGTAAGTATGCATAGTGTGTGTGTACACACATTCATAGTCAACGCCACACATGTTTGTATTTCTCTGCCATGTATATAAATATGTATGTGCTGCATGTGTATCTCCATCTGCTGTCTGCTTGTCTGTCTGTGTGTCTGACTGTCTCGTCGTCTACCACGAGATGTGTAACCGAGTCTGGCATGCGTCGCCAGATAATTTCTTTTGGCAAACATGAATATACGCGTTAGATCTAAAAATTAGCTATTCAGTTGAGTAATCAAAGCTGACTGCTATGAAATTGCAAGTGATGCAATCAACTTGAATGCTGACTGTTGTGAAAGTTGCATTAAATGCTCAGAAGCATAAGCAGTCTGCTGTGGAAACGTTCTTTCCAGAAACCTTTAAACTTGAATTTTAATCTGTTTCTCTTCTCACACTTTCACACAATTCCTGTTGCAACACATCTCATTTTTCTCACAACATAACCACCACATTCACATACTCGTTCACATTCTCATTTCCTTACTTGTGACAGGGCCCTGGGCTCCATTTAAACACTCCTCGTCCTACCGTTGGTGCATAATCGAATTATCATCATGGCGTCAACAAATGATTTCAACTTATGCTGCTACTACTCCCCATTTGTCCCCTTTGCCCCCTTTGCTGTCCACAGAGAATCCCTTTTTTCACATCACTTCACTACCCTGAAACCTTTTAGCCATCTTTTTTCTCTATTTTGTATTTTCTCGTATCGTTTCTCGTGTTTTCTGTATTGCCAACGTCATTGTCGCTGGTCATTTTCCCTGCTTACAACATTCGTTCATTCATTTTTTCGTTTCATTCTCTCGATTTTTCTGTTTTGTCGTCGTTTGTTTGAGGTTATGTTGAATGTCAGTTTGTTATCCCTGTGCAAATCCTTTTACACAAATGAAATTTGCGCCAAATGGCGATAAGCAAAATACAATAGTGTCGTCGGTCGACGGTCGACAGTCGACGCTCAATGTTCGATGGTCAACTGACTGCGTTGAGCGACAACAACAGCTCGAGGGTCCAACAATCTCAGGTGTGAGGTATAATTTTAATGAAAGTCTGTTTGAAAGTTGTGTTGAGTGAGATTTTCAATGCTTAAATGTTCAGCACAGCATCCAAAGGGTACAAGGAGTTTAAAGGTTTATGGCAATGTGTGTAACAGGCAGAAGGATGCATTTTCAAGCCTATATATATAATCATAATCAGCAAAAACAGTGGAGTCGTTATAGTCATGTTTGTCTGTCCGTATGAATACCTGAAAATGTAAAAAATACAAATTTGAAAGCCATAGCTTTGAGTTGTATCACTGCAAAACAGATAGATCCTATGTATTTATTTCATCCCAATTAGATAGTAAACTCGGAAATTAATCGAAAGGTATTCAGGCTAAAGTAAGAAAAAGAAACAAAAGCTTGTTGCGTGTATCTTCCTGTTTATTTATTCTTATGTGTTTATTTTAAACTTAACATAACATATATTAAACATAATGTATTTGTATATGTTTCAATGCGTCTTAACCATTATTTGATTGTTACCATCTTTGCCCACTAGTTGTAATTGATCCCTATCACTTAATTCATGACTAACCGCATTTCTTTTTCGTCCCTTGAACAGATATCAACAAGGGATCCCCCATTGATTACAAGAGCGCATCGGCGTGTTCCACACCCACAAAAGACACACTCAAAGGGGGCTACGAGCGCAGCACGCAAGGCTGCCCGGTGCTGCCGCCAAGGAGCATGAACGGAATGCCCACACACCATTACTCGGCCCCGATGAACTTTCGCAAGGATCTGCCCGCGTGGTGCTCGGCCCACTGGGTGAGCATTGCCGCGTTCTCGGCCTTTGCCGGATTGTGTATTCTGCTGACGCTGCTTACCAGCATGGGCATTGTGCAGTGGTCACCGTCGCCACCCTGCACCGTCTTGGTGGGCAACGAGGCCTCCGAGGTTACGGCGGCCAAGAGCACCAACACGGATCTATCCAAGCTGCATAATGCATCGGTTCGCGCGAAAAATGGACAAGGCATAGGAATTATACAAGGCCAAGCTGGCGGTGGCGGCTCGACGGCGACTGTCACGACAGCCACTTCGAACAGCGGGACGGCTCAGGGATTACAGTCGACATCCGCCTCGGCGGAGGCCACTTCATCCGCTGCGGCTGCCACTGCCACATCCTCCTCGCAATCGTCCCTGGCGCCTTCGACGTCCCTGTCCTCATCCTTGGCGAATGCCAATAATGGAGGTAATTATGCACAAGTTTTAATTATTTTTAAATGAGTTTTCGCAAGTTTCTTAAGACAGAAAAGAAGAAAGAGACAGACAGAGAGAAAGAGAGAGCGTGTGGAAGAAATAGTGGGACGGACAGGCATTTAGCGTCCTCTGACGGCGGACAGAAACTTTATATTATTTTTTTTTTATTTTAAGTTTTTAGCTGAAAGTTTTCATTCTTTGCATTTGACAGACGCTGCTGCGAGGCTTTAGCCAGAAAGTTCGATTATTTAAATGCCATTTGCATTGTATTGCGTTCATTAAATGTCTAACTTCAGCACATTTAGCTAAATATATTGCTGTTCTTTCGAAATTGACGGCAGAGAATCGATGCGAAAAAAGACTACCTAAAAGTGAACTACAGCAAAGTTAATTTGTCGCACCAGACAAATACAGTAGGTCAAGTAACTCTTTTGTCAAAACAAAACTTGACTAAACTTATATAGCAAACAAAAAATCTTTTCCTTTGCTTTTATTCTTGTTCTTAGAACAAGTTAAAAATATAAATAGTGAGATCCATTGGGTTTAACTATTTTTAAAAACCAGAAAAAAAATATGCGATTTTTTTTTAAATTGAATTGAAATGAATTGAATTGAGTGAATCCAGCTTTCCACTTGCGGTTTGTTGTCAAACGTCAGTGAATTGAAAGGACTCTGGTTTATTTCGCAGTTTTTCGCTTAACTAAGCAAAAAAGGGAATTCGGTTTTTGTTCTGCGTATTTTTAGGTCACATGGCACACATGACACTTAACATTTGGCAATTAAGCTGTCAAATGTTGACATGCGTTCCCTCTCCTGCTCTCTCTGTCTTTTGTTTTGTCTCTTTCTGTCTTGACTCTTCCCGAAAAGTAATCCGTGCTTGGTTGAGAAACCTGTCAGCTTTATCCACACGCTTCTACCAAAGTGCAATGAACATTTCTGACAACTTAAGACTGCTTGAATTGAATTACTCGTAAAAATACATTTTATGCTTAATTTGAGCACGCATGGGGTTTTAAAAGGGGGGTTAACTGTCGGTGGGGGGTATAACTTAGCTAACCACAAAGGTACAAAGTAATCTCGCTCTTCAACTCTGCCCAACTCCGAATCCTGTAGCAGTGTCAACACGATTGTCTGTCAAGGAGGCTGCTGACAAGAAACGACTCCAAAGATATAGAAGAAGTTTAATGGACTGGCAGCGGGGACAGGAGGATGTGGATGCGGATGGGGCTGCAGAAAGTTTCAGCGACTTAATTACAATCGCAAGTGGAGTCCATTTGGCTTCCATTGAGAAATCCACTGGAGGATCTGCTGAGATACCGAAAGAGTCAACAGTCATCCCTGCGGGAGTTCGAGAAAGCAATTACTACAAAATCGATGGAATATTGAATATCGCGCGAGACAAAGTTGATGACTTTGTGGACGACATCAGTGACTATGACTATGAGGATAAAGATGAAGAGCAGGCAACGATGCGACCAGCTCCCAGAACTAGGCAACAATTTGGCAAATCATTAAACGGCAATTTGAGGAACGCAGGTAAAATGCTCGCTAAGCCCAAACGGAAGATGGAGCTGGAGTTTGAGCTCAAAGCGAGCAGCGATAACATAGAAGTTGAATCAGATACTGAGACTGTTATTGATGGCTATAATCAAAGTGACAGTGCCACCAGCAGAAGGGAGGTTGCAGCACAGACAACGATGTCGGGAAGTGACAACGATGACATTGTTGAAATCAACACCAGCAGCAGCACGGAACGGAATGGGGCGACGTCCCCAGCCAGCAATGTTATTGAAAATGATTTTCAAATCAAACAGAAGCTCGAGCAGCAGGAGGAGAAGGAGAAGGAGGAGGAGGAGAAACCTGTCGCTGATGATAACAATAATGAGCGTGATTTAGCCGACAACTATGAGGAGCCAAGCATAAATCACACGATGTCCGACTTGATGCTGAACGATGCGGCGCATTTCGATAATGACGACATCGATATAGTCAAATTGGACGAGCCGCCCAACTCCAACGAAGTAGACATATACGAAACGGCCGTAGAGCAGCCAAAGTTGCCCCAATTACAACCAAAATCACAACAACCACAACAACCAGCGCCATCGAGTGAAAACGAGGTGTTGAAGGAGCAGGAGAAAGACTCTGTGAAAGCAGCGCATTTGACACCATTGAAGCCATATGTCAGCGAACGCTTTGATCGGCCCGGTAAACGTATTTTGGTCAACCTGACGATTGCCACCGACGATGGCAGCGATTCCATTTATACGCTCCACGTCGCAGTGCCCACGGGCGGAGGCTCCCACAATGTAGAGCAGGTGCTGACGCACGAGAAAAGGGTCCCGAATGAGGGCAAAAACAATAATATTGAGGAATTGAGCCTGGGCACCTGTTCTTCGGAGCCGCCGCCTCGTATGCCCGACTGTCCTTGCAGTTGCCTGTCCCCGCCGCCTCCCACATTCCTGGCCAACAACGAACTTGACACTGACTCGCGTTTGGTGAAGGATGACGATCATCATTTCAACGAGAATAAGATGTCTACACTTGCAACTACGCCCCAAACTATCGCCACAAGCACCGCTACTAACTCCTTTAGCACAACAGCTACTCCCACTCTGATTGATAATGTTAGTGATAGTGTTACTGATTCTGATGTTCTTGCTGCTGAAAAGTTTGCATGCCCCGATGTAATGCCTGTACTCATACTGGAAGGTGATTGTACTGTCTGTTCACACAACTAACTACTTCAAGTGCTTACAACTAACCCGATCTCAGCACTAACCGAACAACTAAAATGCTGTACAGCTTATTAACTTTTAGTGTAAACTAAACTAAAATCGTATTCATGAAACCCTCTTCATCACTTTATCATGATCTCCCACAACCTTCGCATCTGTACAAATTACCTTCAAGCATGAATATACGGCACCAACATCTGGCTTAGTAAATTTGCGGCATTGTCATCAACTCACTATGAACGAAAACTTAAATTTAAGGATCATACATACCTCCCACTCATGCCTACCCATTTAGATCAGAAATATCAGTGCTACTTTTTTAATGAACTAGACTTTTTTTATCATCATCATATCTACCCATTTATTTACCTATATATTACACAACGAATTCTACACTCTATATAAGATAATAATCCAGTTAATGATCCAATAACTAACCCAATTCTGATTTGTTTTTGTCTCTATCATCCAATCACTGCACTCAAATGCTGAAATCTCGTTGCGCCGCCCGCTTGCGTGCTTTCTCAAAAATCCCCAATCTCCGATAGGTGCTCGAACTTTTCCCGCACGAAGTTTTCCACCGGATGGCACTACGTTCGGTCAGATTACGTTGGGCCAGAAATTGACAAAGGAAATACAGCCATACAGCTATTGGAATATGCAGTTTTATCAATCGGAGCCGGCCTACGTAAAGTTCGACTATACCATTCCGAGAGGTGCATCCATCGGAGTCTATGGGCGACGCAATGCACTGCCGACCCACACTCAGTATCACTTCAAGGAGGTGTTGAGTGGTTTCAGTGTGAGTCCACGCACCGCTAGAGCGGCACACGTAAGTAGCACCTTCCCTCGATGTTTGCTAACGCCTTGACTAACTCTTTTCCACCATTTATGTACCATTCATCACCACACATCATATGCAATGCAATCATTACATACCACTCGCTTGCCAATTGCCAAACGCCAATTGCCGACTGCAGCTTTCGATAACCCGCGAGGTGACACGGTATATGGAGCCGGGACATTGGTTCGTCTCGCTTTACAACGATGATGGGGATGTGCAGGAGTTGACCTTCTATGCAGCCATAGCGGAGGACATGACCCAGAACTGCCCGAACGGATGCTCGGGCAATGGACAGTGCTTACTGGGCCATTGCCAGTGCAATCCCGGATTCGGGGGCGATGATTGCAGTGAAAGTGTGTGTCCTGTGCTCTGCTCTCAGCACGGCGAGTATATCAATGGCGAGTGCATCTGCAATCCGGGCTGGAAGGGCAAGGAGTGCTCCCTCCGCCACGACGAGTGCGAGGTGGCCGACTGTAATGGCCATGGTCACTGCGTCAGTGGCAAGTGCCAGTGTATGCGGGGCTACAAGGGAAAATTCTGCGAAGAAGGTAGCGATAAGACAGCTAAATCCACGATATTTCCCATACCCATTCCCTCTAAGAATGTAGACAAATTATACTAGGAACACCAACATTTAAAAACAAAAATATTTTATTAATTCGGCTTTAGCAATAATCAATATTGAGTTATAAATGAAACCGGCAATACAATACAATATTATGCCGTATCATTTATATTAAATTATGTTGATCCAAGGAGTGTCGACACATAAAAATTGTGTGGCCCTTGTTTACAAATTCAAATAAATATATATCGGTTTCGACGTCATTCAATTTGAATAGGGACATTACTCACGACCGTTACTATAGAAAAGGATCAAAGAAATAATGATGTATCAGGTCTGTTCCGGTTGTCGCTTTTGGCAGGATTTTTCGGAAATGAATTTCCATGTCCTGTTCAAGTTTTCACTTGCGGCAAAATTCCACGGATTCTATTAAATTCACTTGACATTGAGCTGTTGATTTGCAATCCGTAAAACGATTACTTTTATAAAATGTTGCATCATCAGAAATATAATAAATAATTTATTGGACTGTAAATTTTATTCGTTACTGTTCTATGTTCTAAAAAAATATACGGAATTTGTATGATGCACCGATAAGACAGCTGAACTCCCGATTTTCCCCATTCCCATTAGTATTTCCATTAAGTAATTCAACTGTATTAATCCCTATCACTTTCTGTCTCTAGTGGACTGCCCACATCCCAATTGCACGGGACATGGATTTTGCGCCGACGGCACTTGCATCTGTAAGAAGGGCTGGAAGGGAACTGACTGTGCCACGATGGATCAGGACGCCTTGCAATGCCTGCCCGATTGCTCGGGACACGGCACCTTCAACCTGGACACCCAGACTTGCACCTGCGAGGGTAAGTGGAGCGGCGATGACTGCTCCAAGGAGCTCTGTGACCTCGACTGCGGTCAGCACGGTCGCTGCGAGGGCGACGCCTGCGCATGCGATCCGGAATGGGGCGGAGATTACTGCAACACGAAGCTGTGCGACAAGCGTTGCAACGAGCACGGTCAGTGCAAGAATGGAACTTGTCTGTGTGTGACTGGATGGAATGGCAAGCACTGCACCATCGAGGGCTGCCCCAACAGTTGTGCGGCCCACGGACAATGCCGGGTGAGCGGAGAGGGGCAATGGGAATGTCGTTGCTACGAGGGCTGGGACGGACCGGATTGTGGCATTGCCTTGGAGCTAAACTGTGGCGACAGCAAGGATAACGACAAGGGTATGTACCAGATAAATAAATAATAATAATAGAAAATAATAAACAATCGCCCAAATATCCATCCGACAGATGGCCTGGTTGACTGCGAGGATCCCGAGTGTTGTGCCAGCCACGTGTGTAAGACCTCCCAGCTGTGTGTGTCCGCCCCCAAGCCGATTGATGTGCTCCTGAGAAAACAGCCCCCGGCAATTACCGCCTCGTTCTTTGAGCGCATGAAGTTCCTGATCGACGAGAGCAGTCTGCAAAATTATGCCAAGTTGGAGACCTTTAACGAGAGGTAGGTGCTTCCTTGTAGCCAATTTGCTGTCCATCGTTTTTAGTTAACTCCAAAAAACAAAAAAAAAGAAACCAATTTGTTGATAAAGTCAAAGGTTGTGTATAGTTTCCAGAATTGGCGACGGTCCCGATGTGGGACCCGATCTTAAAACCATATTTCCTGTATATTACATTTAGCTGAATTTTATATATACTACCAATCAAATATTAATCAAAATAGTTTGCATAATTAATATTTTTATATGTTTAAATATTTACGTTTTTCGTTTTCGTGCCCTCGTCTAAAACAAATCCTAAAAAAAACAATCCATACACAAACATACCAAAATCCTATTATAAATCTTGTAAATATAAATCCTTATATGTCCTTTGTTTAAAACGTACCCATAAAACTAAACAAACCAATCCAAATCAAATCTAAGCATTTCAAACATTTTTAAGGTACAAAACATTCGAGGCTTCTATTTAAGTATTGATTATAGTTAAGATAGTATATTTGAAGAGAGGTGTAGATCACTTTAAGTATCCAGTTTATGTAGACTTAAGCTTAAGAACGCCCTTCACAAGGGGTAAATATCATAATCACTAAACCCATTTACATACAACTGATACCCGGAAGACAACAATTTTTCGATTCCTAATTTAGTTGAAGGGTTCTTGTGAAGGGTCATTGAGCGATTTCGGCATGATCGAAACGGAAGACGGTAGAAATCACTGTAATTTGTGACGGGTTTCATAACACAAACATTTATAGGAAAAGAAACTGGTAAAAAAAAAAAAAAACGACAACCATGCTAATTCAATTATTTTCTCTCTGCTCTTTTTTCTTCTCAACACGCGCTCCCTTTATCCGAATATAAATCGAATAATTACTTAAATACTACTACTACTACTACTACTATTACCACTCGCTCCTCCTACTCGCTACTACTACTACTCGCTACTAATTCCCATCCAAAAACACACACACAATCAAAACGAACGAATTCCAAATGCTTTGTAATAACTAACGAATTATATTCGCTACTTGTTCGCGCTGTAAATCTAATTCAAATACTAACAGCATTTTTTGGAATTATTTCAATGCAAGGTAAGCAAAATGAAGCGAAAAGCCGGTACTAAAAATACTAAAAAAATACTCCTACTTAATACTAATACTGATAATTATCGATGGTTGTTTGGTAAACTCGTTTCGTTTATTCAACTTCAACTGTTATTTTCTTTTCTCTCTTTTTTTTATTGATACATTTTGTGTTTATTTATAGCGTAGTTAATACTTTGATAAGATCATTTGGTACTTAGTTGATTATTTTAGTTGTGGGGGATCCCAGACAACCAGACAATCAATCAAATAACTTGGGTTTTAATTTATCATATATATGTATAAGCTATAAACATGTTGTACTTAGGTCAATGCTAGGTCACATACAAAGCGATATACCAAATATAAACATATATACATCTACTATACGAGTATTGTTCAAATTGTAAACCTTTATGTGTTGATACGAGTCTTATGTTATGTGCGTGTGAATTATCATTATCATTTGTATTTACCGAATCATTTGTTGCCAAAAGTAGTTGCAATTATAAGTTCAATATGCTTGCTAGCCAGACGTAGACTGCAAAGCACCGATCATCATTTTAAGAGCTGTCTAACCATTTCCCTTGTCGCTTCCCCCACAGCCGATCCGCAGTTATCCGTGGACGCGTTGTCACCTCCCTGGGCATGGGACTGGTGGGCGTCAGAGTATCGACAACGACCCTCCTGGAGGGCTTTACTCTGACCCGAGACGATGGATGGTTCGATCTTATGGTGAACGGGGGAGGAGCCGTGACCCTGCAGTTTGGACGCGCTCCCTTCCGGCCCCAGTCTCGGATTGTGCAGGTGCCGTGGAACGAGGTCGTCATCATCGACGTCATGGTCATGAGCATGTCCGAGGAGAAGGGTCTGGCGACGACGACAACGCATACTTGCTTCTCCCATGACTACGATCAAATGAAGCCCGTGGTTCTCGCCTCTTGGAAGCATGGCTTCCAGGGCGCCTGTCCCGATCGCAGCGCCATTCTCGCCGAGTCGCAGGTTATCCAGGAATCCCTGCAGATACCCGGCACGGGTCTGAATCTCGTCTATCACTCGTCGCGAGCTGCCGGCTATTTGTCTACAATCAAGCTGCAGCTGACGCCGGATTCAATACCTTCATCACTGCATCTCATCCATCTGCGCATCACCATTGAGGGCATCTTGTTTGACCGCGTCTTCGAGGCCGATCCGGGCATCAAGTTCACGTACGCCTGGAACCGCCTGAATATCTATAGACAGCGAGTCTACGGCGTCACCACGGCCGTGGTCAAGGTGGGATATCAGTACACGGACTGCAAGGACATTGTCTGGGACATACAGACGACGAAACTGAGTGGCCACGACATGTCCATCTCTGAGGTCGGCGGCTGGAATCTGGATATCCATCATCGCTACAACTTCCACGAAGGCATACTGCAAAAGGGAGATGGCTCCAACATTTATCTGCGCAACAAGCCGCGCATTATTCTGACCACCATGGGAGATGGACACCAGCGTCCTCTTGAGTGCCAGGACTGCGATGGTCTGGCCATGAAGCAGCGTCTGCTGGCGCCCGTCGCCTTGGCGGCTGCTCCCGACGGCAGTCTATTTGTGGGCGACTTCAACTATATTCGTCGCATCATGACGGACGGAAGTATACGCACCGTTGTCAAACTAAACGCCACACGCGTCTCCTATCGCTATCACATGGCTCTGAGTCCACTAGATGGCACTCTCTATGTCTCCGACCCGGAATCACATCAGATAATTCGCGTACGCGACATCAGCGACTACTCGCAGCCGGAACAGAACTGGGAGGCAGTTGTGGGTTCCGGAGAACGTTGTCTGCCTGGTGATGAGGCGCATTGCGGTGATGGCGCCCTGGCCAAGGATGCCAAGCTGGCGTATCCCAAGGGCATTGCAATTTCCAGCGACAACATACTCTACTTCGCCGACGGCACCAACATCCGCATGGTGGATCGCGATGGCATCGTGAGCACGCTCATCGGCAATCATATGCACAAGTCGCACTGGAAACCCATCCCCTGTGAGGGAACCCTCAAGCTGGAGGAGATGCATTTGCGCTGGCCCACCGAGCTGGCCGTCTCGCCGATGGACAACACGCTGCACATCATCGACGATCACATGATCCTGCGCATGACTCCCGACGGACGAGTGCGTGTTATTTCCGGACGTCCGCTGCATTGCGCCACCGCTTCCACCGTCTACGACACGGATCTTGCCACACACGCCACTCTGGTGATGCCGCAGTCCATAGCGTTCGGCCCGCTGGGTGAGCTCTTCGTGGCGGAAAGCGACTCGCAGCGCATCAATCGTGTGCGCGTCATTGGCACAGACGGACGCATTGCCTCGTTCGCCGGGGCCGAGTCCAAGTGCAATTGCCTGGAGCGAGGATGCGACTGCTTCGAGGCGGACCACTATCTGGCCACCAGTGCCAAGTTTAACACCATTGCCGCCCTGTCTGTCACACCAGACGGACATGTGCACATCGCTGATCAGGCCAATTACCGTATTCGCTCCGTGATGTCCAGCATTCCCGAGGCGAGTCCCTCGCGCGAGTATGAGATCTATGCCCCGGATATGCAGGAGATCTACATCTTCAATCGATTTGGACAACATGTCTCGACCCGCAACATTCTAACCGGCGAGACGACGTACGTCTTCACCTATAACGTCAACACCTCCAACGGTAAGCTCAGCACTGTGACAGATGCGGCGGGCAACAAGGTCTTCTTGCTAAGGGACTACACCTCCCAAGTAAACTCCATCGAGAACACCAAGGGACAGAAGTGTCGCCTGCGCATGACGCGCATGAAGATGCTTCACGAGTTAAGCACGCCCGACAACTACAATGTCACTTACGAGTATCACGGCCCGACGGGGCTGCTGAAGACCAAGCTGGACTCGACTGGACGGTCCTATGTATACAACTACGATGAGTTTGGACGTCTGACTTCGGCGGTCACCCCGACCGGAAGGGTTATTGAGCTCAGCTTCGACTTGAGTGTAAAGGGAGCTCTGGTAAAGGTCTCGGAGAACGCCCAGAAGGAGATATCAATGCTAATACAGGGATCGACGGTTGTCGTGCAGAACGGAGCCGCAGAGTCACGTACAACCGTTGATATGGACGGTTCGACGACGAGCATTACGCCCTGGGGCCACAATCTGCAAATGGAAGTGGTGCCCTACACCATCCTGGCCGAGCAGAGTCCACTGCTGGGTGAGAGCTATCCAGTACCCGCTAAGCAGCGCACGGAGATTGCCGGAGATTTGGCCAACAGATTCGAGTGGCGTTACTTTGTGCGACGCCAGCAGCCGCCGCAGCAGGGAAAACAGAACAAGGGAGCTCCCCGTCCGGTCACCGAGGTTGGCCGCAAGCTGCGGGTGAATGGGGACAATGTGTTGACTCTGGAGTACGATCGAGAGACCCAATCGGTGGTTGTAATGGTCGACGATAAGCAAGAGCTCCTCAATGTCACCTACGATCGCACCTCGCGTCCCGTGAGCTTCCGTCCGCAGTCGGGTGACTACGCCGATGTTGATCTGGAGTACGATCGGTTCGGACGCCTGGTCAGCTGGAAGTGGGGAATTCTGCAGGAAGCCTACACCTTCGATCGCAACGGACGTTTGAATGAGATCAAGTATGGCGATGGTTCCTCAATGGTATACACCTTCAAGGATATGTTTGGCTCCCTGCCGCTCAAAGTGACGACTCCCAGACGATCGGATTACCTGCTGCAATACGATGATGCTGGCGCTCTGCAGAGCTTGACGACTCCCAGAGGTCACATCCACTCCTTTTCGCTGCAAACGTCGCTGGGCTTCTTTAAGTATCAGTACTACTCGCCCATTAATCGTCATCCCTTCGAGATTCTCTATAACGATGAGGGACAGATTCTCGCCAAGATACATCCGCATCAGTCTGGCAAGGTTGCCTTTGTTCACGATGCTGCAGGACGGTTGGAGACGATTTTGGCCGGACTCTCAAGTACCCACTATACCTATCAGGAGACGACGAGTCTGGTGAAGTCCGTCGAGGTGCAGGAGCCCGGCTTTGAATTGCGTCGTGAGTTCAAGTATCACGCAGGCATCCTAAAGGATGAGAAGCTGAGATTTGGCTCGAAGAATCCATTAGCATCGGCACACTATAAGTATGCCTACGATGGCAATGCACGCCTGAGCGGAATCGAAATGGCCATCGATGACAAAGAGCTGCCCACCACTCGCTACAAGTACAGCCAGAACCTGGGCCAGCTGGAAGTTGTTCAGGATCTGAAGATTACCCGCAACGCCTTCAACCGCACTGTAATTCAGGACTCGGCAAAGCAGTTCTTCACCATCGTGGACTACGATCAACATGGACGCGTCAAGAGTGTCCTCATGAACATCAAGAACTTTGATGTGTTCCGCTTGGAACTCGACTACGATCTGCGCAATCGCATTAAGTCGCAGAAGACAACTTTCGGCAGATCGACGGCCTTCGACAAGATCAACTACAATGCGGATGGACATGTAATCGAGGTGCTAGGCACCAACAACTGGAAATATCTGTACGACGAGAACGGCAACACGGTGGGCATCGTCGATCAGGGCGAGAAGATCAATCTGGGCTACGACATTGGTGACAGGGTAATCAAGGTTGGCGACATCGAGTTCAACAACTACGATGCACGCGGATTTGTGGTGCGTCGGGGAGAGCAGAAGTATAGATACAACAATCGGGGGCAACTAATTCACGCCTTCGAGCGCGATCGCTTCCAGAGCTGGTACTACTACGACGATCGCAGTCGCCTCGTTGCCTGGCACGACAGCAAGGGCAACGTGACCCAGTACTACTATGCGAACCCCAAGACACCGATGCTTGTGACCCACGTACACTTCCCCAAGCAGGCGAAGACCATGAAGTTCTTCTACGACGACAGGGACATGCTGATTGCCCTGGAGCACGCTGAACAGCGATACTATGTGGCCACGGACCAAAATGGATCTCCACTGGCCTTCTTCGACTTGAACGGCGCCATCGTGAAGGAAGTGAAGCGCACCCCCTTCGGCCGCACCATTAAGGACACCAAGCCGGACTTCTTTGTGCCCATCGACTTCCACGGCGGTCTCATCGATCCCCACACCAAACTGATCTACACAGAGCAGCGTCAATACGATCCCACCGTGGGTCAGTGGATGACCCCGCTATGGGAGACTCTGGCCACTGAAATGTCCAACCCCACCGACGTATTCATCTATCGCTACCACAACAACGATCCCATCAATCGCAACAAGCCGCAGAATTACATGATCGACCTGGACGCCTGGTTGCAGCTCTTCGGCTACGAGTTGGACAACATGCAGAGCAACAGATACACCAAGCTGGCACAGTATACGCCTCAGGCGAGCATCAAGTCCAACACACTGGCTCCCGACTTCGGAGTCATCTCGGGACTGGAGTGCATTGTCGAGAAGACCAATGAGAAGTTCAGCGACTTTGACTTTGCGCCAAAGCCACTTCTCAAGATGGAGCCCAAGATGCGAAATCTTCTACCAAGGGTGAGCTATCGGCGGGCCGTATTTGGGGAGGGTGTGCTTCTCTCGAGGATTGGAGGACGCGCCTTGGTCAGTGTGGTAGACGGCTCCAACAGTGTGGTGCAGGACGTCGTGAGCTCAGTGTTTAACAACTCCTACTTCCTGGACCTACACTTCAGCATACACGACCAAGACGTCTTCTACTTTGTCAAGGACAACGTGCTGAAGCTACGCGACGACAACGAGGAACTGCGTCGTCTGGGCGGCATGTTCAACATATCAACGCACGAGATCAGCGATCACGGTGGCAGCGCCGCAAAGGAGCTTCGTCTTCATGGCCCCGAGGCAGTGGTGATCATCAAATACGGCGTGGATCCCGAACAGGAGCGACATCGCATCCTCAAGCACGCCCACAAGCGGGCCGTGGAACGTGCCTGGGAGCTAGAGAAGCAACTGGTTGCTGCTGGATTCCAGGGACGTGGCGACTGGACCGAGGAGGAGAAGGAGGAGCTTATTCAGCACGGCGACGTCGATGGCTGGATTGGTATCGATATACACAGCATACACAAGTATCCACAACTGGCAGATGATCCCGGCAACGTCGCCTTTCAACGAGACGGAAAACGCAAGCGTCGCAAGTCCGGCAACAGTCACAGGTCGAGCTCCAACCGGCGGCAGCAAAAATATGGCGAAGTGAGTGCGTGAGTGGAGGAGGAAGATCAGGAGCAGGAGCTGGAGAGTGAAGCTGGCGAGGAGGCAGGCGAAGAGTATGAATACGGGCCGGAGGACTACTTGATAGCTGTGGAGAAGATTGCCGCGGGCAGAAAGAGCAGTGAGGCAACCGAGGAGCAGTTTTTGTAATTACTTGGGTGAAATACAACAGCGATAAGCACAATACAACACTACACAACACACTTCAACTTAACTAATTAATGTAAACTTTAATAGCATTTAAAGTTTAGTGTTAGTCACAAGTGTTATCGAAGTGAACCAGCAAACTACATAAATTTCTATGTATGGATGTAGACGAGAACACGATTATGTATGATGTATGTTGATGTTGAGTTTAAGCTAACAATTAGTCCAGATGTAACGTTTAATGTAATTTTTTAAAATTCGAAAGCCATATGCAGATTAAGCACTGGAAGATGCATGCATAAATTCAGGACATGCAGACAAGACGAGAGGAAAAGAATAGATTAACTGTACAATTCTATATAGACAGCGCCTTTTGTTTTTTTTTCAGTCTACTGCAGTCTAATTAGCCAGTTGCATTCGATGTCAAACAAGTATTACACAACAAGAACAAGAACATACATAAATAAAAACGAAAACCTAAAGAAATATATGAAAATGATAGAAGTAAATACATATTCAAATAAGTAATATATTAATATAAATCATAAATTATTGTAAAAAGATGCAAGAGTCCCCAGCAAAGAAAACAAAACAAAATACTCCTTCTCCTACTCCTACGGAAAAGCTAAAGAAAAGCATACTTGAAGCTTTTCAAGCTGCTTCATTTTCATAAATGCTTTGTATATACTTACTTACTCGTACAAGTAAATACTGGTACACACATACATGCATATTAACAATTACTTCAAAATGCTTGAAAAAAAAACAATCTACAACGCGTTATTTTAAATTGTTTCAACTTTGCGTTTTAGACCCACACTTGACTCATATATTTTAAACAAATGCTCGAATTTACTCAAACGCGTATTTTTAATTTCGACAGCCAAAAATCAAAAGAGAACCTCTATCAGATATCCCTACTTACTCGAATAATTATCTACCCGAACTGCTTCTGCATTCATTTCATTGATTTGAATTATTCCGAAGGCAAAATGCATTAATACTTCTTACAAATTGTGATATATTTCTAACATTTCATTTGACCTGACGACTTGAAATGTTGCAAAAATAAATAAAAAAAAAATAAAAATGAAAAACATCTCGAATTAATGCAAATTCAAACCGAAACTGAAACCGAAATCGAAATTGAAATCGAAAGTTAAAAAAACAGCAAAGTACTTTACTCATTAAACTTTTTGTTTTAATTAGTCTGATAAGATTTTAGTTTTTTAAAATGCAATATTTAGTTTAACACTTTTGCCATGTTAATTTGTAAAAGCAACGCAGTTTTTAAAGCCTTTAAACGAATGCTAGATTAAGTTTTCCCATTTTTTTTATTTTTTAATTATTTGCAATTATTTGAAACCACATTTATGTATCCAATCCTTAACTTTTCACTTTACTAAAGTGTTTTTGTTTATAATTATATTCATATTATTAAACTATTTATAACTGAAACTAAACTATTGACTATTGAGATATAAATAAACTAGCATTTAAATAAGTACGCATATTTAAGTCTTGAACATAAAGTAACACACCATACCCCCATCTCCCCCATATAAACTAAATACACCTTGTAATATAGACACACTCAACTACACATCGTCACTAAGGGTTAGAATTAGGTTAAAGATGAAACTCGTAAAAGCGAAGCGAAAAACAAAAATGTAGCACTTAAATAATGTGAAAGTGAGCAAGGAGAAGTTAAGAATAATACGTAGAGGTTAGCTAAAGTGTTAGTAATTTTATTAAATAAAATTATAAATAAAACGGAAAGCATATATATAAATACAAAGAAATAATAACATTAAAGCCTAAGCAAAAGTAAAATTCAAATAAATGTATATGTATGCATCGATTGTGACATGCAAAATGTTGTGTAAAGAAAAGCATAAAGAAAAGCATAAAGAAAACCAAAATTTCACGTTTTCCAAATTGATATAACATACTATTTTACACAAATAAAAACGAATTGTATAAATGCAGCAAACGTATATAAATGTATATGTAGTAAAATTAAGCAGCATTATATTAACCAAAAACATAAAATGAAATTATTGAAATCAGCTAAAAACAAAACAAAATTGTGACTGAAATATGTATCTACGTCTACTCAATTGTGCTTAAATTTACTCAGTATATTTTGTTCTTCAGTCGAGGTGTAAATTTTCCAATTTTCCAGAGGCAACAATATGTAAACTTTCAATTCGTTAAATTCATGTTTAGATTATAAACTGATATTGTCACACTAATGGCCAAGAGCCGTTGATAGAGATTGAGCAGATTGATAACACTTTAAAATTAACACTTGAAATAAATTATGAACAATACTTGTATTAAATGTACGAAATTGTCTCCACAATCGCTGCATAAATATGCACAGTTATGCAGAGTGAAGTTAATCTAACATATTAAAAATTGAACAAATGATACTCGTACTCAAAGCAGAAAAGAACAAACACATAATACACACGTTTATGGCAAGCCGATATATATGATAAAAACCATATATAATATCTAATAATATAACGAATAAAAGCGATTTCAATAAAAATAAAAATTACAAAAAAAAAAACTAGTGTTTTTAATTAACGGGACCATTTTCAGCACTGACAAATTTCACAACGGACGTGACAATGGGAATAAGGATGTATTCCTCGAGCTCACAGATGTCAAATAAAAGAGAGGCACACACATCTGTTAAGAAACTTTTTCAAAAAGTTTATTAAATATTTCGTGATTCAGTTTACAGATTAAATACTCAGCAACATGCCCTTCCTTAGATTTCCGTTTTCTACAATAGGCTGTAACCCTTGGGATTCTCAGTAAAGACTGTGCTACCAGATGGTTGATTGACGAAACTTGAATAAGGCGCCGGGGCTATCTCAAAGTCCTTAGACTGACGTAGAGCATCCGGATTGCGAGTCAGAACAAGCAGCTTTCCGTTAAGGCTTTTATCAATAGTCTGCAACTCACTGACTTTCTTCTGTTGATCTACCACATAAAGGTAATAGCTGACACCATAAAGTCCAAAAAGAACATCCACCTCGTTGCGCAGCGTAGACAGAGTGATATACTCCTTGTTGACATTGTGCTGAAGAAGTATCGAGGCCTTATTGCTATTCGCAAAACGTGGTTGCAACTCGCTAGCTAGGGTTAAGTTCAGCCAAGCAAGAGTCGGCAGTTTCAGTTCCTCCGTGGAGCTAATGGTCAGCTTGAGATCTACTCCCTTAAGATCCACAAGCTCAGTGATGATAAGCCGCTTCGAGGCGGCCTGCTTCTCGTCAAACGGTATAAATTCTGATTTTACGGCTCCCTTTATCATAGATACATAGTTGACAAGAACCTTTTGCAACTGGGCCTGCGTTTCCAAAACTTCCTTTTTGGCATTTTTGCTAGCGTTCACAGCATAGTAGATGATGACCGGATCCGTAGGTATCAGTTGTGCCTTCTTTTTCAACTTCTGCACTCGGTTGATAACTTCGCGTGCCAAACCCTCCTCGAGAAGTTCCTCATTGGGAGTCATGTCCATCAGGACGAGCAATTCGTTGTCGCTGTGTGCCTCAAAGTTACCGCCTACTTTCTCAGAAGTACAGTAAATTATGCGCACTTCTTCCAGCTCAACACGTTGATCCAGAATGCTAAAGTATCCCTGAGCCACCTGCTTCTGAATCTCATCATCTTTGAGCGCTTTGATTGCGGCCATGACAGCCTTGAAGTTGCCTTTAAGGCGTTGACCCAGCGTCTAAACTCGACAGGGTAGAGATTATAATTAGAAATAGAAATACAATTTCCAATAAATTAAAATGCTCACCTTGTGGTCTGGCTCCGCGCGCAGTGTCACTCCGTACTTTTCCTTCTCTGAGCTTAGTGTCAATTTACGCACATTGAGTTCGCTCAGTATAAAGTCCTGCAAGCTCTTAATCTCCTCCAGAGTCTGCTCATCCTTGTGGATCACAATAATCTCCGAAACGGGGTACTTAACAGGCAGTGTGCGACGATCACGCATAACACGACCCAACTCCACAACAGACTGCATTAAAGCAACGGACCTCTCGATGTCGCTGCGGATAAATTTACGCTGACTAACGGGCATCATTTGGTAGTGAACGGAGTCGGTGTGCTCCAAGGTGCCCTTAGGCTGGAAAAGTACTAGTCGTTGGAAGATGTACTCGGTTAAATAGGGAGTGAAGGGCGCCATCATCTTAACCATTGTGTACAACACATCATAAAGTGTGTCTAGCGATTGAATGCATTGCTGGGCTCCCATTTCGCCCTTGATGCGTCGACGGTTCAACCTCACGTACCTAGAAGAGCGGACAGTCCGTCAAGAGTTTGTCGAAGATATGCAATAGAAAAGTTGACTCACCAGTTGGTCAGCTGATCTATAAACTTGGTTAGCCGGGGCACCACAGTATATAGACGGTACATTTTCATCTCTGTGGCAAAAAACTCCAACAGAGACTCCTTAAATGACAAGATCCACACATCGATTACCGAGGCGTGTTCCATGTTCTGCAAATGGCGGGCACTCTCGTAGGTATAAAGCGACTTGCCGTCCAGCTCCTCCTTTTCGTAGCGCACAATGTTTTGCAGCAGAAAGCGATAGGCGTTGTACCAGGGCAAGAAGACATCCTTGATTACGTCACGAACTCCCTCCTCCTTAAATCGCAGGTTCTCGGCGCGAACCACGGGCGAGTTGATCAGATACAAACGCAGGGCGTCTGCGCCGTACTTATGCACCACATCTATGGGATCCGGATAATTCTTCTTGCGCTTGGACATCTTCTGTCCATCGGCGGCCAAGACCAACCCATTGGCAATGAGGTTCTTGAACGGAGCCTTGTTGAACAATGCCGTCGAGATGACCAAAAGGGTGTAGAACCAGCCGCGTGTCTGATCAATGCCTTCGGCAATGAAGTCCGCAGGAAAGTTGTTCATGAAATCCTTCTCGTTCTCAAAGGGAAAATGTTGCTGTGCGAAAGGCATTGAACCGGATTCGAACCAACAGTCAAATACGGGCAGAATACGACGTAGTGGCGGATTTCCGGGCACCGCTGACGGTATCTCGATGTTATCTATGGTCTCGCGATGCAAATCTTCGACGAGTACGCCAGACAGCTCCGCCAGTTGCTTTATGCTGCCAACGACCACAGTCTCGTCCCCACTCGGAGATCGCCAGATGGGTATAGGTGTTCCCCAGTACCGATTGCGCGAAATCTGAATGGATAAATACATAACTTATCAGAGTGCAACTGGGGACAACTTTAATTTGAACTTACGGCCCAATCCCTCGCCTCTTTCAGCCAGTTACCGAAACGCTTCTCTTTTACAAAGTCCGGCACCCAGTATGTCTGTGAGCTGCAGGCAAGCAGGTTCTTGGACATGTGCTCCACGCGGACAAACCACGACGGAACCGCTTTGTAGATCAACGGCGTATCGGAGCGCCAACAGAAGGGGTAGCTATGCTTTACCTGTCCACTGGACACCAAGTTGCCGCTCGCCTTCAGACTGGCTATGATGTTCTTATCCGCATCCTTGACGTATTGGCCTTTGAAATCGGTCACCTCTGCCGTAAAGCGACCGGAGTCGTCCAGGGGGCAAATGACATCGCTCGACTTTGTGATTAAACCGGCCGCCAAGCAGACGCGGTAATCGTCCTCGCCAAAGTAAGGAGCATTGTGCACAATGCCCGTACCAGAGTCCTCTGTAACATAATCATCCACGAGCACACGGTACGCCTTCATCTCGTCACCGCGTTTTGCGAAGTAGGGAAATAGGGGCTTGTAGTGCAAACCTTTGAGTGTCGCGCCAGCAAACTTCTCCTTCACCTCATACTCTTCCTCCGTCTTGTAGACATAGGACAAGCGCGACTCTGCCAGAATATACAGGCGATCGGTCTTCACATCGCGCACCTTAAATGATGGGGGCAAAATGCATTAACATACGAGTGTAGATAATAATATGCATACGTACCTTCACATACGCCATTTTCGCATTGACGCAGCAGGCGAAATTCGACGGCAATGTCCACGGAGTCGTGGTCCAAACCAAGAAGTAGGTATTGGGCAGCGATACAGCCTCCAGGGCAACGACGACACATGGGTCAACCACTTCCTTGTAATTCTGATTCGCTTCAAAGTTGGAAAGTGACGTGGTGCAGGCAGTCGAATAGGGCATAACCTTGACTCCCTGATAGACCAGTCCCTTATCGAAGAGCTGCTTAAAAATCCACCAAATGGACTCCATGTACCACGGGTACAAGGTCTTGTAATCGTTCTTGAAATCAATCCAGCGACCCACGCGCGTCACAATGTTTTCCCACTCGTCAGCGTAGCGCATGACAATCTTCCGGCACTCGGCGTTGTACGCTGTGATGCCCATCTTGGCCACATCTTCTGGTCCTTTAATGTCAAGCAGCTTGTCAATCTCGAACTCAACGGGTAATCCATGGCAATCCCAGCCGAAGCGACGATCCACATGATATCCTTGTTGGTAGGCATAACGCGTCACAATATCCTTGATGGTGCCAGCCAGAATATGGCCATAATGCGGCAGACCGGTTGCGAATGGCGGCCCGTCGTAAAACGTGTATCTACCAATGACAGTGTTGAGAAGTTTCTTCGGCTGATGCAATCGACAGTCATACTTACTTCGGCTTTCCCTTTGAGAGCTGACTGCACTTCTCGAAAATCTTTTCGTCACGCCATTGCTTCAGCACATTTTCTTCCTCGGCCGGAAAGTTCATGTTCTCCGGCACACGACATACGTCGCTGCGCTCAAGTTTCCTTGTGGCGCTCATCCTAAGAGACTTTATCAATTAACTGCACACTCAAATATATTTATTCTATATATAAGTATGCTTACTTTTTATTTAAATGCGAATTCCAAGGCGAAAAACTGATGTGATGGCAACAGCATGTGCTCGATAACTCACCGCTCTCATAAATAGTTCGTACATATCGAAGTTATCGATAAGAACGATTGCTGATAAAACGATACTAGACATTAGGGATACTCTGAAATAATTATAAATATCGTAATAAATGTGAATTATCATTATCATACAAGAACGAAAGTAATGTCATTTAATGAATAATGAATGAATAATGCGCAACTCAAAGTATATAGAATATATATGAATTAATTAAATAACTCCAAGGAATAAATCTTAAATGTAATCGAAATCTCTTTAGCTAATGTAATATTTGCTTTAACTAAATTAAGCTTTCATTAAACATATGTTCTTTCGAATTATAATAATAAGTAACATTTAAAGTAACGAGTATTCACAAACAGAATCATGATACTCAATACTGTGACTCAGTATTTATTTTTAAAAATACTTTTATCGATAATCGAACGACGTAAAAACTAGAATGTGTACATTTAGCGTTGCCGTTTTTTATTAGCTAAATAAAGGTCAATAAATATAAATAAAAGTGCATAAAGAACCAACCAGTTTGAATAATCGTTTTTCGCGTATAGTTGGCGTATCTTACGCTACTTAAAACTTGTTATTATCAGAGACAACAAGAGCGTCTGTGTCTGTGACACAATTCATATCGAAAATGGCACGCCCAATTTTTCCCAATCAGCAGAAGATAGCTGAGAAATTAATCATTTTGAATGATCGCGGACTGGGGATACTAACGCGAATTTACAATATAAAAAAGGCATGTGGCGATACCAAGTCCAAGCCGGGCTTTCTGTCCGAAAAGTCGCTGGAGTCGTCGATCAAATTCATTGTGAAGCGCTTTCCCAATATCGACGTGAAGGGCCTCAACGCAATTGTGAACATCAAGGCGGAGATTATCAAGTCTCTGTCGCTCTACTACCACACTTTTGTCGATCTACTCGACTTTAAGGACAATGTGTGCGAGCTGCTGACCACCATGGATGCTTGCCAGATCCACCTGGACATAACGCTTAACTTTGAGCTGACCAAGAACTATTTGGACTTGGTTGTCACCTACGTGTCGCTGATGATTGTGCTATCCCGCGTTGAGGATCGGAAGGCGGTGCTGGGTCTCTACAATGCCGCCTTTGAGCTGCAGAACAATCAGGCGGATACGGGCTTCCCGCGTCTTGGTCAGATGATACTGGACTACGAAGTGCCGCTAAAGAAACTTGCCGAGGAGTTCATTCCTCACCAACGGCTGCTTGCGAATGCCCTGCGCTCCCTGACCTCGATCTATGCCCTGCGCAATCTGCCTGCCGACAAGTGGCGCGAAATGCAGAAGCTCAGCCTTGTGGGCAATCCGGCTATATTGCTGAAAGCCGTGCGAACGGACACCATGTCGTGCGAGTACATCTCATTGGAGGCCATGGATCGCTGGATTATATTCGGACTACTGCTGAACCATCAAATGCTGGGTCAGTACCCGGAGGTGAATAAGATCTGGCTCTCTGCGCTGGAAAGCAGCTGGGTGGTGGCGCTCTTCCGGGACGAGGTTCTCCAGATACACCAATACATTCAGTCCACCTTCGACGGCATCAAGGGCTACAGCAAGCGCATTGGCGAGGTGAAGGAGGCCTATAACACGGCCGTCCAGAAGGCGGCGTTGATGCACCGGGAGCGTCGAAAGTTTCTGCGCACCGCCTTGAAGGAATTGGCCCTTATAATGACGGATCAACCGGGCCTGTTGGGTCCGAAGGCAATATTTATATTTATTGGATTGTGTCTGGCGCGAGACGAGATTCTTTGGTTGCTGCGGCACAACGACAATCCGCCTTTGCTGAAGCATAAAGGTGAGTGACTCCGATATCTAAATGACTTGTCTTAAACTGGGCTTTATTAACAGGCAAGAGCAGTGAAGATCTGGTCGATCGACAGCTTCCAGAACTGCTGTTCCACATGGAAGAACTACGAGCGCTGGTGCGCAAGTACAGTCAAGTGATGCAGCGTTACTACGTGCAATATTTATCCGGCTTCGACGCTACGGATTTGAACATACGCATGCAGAGCCTCCAGATGTGTCCCGAGGACGAGAGCATCATCTTCAGCTCGCTGTACAACACCGCCGCTGGCCTGACCGTCAAACAGGTGGAAGACAACGAGTTATTCTACTTCAGGCCCTTCCGACTGGACTGGTTCCGTCTGCAGACGTACATGAGCGTGGGCAAGGCAGCGCTCCGCATCACGGAGCACGTGGAACTGGCTCGTCTGCTCGACTCAATGGTGTT
This sequence comes from Drosophila histrio, assembly GCA_958299025.2. Classification (NCBI taxonomy): domain Eukaryota; kingdom Metazoa; phylum Arthropoda; class Insecta; order Diptera; family Drosophilidae; genus Drosophila; species Drosophila histrio. The sequence goes on from OY729166.1 coordinate 27,790,332, forward strand.
TCACACACGAGTCGTGGACAACCTAGACGAGATCCTTGTGGAGACCTCGGATCTGAGCATATTTTGTTTCTATAGCAAAATGTTTGACGACCAGTTTCACATGTGCCTGGAATTTCCGGCACAGAATCGCTTTATCATTGCATTTCCGTTGATCTGCAGCCACTTCCAGAACTGCACGCACGAGATGTGTCCAGAGGAACGGCATCACATACGCGAGCGCTCACTGAGTGTGGTCAACATCTTTCTTGAGGAGATGGCCAAGGAGGCTAAGAACATCATAACCACCATATGCGATGAACAGTGCACCATGGCAGACGCCCTTCTGCCCAAACACTGCGCCAAGATTCTCTCCGTTCAGTCCGCTCGCAAGAAGAAGGATAAATCCAAATCGAAGCACTTTGACGACATCCGCAAACCGGGCGACGAGTCGTATCGCAAGACCCGAGAGGATCTGACCACAATGGACAAGCTGCACATGGCCCTTACCGAGCTGTGCTATGCCATCAACTACTGTCCCACCGTCAACGTGTGGGAGTTTGCCTTTGCGCCGCGCGAGTATCTCTGCCAGAATCTGGAACATCGCTTCTCGCGCGACTTGGTCGGCATGGTGATGTTTAACCAGGAGACAATGGAGATTGCAAAGCCATCGGAGCTGCTGGCCAGTGTTCGCGCCTACATGAACGTTTTGCAAACGGTGGAGAACTATGTGCATATCGATATCACGCGAGTGTTCAACAACTGCCTGCTGCAGCAGACACAGGCCCTGGACTCTCACGGAGAGAAGACAATTGCGGCACTATACAACACCTGGTACAGCGAGGTATTGTTGCGCCGCGTGTCCGCTGGCAGCATTGTGTTCTCCATCAACCAGAAGGCGTTCGTGCCGATCTCTCCGGAGGGCTGGGTGCCATTTAATCCACAAGAGTTTTCCGATCTGAATGAGCTGCGTGCTTTGGCCGAACTGGTTGGACCGTATGGCATCAAAACATTAAATGAGACATTGATGTGGCACATTGCCAACCAGGTGCAGGAGCTGAAATCGTTGGTGGGCACCAACAAGGAGGTGCTGATTACTCTGCGCACTAGCTTCGACAAGCCCGAGGTGATGAAGGAGCAGTTTAAGCGCCTCCAAGACGTGGACCGGGTACTGCAGCGCATGACGATTATTGGAGTCATCATCTGTTTCCGCAATCTTGTCCACGAGGCGCTGGTAGATGTGCTGGACAAGCGCATTCCCTTCCTGCTTAGTTCTGTTAAAGACTTTCAGGAGCATTTGCCCGGCGGCGATCAGATACGCGTCGCCTCCGAGATGGCCTCAGCGGCAGGTCTGCTGTGCAAAGTGGATCCCACCTTGGCCACCACACTCAAATCAAAGAAACCCGAATTTGACGAGGGAGAACACTTAACCGCATGTCTACTGATGGTCTTTGTGGCCGTCTCCATACCAAAGTTGGCCCGCAACGAGCATTCCTTCTACAGGGCGACCATAGACGGCCATTCGAATAACACACACTGCATGTCGGCTGCAATTAACAATATCTTTGGCGCCCTGTTCACCATTTGCGGACAGAATGATATGGAGGATCGCATGAAGGAGTTTTTGGCCTTGGCCAGCTCATCGTTGCTGCGTTTGGGTCAGGAATCTGATAAGGAGGCCACCCGCAATCGCGAGTCCATCTATTTGCTGCTGGATGAGATAGTCAAGCAATCACCCTTCCTTACAATGGATCTCCTGGAGTCCTGCTTCCCCTACGTACTAATCCGTAATGCCTACCACGGTGTCTACAAACAGGAACAAATACTGGGCCTGGGACTGTAGACCGCATGAGGTGGCAGCTGCGAGAAGCGCGTATTCTAATCCCGAGTATTCACTTAGTTTCTGCTAATCGATAACCAATCATTGTGCATTTTACATTATGCCAACGAATTACGAGTATAAAATTATTCTATTGTTAAACCTATATGATAATCCCTGATCAACATCTAAACAATGTCTAAACCATACCAGGCACAAGTATTCAGCATTTTGATACATTATTACGTATAAATAAAGTACATACTTATGTAAACCAAAACCAAATCATCCGATAATTGCCAGTACTTTTATTTGTCTGCGATCCTATGGAGTTCATTCAAAATTCCTGCAAAATGCAAATTATACGTATAGTACTTACAGTATTTACTTGCGTTTATTTTTATTAGTTGTGTGTATATTATATGTGTATTTAATTCTTGTTCATTACGCGTTTCTCGGCAAAAATCTCCACAATATTAAATTATTTGGTCACGTTTAATGTTACTTCTTAGGTTTGTGTACAAATACTTTTGTTGTAGGTAAGTAATAAAATATGTTTAGTTCTTCAATGTGAATTTGATTTCCCTAGCAAGTACATATGAAATTGTATTGTATTTTGTGTAAATTTCATTAAATAATTGTCAATTCCTCTACAATATTTATCGTTTCCACTTAATACCTTGTTAATGTCAAGTGTTGAGGAAATTTACAAAATCAATTATTCTCCTTAAGATGGTGCATTAAGTTTGGGATTATCTCTGTTTAAAGCCCGCTGTTTTACTATTATATTGTAAAAATGAAATGAAACTATTGGTGAAATATACAGAAAAGTTATTATATTTCGATCACTGAACTGAAAATGAAATGAAAACAATTTGTTAATTAGAAAAAAATAAATACAATTGTAACTCTCTTGAAGCGTCTCATCTAAGTGAAACCAATCAATAAACACATAATCCTATTCTGCTGAAGTCCTACAATATTTTTGGTTAAATATACCACAATCACTACTTGCTGCTAGAAAGCTGGCTGTATTTAATCGTAACAATATCTTTAGTTATCTACATTTATTTGGTATTAATTATACAAATATTGTATTATCAATGCGCTTTTCCAATATTTAACTAATTCTTATGATTTCTTCTTTAGATTGAAATTTGTTTGAAAATGTTAATTCTCTTAATTTTGTTAATTGCGTTCTTGCATTTGTTTTTCTTTTTTTTGCAATCAGTCAGTCAGTTTAGGCATCTGTTGACTTACAAATTGTCGTCATTGTCTTTTGTTTTGTTTGTTGTTTTCTCAATACAAAAAAATTACGAAATTCAAAGAGAAAGCATAGAAAACATATTTGTGTTTGTTTTGTTTATCTTTCCTTTTGTAATTAAATAAAATCGCAATGTTGCTAAACGTTTTTAAAGCTCTCGAGTACAAAAATCGTGTTAAATGAGAAAAGCTTCGAAAACTCCTTGCCCTCCTCCTCCATAGCATACATATTTAGATTTTTCCTGTATATCTGGCATTCCTCTGAAATATCCTGTGTATATTTTGCATTCTGGTTAACGCTTAACGCTAATTTAGCATAATATTTCGTATCGTAATATTAGTTCCTCTATGACCATTTTCATTTTTCGAATATAAAAGACTACAAATATGAGTTCGGGATACGTATGTCTGTCCCTCTATATGAATCCTTGAATGTGCTAGACGAATTCCTCCTGCTCCAACCAGGGATGCTGCAGGCACTCCGCTGCCGACGCCCTTATAACAGGATTGTACTCGAGCATTGGCAGCAGAAAATCGGAGAACTTCTTCGCCTCCACCGGATCCCAGTCGTATTTCTCCACCAACACATTCAGCAGACTCCAGGGCTTCAGTTTGGTAATGTTTCGTAGACTGCCTACAGTTAAGCATTCCCTAATATTACTGACAAGATCATCGGGTTGCAGGCATGAAGCTTACTTACCATAGCTCGTGAAGTACTTGAGTCCGTGCTTTCCACGTAAAATCACCGACTGTGGTATCGATCCGAGCAGCTCCACAATGTGCGCCAGATGATCCTCGTCACGGCTGTACGACTCTCCAGCATGAGGATCAAACAGATAATCCCCTGTGGCCAGCTCAAAGGCCAAACACGCTGTGCTCCAGATATCGGCGGTATAGTTATAGGGAGCACCCAGCAACACCTCAATGGATCGGTACTGTCGTGTCTGTATATCCTCCGTAAAGTGATGGTACTGTGGATTACGTACAATTCGCAATTGATTGCAGTTATCAAATAGCAATATAGGTATATGATAGCTTATGCGAAATCTAAGTAACTTTCAAATAATTACAAAAACTAAGAAAAATTTTAAGGAAACCAAAAATAGATGGAGGACATAAAGCAAATACTAGGATTTTAAAATTAAAATAACAATTCAGAGTACAAAAGTTAGTAAAAATCTATTTTATTAATATTGGAAAAAAGGAACATTGATTTTTACGACTCCGCTTAAATTTTCTTTTCAATAAGTAATATATGTTTTTCTATCAATGTGCAAACGCTTTTAAACCGAAACGATCATAGCAGATTTATAGTCATAAATGATTCTAAAATGTAAAATCTAAATAAATGGTTCAACTATTTGTGGAACTTAACCAAAATAGTAAACAGATGTAGAAAATATAAGAAAAGTCTAATTTGATTTAAGAGTTTTCTTATTTTTGCCTTCATAACAATAACAGTCTTTTTGGATGCCTACTTATAAGGTTACATGATTTGTGACATAATTTGTATATATTTGCAGAGAGTGTTATAATTTAGTCGCAAATTGTGTAGCGCATTAAAGGAGGCGTGGAGGAACCCATAAAGCATTTACTTATAATGTCCTATGATCTTATATTTTTAGTACATATGATATCATAAGCTGATATATGAACAATCGGTCGAAATTGATCGTTTAGTATGACAAACTATATTGTTTTATCTCACAGACTATGCATCTACTAGTTATGTCTTATACATCCTGATCAATTCGGATTACTATATCATATAGCTGCCATAGGAACGATATGTCGAAAATTAATGTATAGTATTATAATCTTAGTGATCTCTTGAGATATCTCAACAATTATTGTGTATTTGGATTTGTCTAATACATCGTAAAAAGATATAATAAAATTTAAGACTTTTCTTGATATCAAGTTCATCTTTTTCTTTGTGTATTCTTAGCATAATTTGTAAAAATCTCATATATATATATGTATATATACTCACATCGTAACAGGCATTGCCCAGATCGGCGATCTTTACCCTCACATGGCTGTTGTTGATCAGCGATTGTATTGTGTGCGTATAGGATTGGCTCTGACTCTGGCTCTGATTCTGCGAAGGAATTGCATTGGCATTGACATTTAGTTTAGCGGTTGTTGTTGTGGTTGCAGTGGTTGTTGTTGATGATGTTGTTGTCGCGGTGCCAGCTGTGGTTGTTGTCCTTTTATCACAACTGCCAATGTTGCTATTGTGATACAGGTCTATGCTTGTTGTTGTTGTTGTTGCTGCAGTTGTGGTTGCAGTTGTTGGCACGATATGCGTTAACGGGTAAGTGCACGTGCTGGTGGTGCTGCTGGGAGCTGGAGGTGGTGCAGTGGCAGTGGCAGGGACAGGGGCAGGGTCGGATTGCGATGTGGAGGAAGTGGATGTGGATGTGGATATAGATGTGGATGTGGACGTGGTAAGCGTGGTGGGGCTGTTGTTGCTATCGATCGTGGACATGTTGTTGCTGTTGTTCTGTTGTGTCGAGAACGTGCACGTGCTTTGAGTATTTGAGTTCGCATTCGAGTAGGTGGAGCAGATGTTGCTGTTGACATTCGAGTTGCTCACGGTGGCATTGGGCAGCTGCTTGTGTGTGTGTGAGTGTGAGTATGTATTAGGACATGTATATCGATCACACAAGGAAGGAAAGAAAAGAAGAAAAAGAACACACAATTTTTTTTTTTTTTTGGTTTCGGTGCAATGCAAAAAACACTCGTTGGACGGGTATTCAAAGTTGGAACTATCCATTCGCAGTCCAACTGTGAATCTCGAGCCAATTATAAATGAAAGGCTGCTTCGGCACTCAATATCGCAATCCCGGACAGATATTGAATGCCGCTTGAAGCCACAGAGCAGTACAACATTCAGAGCATACATAAATGGGCGGCACAACATTCTACACGGTTTCTTAAGCGATATTTGGCTCAGGTATTGCAGCATTATGGCTAAAAGCGTGAGGAACGGTTACAAAAACATCTAAAGCTAAAGCCAGTTGTATACATAAACATCAATATCATAACATGTTGGTTTTTGGGTTTGTGTAATTCTCGGCATGGTTTAATTTGTTTTTAAAATAACATAAGCATAATTAAAATTAAATTAATACGAGTACTCTTATTTATTTGTATGGATAAATGATAGATAGGCATTCGATTGAATAATGGATCATTAATGGATATTCTACCAATCCCTATTCCCAATCATTTAATTAGTAACGAGAACTTTTAACTAAGCAGTTAACGAGTTAACAAATCAGGAGGGAGAAGGGAAGCAGAGCTGCTTTAGTCCCACTCTTTCCCATTCCCAATATCTAGCAAAGCGTCAAACACAATTACAGAACGAGAGAACGCCAGAAATATCCCCCTCTAGGGGGAAGAAGCGCATAGACTTTACCTTATCCGGATTGAGACAAACGTTATTTGTACTTAGACTAACGTCGTGATCGGTAGGCGTGTCGCTGGCAATGGTGCTATTATCACCGAGGGTGTCGGTGTCTGTGTCCTCGTCGAGGTCGCGGTCAATTGAAGACTGCTCGGCGGATAAGGCGAATATGGCAAATGAAAATGAAGAGTTTCCCAAAAGAAAGCAACAAGGAAATCAAATCAAATTAAGAACATATGAAACATACATATACATACACAGAGCGAAAAAAGACGGACTACTATTAAGTTCTAATGATCTCGAATTAAGTACTTGCGTTTCTGAAAAGTACAATATCAGTACGACGTACTGAAAGTATAAGCATTTTTTAATCAAATTCCAATCAGCTTGATATAAGATAAAATAATCTTGAATCAAGTAAAAGTCTAGGCTTACTAGAAATTAGTACGGAAATTATATATATAAGCTTAGAGGTTGCGTTCTACAGACCAAGTTTGTATAATTTGAAATCAAGATTTGTATATCTTAAATCCATTTAAAGTTCGCTTACTTTGAATTCTCAAGTGATTCTAGCTCGTCTGCTATGAGGAGAAGTTTAATGGACACTAAAAATGACGGTTACATTTAACAGAATTAATTCTTTCGCCAGTCCTCACTTACTTTCAACATCATCAAAACCTTTAATACCCACTATGATAATGTGGATAATTTGATCAGGCTGTGTGAGATGTTGCGTGAGATTGAACATAATTATTTCAAGAGCCTGTTATAGTTACAAATACAATTTACACGAGTTATGTTCTTATTTATAAGAATTTTTTGAGCTCCGTTTCAGAGTTTCAATGACTCGGATAAAGTTTGGCACTTTTATTAATTGTACCACCTAAAAAAAGGTAAATGAATTAAGATTGAGATGCTCGAGTTTAATATTTGCAATCCTAGTAAGAAATTTGTAAATTTGCAAATGGTCGCTTTTAACTACGCACTTGATTATTTCGCTCTGTGTATGCACGTATGTATGAAAATATATATGAGTACGTATATGTATGTGTGTGGTTCGTGGTTGAGTGCAAACTGTTTAAACCGACGCGACGCACACCTGTCTGATGAGCTGGAAAGTGCGTAGGAATCTGAATCTAAAGCAGGGCGAGATGGGAACTCACCTTGGCAGTGATTTTCTTCTCGGCCCGATAACGATTGCTCAGGTTCGTCGAACCTCCGATAATGGGACTGTCAACTCCTCCCCCCACACCGAGCAAGCCAATGCCGTTGCACTCGTTGTCGCCCAGGAGACTCGAGTACTTGGAGGCCAGCGATGAGGTGGTGTTGGAGTTGAGTGTGGACGAGGTGGTGGTGTCGTCCTTGTCCAGCGAGGACATGACAATGGCGGCCAGTGGAGTCGATGATGTCGAGTTGTTCGCTGTGCTGTTGCTTGTGTTTGTGTTCGTTGAACCATTCGGCTCGATGAGCGGCCACTTGGCCCGAGTCTTCGTCTGTTTCTCAATCGAACTAACTGCAGAAGGATAAAGAAATTAATTAGGGCATAAGTCAGCGTAACACACTATCAAATGGTTCTCTTACTATACGAATCGGGAAAATCGGCGCCCTTCACTCGCAGGCTGTTGATCTCATCATCGATCTGTTGATTCATCGCCGCGGCATTGTCGATCACCAGCAGAATGTTTTCGGGCTTAATGTCCGTATGGATAATGCTGCACTTGCTGTGCAAGTAGTCGAGTCCCTCGAGCACCTGTTTGATGATGTTGCGCACCTGGGAAATGGCCAGTCCCTGGTAATTGTTCTTCACAATCAGCTTGTACAGGCTGCAGCCGAGGGCCTCGAAAACCAGGCAGGTGTGCACACCGTTGACTCCCCGCACTGTAAAGTGATTCATCAGTCGCACGATCCTCTCACGCTTGACGTCGAGGGAATCTGCATCGCGTATTGCCTCCAGCAGCCGAATTTCATCTGCTGCAGTCTCTATGTAATGTGGAGCACTCTTAACCACCTTGAGAGCCACATACTTTTCATCTCTGTGTGAATTAAAGAAGTGGGATGTGAGTAACCGAAACGATCGCAACTTTTCGAAATACCTACTTGAGATCTCGGCACAACCACACGGTGGAAAAGTGTCCCCAGCCGAGTTTGCGCACCACCCGAAACCGATTGTCAAATATGTCGCCAATGACCACCGGATGATAGCCACCACGGCAGTATTGCGAGGCGTCCTCCTGCTCCTCGTCCGAGCCGTAGAGACTGCTGTCCGGCGAGTCTGGGTAGATCTCGTCTGTGGTGCTCAGCGTGCCACGTGGCTCCGAACTGAAAGTACGCAGAGAAAAACATTAATCTAAAATGCAAGCTTTAAATTCCTGATATTAGCGGATATTTTTCAATATTTATGTATTGAGGCCGTAATTTAATAATAATTAAATGACAATGATTCAGTATTAAAATAAAGAAATAAGCCTATATTATTTGAATCAAGTACAAACTACGTATATGAATCCCGATGATGATACACAGATAAGAGAAATGGTTTGTTTATTTTTCAGAAAATAAGACCGGAACCGTCACCCGACATTAACCATTTAAAATCTAGTACCGAAAACGGAACTTAAACTTGTTTGCAAAAGTTATTGTCTTGTTTTATGTATAATTTTGAATTATATTAAATATTTATGTACATAAACATTAATACATTTTTGATCCCTAACATTTTGAATTTTAGACATTATATTGTACCGGAACCGAATGGAAAAATCCGATATAGATCTTATTACCGAAATACTCGTTTCGGTATGTACCGACACCGAAACTGGAACCGATATTAGTTTCGATCTAAATCACTTGTTTCTTTTTAGACGAAATTTCTTAGTTCTGAGACCTAATGTCTTAAAAATGTGTTGAGAGCCGAAAATTCCTATTTTCGTATTTATGTATTTTTTGTTGTTTCTCTTAATGTTGTCATATTTTAATAAATAAAATATTTCAGACAAATGATCTTGATTTTAGCAGTATTTGGTACTCGGTATAAGATATTGGGACTGATTTTATGCCTCAACACCGGATTATTCTGTTCTGCGTCGTCATCGAGGCTTCCCAGTTAGTTCATGAATATTTACTATGAAATGTCCAGTTTAATTTTCCCCCAAAGCAAACCAAGTGATTTTATCCAGACACGCACATGAATGTAACCAAATCCACATCCTCTTGATCGACGGTCGCGGTAGCTGTGACCTTGTCAATGTCTTGGGTGTCCACTTTCTGCTGCTGTTGCTCCACAAGAGCCGGCGGCAGACGAATCGTCAGGGGCTGCTCCCTGGGCGCTAAGTAGTTCTCCAGTACACACTCCCTTGGCGAGATTGGCTCGAAGTTCAGCACGGTTCGCCTGTGACCTTTGTGCCGCTGCGATTGGTGACGCAGTGCGATGAGTATCGGTCCGGCCGAGACACAAATTCGCTTCTTGGTGAACCGCTTGCGACGTCGCTTCTCTTCCACCTCCAGCATCGCCTCGACAGCCGCCTCTTGCGCCGCCCGTTTCTCCTTCTCCGAGACAAAGTTAAAGTCACAACTGAGCTCCTTGGTGACTTCGGATGCGGAACTGGAAGGTTCATTTACCACAGTGCTGTCACTGCTCCAACGTTTTAGCAGGTGCATCAGGTAGAGAAAGAAGAGGAGCATGCAGAATTTCAGGCCATAGACGAAGACTTCATCTTGTGACAGAGTGCCCACGATTTCCCCGAGCAAATGATTCACTCTACTCGCAAAGATCGAGAGCAGCTGATAGTAGTGGACATAGTTCTGTCCAATGATGCTCCACGGTTCTGTCGACACTGTGGCATTCGCCTCCTTGGGGCAAGTGGCTGCCATGTCCAGCTCCAGCTCCGAGCTGTGCATCCACCAACTGTCCATTTGGATTGTGTTTTTATTCAATGTTCGACGACTTTATTGGATTTTGCGCTTTCCGTTTTCCGCTGTCCGCTTTCCCGCCTACATTGCACCCAAGTGCAGTAACGAGGAGCACAGAGGGGGTAATTCCGACGACCTTGACTTTCCTATGCGTTGGCGGCTTGCGTTAGTTTTCGCATTGTTTTCGCACGCTTGCAAATAGTTTGTACTCTTATTTTTTTTACTATTGAAGACGCCTTACATAACGCTCGCTCGCGCCGAGGAGGTGGAGGTCGAGGTGGTCGTGGATGTGGACGTCGACGACGACGTGGAGGTAAATAAATAAATCGCACAACGCAAAAATTTTAATTATGAAAAGTATCTGTATCTTTTTGCTCGACGACCGTTTCGTTCGGAAGCATTGGCGAGAATGTTGAAACGCTTCTGTTTTCCCATTTTCCCCAACAAATGAGCGAGCCAAAGTTAAAGAATTCAATTCGTGCCGACGTATAGCTCTTGTTGCCATTGTTGTTGTTTTTGTCACTACTAATACAAATAAGTAGGCATACAGTTAGTAAAGTAATTGTATTGACAAGGCAAAATAGTCACATATTAGTATATTTTTATTTTAACTAATGGATAATAGATTAATGGATATTTAATATTTTAACTAACTGTGTGAGCAAATTCAATTATTTTTTTTTTTAAAAAAATATTATCTTTCTGGGTTTTTCTTAGTTAATTGTTATTTTATTATAGAGTCAAAAAAAAAGTAAAATATTTTTAAAAACTAGAAAGAAATATGTGATTTTTAATTTGCTCAAAGCAATTACTTGACAAACTATATGTATGTATATACTTACATATATACAAAATAAAAAAAAGCCACATAATTGTTAATTTTTAAATAAGTAGTTATGCCTAATGAATCGCATTACTTCCTTTTTGAACTCGTTCTGCAAAAACGAGAAGCAACTTTTATAAAAAAAAGAAGAAATACCATACAAAAAAACGAGGAACTGGAAATTAGTTATAAATAAAATATAAGCATTTACTATTTTACCTAACTGTATGCACAAAATTAAAAATGTACATATTTTATTTTGATATGACCTTTTCTGTATTTATTTCAATTTATTTTATTGTAATTTCTTAGAGCTCTTAGAACAAATTAATTCAAATAAAAAAAGATCTATTCGGTTATACTATTTGTAACATCGAAAAACAAGTGAACAAAACTTACAAGATACCTTACTGAAGTAAAATAAAATAAAAATAATAAAAAACTAAAAAAACAATAAAAAATAAAAGGAAATAAATATTAATACAGTCGATAATACAATATAGAATATTTGTAAGATAGAATTCTTTAAAAGTGTTGTGTTTCTATATAATTAAAGAACTCGATGTTGCGATGCTAAGTAATCTTTATTAACTGAAAACCAAAGTTGGTGTAGCTCTGGCTTTGATATTCAGATGAGCTTTACAAGCGTATTGCTCAAAGTTCTCTAGATAATTAAGTGTATGTGTTACTTGTACAGTTTTTTTCAAATAATAGGTACTTTTTGTTTGGGTTTGATTTTTCCACTTTGCGTTCTCAATAAAAATGCACGTTTAGCGAAGCAAATACATTTTCAGGAACGTTATCTTTTGTCCCGACAAATTTGTGCAGTACTTCAACTGTCTACTGCAAAAGTGAGAACTGTGGCAAACATTACTAGCATAGCACCAGCCTAACCCTATCCCCAGCATAGAGCCAGTCTTTCCCAAGTATATTACCAGCATATCCCCAGCCTATAGCCAGTCTTTCCCCAGCCTATCCCCAGAATATCCCTCGCCTGTCATGTTTGCCAAATTTTAAATGTCTCGCTTTAAAATTGACTTACAGCCTATGTCCAGTCCTGAAAAACTTCTGAGTTTAAAATCGATCGTGCTAAAATGTATAGGATACATTGAGACTAGGGTAGCTATCATTTTTGTCAAATTTTAAATCTCTAACTTTAAAATTGACCTATAGCCAGCCTATAGCCAATGTCCAGCCTGTAGACTGTGTTCAGCCTATAGCCTTGAATAACTCCTGAGTTTATTATCCGATCGAGTTGATGCAAACATTACTAGTGATGACGTTCTCTTTAACGATTCTTGTAAACAAATTTATAATTTGGGAATACTCCCAAATAAATTTTTACGTTTGTTTTGGCAACATTAAAAAATCGAAAAAAAATCGTTATATGTAGATTGAAAACGCATGTGCGTATGAGTTATGGGCGTGGAATAAAATCGCAAGACATTCTAAATATTGCACAAAATTGAAGTGTTCTGGAAATTAATTTATTTATTATTTATTATTATTATTTATTTATTTAGTTGCGCCACAAGACAAAGCTAATTAACCATAAATTAATTAGCACAAATTTCAATAATGGTAATAATTTTAATAACTTCAGTTGGGTCTTCTATCTATTTACTCTGTAACGCTGCTCAATTCATTTGGGAATCAACGCTGAATAAATATACATTTTTATTTTGTGAAAACAATTACTTGACCAACTGTATGTACACATATCACATATTTTATTATAAAAAAATATTTACTTTTTTGTTATTTTATTTCTCTTTTATCTTTTTATATGATAGATTCTTACAGCTCTTAGAAAAGTTAATAAAATGATACATTGTGTTTACTTATTTTTAAAAATATACATCTAATATGTGAATTTATAATTTTGTCACAACAATTAGTTGACTAACTGTATGCACACATTGGCTGCCAGAGTATTCAACCAAATACACACATCCACATCTGCATATGTATGTATATTCTTGGGTATCTATATTTTGGCGTCATTATCCAATGTACTTCATCAACTCGTCGTCGTTGCTGTTGTTGACGACGGCGGCAAGTGCCGGTCATGGAAAACTACAGAGAACCACAAGCAACATCATTATCATCAAGTGAATGATCATAATCGTTGCGATATCTTAGGCACTGTGCCAAAATTTGCTCTATAGCGTCATTGGAGAGGGGTATTCAACTTGAAGGATTTCGATTTAGACTTTGAATAATTCCCAAGAGGTACAAGAATGTGTTTTTGTGTGTGTGTGTGTGTGAAATACATGTCTTTAATTTAAAGTTTATAAAAAGACCAAGCTGTCTGTGAGTATTGATTTCCCCTTCTCCGACTAGCTTAGTCCGCCTTTGTTGCCTCCATAAAAAAAACACTTGCTCCATGCATGACTCACCCTAATGCACAAAGAGAAACACGCACCTTGCATCTTATGCTTTGTTTCCCTTTTCGCTCAAAAGCAACTGAAATTCTCAGCCTCTGCTGTTGTTGTTATTGTTGCTGATTCCTCAATATTATTATTTATAGATGTGGCATATAAAAATAATAAATCGCTGTAAAATATGTGCAGATAAACACACGAGCTTCGTTTGCGTGTGTGTGTACTATGTACAACGAAAAACGTCATAGTTTGCTCAAATGCAGCATAACGGTTTGCATGTATGCATGAGTGCGTGTGTGTGTGTGTGTCATTACGCATGTGATTGTGACTGCAGGAGGCACGACGCCCGTTTGTCGTCACGTGGCGATTTTGCGGTTAAAACAAATTAAAAACGTAAACAAACCAAAGTAACCATTACGTAGTACCTATCATGTAAGTATGTATGTTAGTTTGTATGTAAGTCTGTATGTAACTAGGTGCAAGTGTGACTACACACGCGTGAGTGGGTGGAAAATAAAGTTCGCTGTGAACCAACAGCATATATACATACAAAATACTGTGGAAATTGTTGCCCTATTTGCTCAGTGAAAGCACAGTGGCGCAATCTGTGTTAAAACTAAGTTATCTTTTAATATTATGCCTGTACAAAATCCCAATTCATGTTTAATTCTCCAACATACAATCTGAATGATGACATTCGTTGCCATTCGCTTTGTCAAATTTCAGTATTTTTATATCGGACACACAAAATTTTATCGATATAAACAGCTGATGCTAGCAAAAAATGAGCGCAAAACTTAAATTTCAGAAAAGTGCCTGGATTTTTGGTGAAATCACGGTTATAAAATACTCGATATTATTGCTACAACATTTAACATAATTATTTCAGGACCTTTAATAATAATAATTCAATTTATTTATTAAAATAGAGCTTGTTTATAGACCGAGCAGTTGTACTTGACAAATGGTCGTGTAAATCCAAAAATCGGGCACATTCAAATGTGAACGAGTGAGCCAACTGTTAATGCTCGTGGAAAGACCCTATAAGAAACTATAACCTCTGAGATATTATTTATAACTGAAATAAATCTAAATATTTCCGTCTAACAACTATGATTATAATATTTAAAGTTATATTTAGCATTTTAAAAGTAGAATTTTTATTTCCTAATTTAAATTTTCAAATTAAATGTTTCCTAGTTTTGTTTTCCTAATTATTGTTTTCAAATGTTAACATCGTTGAATAATTATCTTTAATCTATAGGGAATCACGTGCTCCAATTATATTTTAATAATACATACAAATTTTAATATTTTTAAATAAATGCAATAAAATGTATATTTTCATGAATGTAAGTACTTCCTAAGCGATCAGTTGAATAACGGCAATAGTATATGCCAATCTATACCACTGTGCGCCTGGGAACGAAAGCACTTGGCTCGACCTGTCAACACAGAACCGAGAAGTGCTCAGTGACTCGATGAATTTAATTGAGCCCACGTCGCGACGTGGCACGTGGCATATGCCAATGAAGCATCTAAAAATGAGTTAAAACCTATGACTAAGTGGAGGTGCTACTTACAGGCTGACGAAAGGTACTCGACTGAGCTGCGTTGGTAGCAATTTATTCATGGAGAACGATTAATACAATATGATTGGTAAATGAATACAAATGGTGTAATAACACCATACATTAAATAAAATGTAATTCAGGAGAACAACAATTTCAGAGACTACGTAATAAGGAATACATACAACTATTCCCCGGTTAAAATCCTACATTAGGACTGGAAAAGTTAATCGTAAATCGAATTGCCGCAAAATGTGTTTTCGGTACACAAATAATTTTATTTTGCTTGGGAGAATGTTATGAAAATTATGGTATTAAAATCGTTTTAGCGTTAAATCGTTAAAATAAATGTCCGTTAAACGGACCATACGGATATGCGATTTTGTTAGATTTATCAATGACTAATACTTGTGACTTCTTTTCAAGGATTCGGAAAACACATTAAACAGTCAAAAATACGTTACAACTGACGCACGCTAGGTGGCGCTAATGCTGTTTTCCTTGTTCCGCAAATCTGTTTAACAGTTTCTTGAACTCCTTTGTCTAATTTTGGTAGCGAAACACATAGATGACAAAATTAAAAATTAAAATCTGCAAAGCGGAAACGAATTTTAAAAGCAAATTGAAAGCTCAACCTGCAAAGAGTAAAAAAAATCTATGGTACAATTAAATCGAATGGCCTCGAATTAAAAATTTACAATTTTAAAAATCCATACTTTATTAAAGTGCGAATTACAGAGAATGGGCACAAGAATTCCTTAGCTAAGTAATATTGATATAGAAAAGAGTATGAAATCAAGTAGAGCACTAGATTTACTAGAAATGAGTACACAAATCCGATATATACAGTATATATATATTCGAATCTCAAAAAGGTTTAAACAGGGAATACATACAGAACAAGTTCGTAAAGTCTTAAATCAAGATTTTAAAATCTTCAATTGATTTTACGTCGATAGCTTAGAATTCCCAAATGGTTCTTGTCTGCTATGAGGAACAACTCACACTTCCACACTAACAGAAAATTTTAAAATACACTATGATCATTTGAATTCTTTTACTTACCTATTTCAAGAACATTTTACACATACCAATTGAGTTTACACGATTTTGTTATCCGAGTTTATTATCCGATCGCGATGAAATTTTCAGGATACGTTGGAACCCTGACACTCCTCTGTGTTTCAAAAATTTTGTTTTCGATTTACGGAGGCGGAAGGGGGCGTGTCAAAATTTTAAGATAGACTTGATCTGCCTAGCCCATAGACGAACCACCACACCAAATTTGGTGACTCTAGCTCTTATAGTCTCTGAGATCTACGCGCTCAAACAGAAAGACTCGGCTGGTGATGCTGATCAAGAATATATATACTTTATGGGGTCTGCCGGACTTACTTCGGCCTGTTACGCACATTTTGACAAACTTAATAGACCCTATTTACTTTTTTAAAGTAAAGGGTCCAAAATTAAAAAAGATAACTGTTTTGAGATTTTAAATTGTCTAGAGTTTGTAAACATTTTTATCACCAATTTTATACTCTATGTATATATATATATTCTTGATCAAATCACTAGCCACGTCCGTCAGTCCGTTCGAATGAACGACAGGATCTCAGAGATGGTAAGAGATGATTCCCGACTGTTCGGCTTGTTTTCATTAGGCAATCGAAATTCTATAGACATTTGGAAGCCGAAGCATACAAAAACAAGCCTATAACTATTACGAAATCAATATTAAACGATTTTGCGTAACCGGTAACCGAAAGCCACAAGGGAACCAAAACCGAAACCGATACTTAAACAGACATACTTTCCGGTTTGATTTCCTGGAGTTGAGAACGAGCTAAGATCTATGGCTAAAGGGGAGCTACTCACAGACTGACGAAGGGTCCTCGCAGTGCCGGCATATCGCGGCGCCGGTTGAGCGGCGGTGAGAGCGACAGGGAGAGAAAGTCCTGCTGGGCCTTGTCTTCGTCGACGATACTCGTCGGGGTGCTGTAGATGCGAGTGGTGGGCAGGTAGCCAATCTGCTGCAGGAAGTCGTCGCGGTACGAGAGCTTTGTGGTCGACTGCGAGGATGTGAGCGTGCCCAGCGACAGTGGCTGGTGTGCTGCACCCGCCCCATGGTGATGCAGATGAAGATGATGCGCGGATGTCGGCGCTGCCACATGGTGATGGGGCATTGGATGGAAGTGGGGATAGGGAATAGGTCCAGGTGCCGTTGTGGGCGCATTGCCCGCTCCATAGCTGTGTCCATGGGCGTGCGACAAAAAGGGCGGTGCTATGATCTTATCGTCGAAGCTACGCCGAAAGCTGAATCCCTTCAGCGAGTTGCTGTAGTTGCGGTGCGACAACGGCGAGCTGCCCAGATCAATGCTGGCCGCCGGACCGAGCAGCTTCATGGTGCTCAAATAATTGGGTGATCCACTGCCCGCCGGACTCAGTGTCTGCGTCGGCGTCGACGTCTTGCCACTGGCTGTGGCGGTGGCACTGCCCAGCATGCTGAGGGCCGGCGAGGTGCGCAGCTGGGGACTTCCGCCGGCTGTTGTTGCTGCAGTGTTGCTGCACACCGAATTTCCCGCCGACAGCGGCGGCGAGATGGCGCTCAGAGTTGAAATGCCGCTGTCGCTGCTGCAGATGCCGGCCGGCAGCGTGTGCGTGTGTGTGTGATTGTGATGTGTGTGCGTCGGCGAGATGAGATGATGCTGATGTTGATGCGGATGCTTGTAGCCGCTGCCCGCACTGCTGTCACCTCCTGCCGCTCTGCCGCCGTTGGCAGCACTCACCAGACCGGCCATGCCGCTACTGGGCAAAACCGGAGCCAGCTTGGCAAAGTGCCCGCAATGCCCGTTAGCGAGAAAGTCGCCCTGATTGTCCTGCGTTTCCTGTTTGCGGAAAATCCTTCTTTGTCGAGCGATGTTGGTTATTGGGGAGTGTCGCCTCGTCTCATGGCGTCTTTGTCTTCGTCTTTGTCGTCGTCCACATCGTTGTCGTTCTTTGTCGCTGCTTCTGGTTCGGTTTAAGCGTTTAGGCTGCCAGGCTGATTTCCATTCGGAGTCATCGCAATTAAATTTCACGTAGCACACTTTTGTGCGTAGGAAAATCAATGAAGCCCCTGCCTATAAAACATTTCAATGCATTTTAAGCAGCCTTTTCCATTTTTCGCTTTGTAACCCAAATTGCGCATGAAAAATCAACACACATGTACACCGTACACACACATGCACACACGCACACACACGAGCACCAACACCAACACGAACGCCTGTAATTTTTCAGCAACTATTTGCTGGGTTTGATTTTCGTTTCTTCCGTTTCGCCCCCTGTCCGCAAATAATGTATTTAGCTTCCTTTTGCAATAACAAATGAACTTTATGGAATTTTCACTTCTCCGATTTGACTGTGCAGCATCAAGAATTAATAAAAAATAAGTGTTAATTCCACTCTGAATTTTCAGTTATAGCTTTTCAATGCGTCGCGCACGAACTCTCCGACTGCCTATCGGTTTCTGACCCGTAAAAACTCTGCAGCGAAGTTTCGCCGCGCCACCTCCACTTACTGCCCAGCCTCAGGCCTCTCTCAATCACTTGCTCTCACTGCGCATGCGCCGCATTTACTGTTACTTTCGAGCACTGCAAAGGCATTTCAGGCAAAGCACCAAAACAAAACAAACCAATGCAAAGAGAGCGAGCAGTGAAAAAGCTTACTGTCATCTGCCGCCTGAGTCAGCTGTCAAAAGTTCCGTCATAACAGTATCAACAAACTGGACGCAGCCGTGTGTTTGTTTACAAAATGCCCAAAAACGGTTAGGCAAGAAATAAAAGAGCCCAAATGCAGTGTTGCCAATTCAGCTATTTCACAGCCAGTTCTGTAGTTTTGCTAATAGCGGCTGGCGGGAATTATAGCTAAAATTTGTTGTTTAATTAAGAGACTCTTATTCAAAATACGCCACAATTACAAATTTTGTGGACAAAATACATCTTCACACAATTAATACAATTTGTGCGTGGAAAATATAAGTGCGACAGCAGGACACCCTGGGTTACAGTCGAAGCCGACTGCGAAATTCATACATACGCGTTCAAACACGCTGCAAAGTTGCGTAAAATTGTTTTTAAATCAATTCCGAATTTATTATCCGACCGCGATGAATTTCACACATCGGGAAACGGTGCTTGTCATGTGTGTCAAAGTATGAGGCTTTAGCTTAAAACATAATTTTTTAATTCGATTTTAAAAAAATGTATTTTTCATTTACGGGAGCGTGCCAAAATTTTACAACAATCTAGTTCTGATTAGACTATAGACGAACCCACATACCAAATTTGGTGTCTGTAGCTTATAGTCTCTAAGATCTAGGTGATAATGCAGACGGACGGTCGGACATAGCTTTATAGCTGGGCCGTCGATGCTGATATATGGGGTCTGTCAAACTTAATTTTTTCCTGTTGCTCGCAAACTTAATAGACCCTTGGTAAGTTTCTGAAATACAGGGTCAACAAACATTCATAATAAACATAGGTTTAGTTTTCCCAAAGTTAGGACATTTGAAAGATTCACTAAAGAGACAAAGGGAGAGTGTTGTCACCAAATCAAAAATTGGGAGTTAATACTGATCGGCTGTTGATTCTTATCCAGATTATTACATATGCGAGTATGCTTTATAGAGTCAGAGTTCTCTCCTTATGACTGTTACATACCGATTGCACAATATACACATTTTAAATGGGCATAGGGAATAAAAAACAACTTAAAAACTGTAATAGCTTTATATCTGACTTTTTTGAAAATTGTCTAGCTTTTTCTAGCTATTTTAAAATGTTCATATTGCCTTCTTAAGTCCTGCAAAATGGGCATCACTGCGAAATTATAAGCTTTTGTGAAACTTGATGTAAGAAACTATCGATGTATCAAACATCGATATGTTTCCCGATGTTTACCGATACCTCGATGTTATGTTTAATCAAAAATATTTGTAAAGATACAATTGTTCATCATTGTTCAGTTGAGTCAAAAAGCGAACGATAAAATTGGATTCAAATGAACGATGAACTAGATGATCTACAATCAGTTTGTTATCACACTGTAAAGATTTAAATTGTTAATATTAAAACATTATCGTCTTCTTGCTATTTTTTGTTTGAAATTATATTGATGCTTTAAAAAAAAATTTGTGTCGTAATATTGATAAATTCAATCGTACATGTTTATTTATAAACTAGCGTTAAAAGAAAATAAAATTTAGCTGCTCTTTAACATCGAGGCATCGTAAATTTGAGCCCGAAGCATCTTAGTTTACATCCCTACCGTAGATAGCCTTAGACACCCTTCGATATACCCTTTTTACGCCAAAATTCAAGAGATGAATAAACAAGTTCATTGGTTTATATAGTAATTTATTGATTTCGGTTTCATTCTGTTTGTGGCAAATTTAAATTTGAAAACAATTGTTAATTTTTAAATGTAAATTTTGGAATTGTTTGTAGTTTTTTTTTGTTTTTCTTTTGGACTCGTAAGAACAATAAATACACACGCAAAACTTTAAAATTTAATTATCATTAATTGAATTTTATATAGTAGTATATATGTATTGTATAGTTGTATTGTATTATATTGCAAGTGTGTATATACTGTATACATAATTTGCTGGTTCTTCATAATTGATATCAGTGATATAACATGTATGATATAAAATTTTGGGACTAATTGCGTTAATTTACAAAATACATATATGCATGGGAGAAGAATTATTTGTTATCGAATAAAATACTTGTATGCTAACAAAACGCTAAAAATCCAATACATTTTGAAATAATACATACATTGAAAACATCTCTAATGTGCAATACTTTTTGGACAATATTGTACTTGTAATTTTGGTTAACATTTTGATTAGGAATACTTTTAGAGTGACCGGGATTATTTAAAAATTATTTACTTGTTTAAAGCGATTAGATGAATCGCAAGAGAATGTCAATTTCCATTTCTTCAACGTCACCTTCGAGTGCAATTCTAGGCTGTTTAACTTGACTTATGTATTTACATTTGCAGTTAATAACAATGGGCCTTCTTTCCTTCGATTCTGTCAGGTCAGCGACCCATCGTTTAACAATAGCAACAGTTTATTGGATTCTTTACATACATATTTTAACAATTTCGTTATAAACCTATTTAGAAAATCAGATAGACGTCAAATGGTCACAGGTTTCGTACGCCACACGAAAGTTTGATCAGATTTAACAATAAACAATTACAATTTTTCTTAGCTATGGGCAACACGCACACACAGACACACACACTCACAAATGTCAACTAAGGTTAAATTTGTATAATATAAATGTGATATACATAAGTATAAAAGTTAAGCTTGCAGTTTACAGTTGTTCACAATCCGATTCAATCAAACAATGGGACAGCAATAGTTCGATGAATTTACAATTACTTTTCGCTTTATAGGCATACTTTAAGTGTATGTATATAATTATTCAATTAATTTAACTTTGTTCTCAAACTCACTAAGGTTGAAATATATTTGTAAATACATATATATATATTATGTTGATACTTGTTTACTTTATGTATATGCAAATAACACTTTCGGTAAGTATCTAATTATCAAGTGTCATAATTGATTAGATTAAATAACTACAGAAGTGTGTTATGATTATTGATTACATATATAATGATATTTGATGTACATATGTGTATGCAGCTGTTAGCACAAGCAATGCACCTGCTGTAATGTTATAGTTCGAATTGTTTTCAATTCAAGTTGCATTTAGATGGCGTTAAGTGAACTCTAGGATCATGGAATTTATGTACTTGTTGTGTAATTGAATAGTTTGTATCGGACCGATTGAAACTGGACAGCTGCCGCTTTACAATCAACATCATATTTTAAATTAGAATTATGTTCTAAAGCTTATAATAAATATAAGTATGTATGTATATATTTTCCAACTGTATAACATACCAAATTAACAAATGGATAAATTTATTTAAATATATAAAATGTGTGTGGCTGTTCAAAACGCTCTCATGAATTGGGTTTGTCTCGCTTGAAGCATGAACCTAATATTTTT
Source organism: Drosophila histrio (assembly GCA_958299025.2). Lineage (NCBI taxonomy): Eukaryota > Metazoa > Arthropoda > Insecta > Diptera > Drosophilidae > Drosophila > Drosophila histrio. The sequence goes on from OY729166.1 coordinate 27,812,571, forward strand.
GCTTAACCATATCTAAAGGGGAAAGAAAGGGAGAGAGGAAGAGAAAGAGAAAAGTATAGTGCAAAATTATAATAATGTTAATTTAAGTATGGAATAGTCGAAATAAAACAATTGCAAGCAAATTGGCAGTGTGAAGATCTAATTGATTTTCGAAACAAACAGAAAATAACTAAACAAAATTGTTCAACTGAAATATATATATAGGATAAAATGTATTTACAATATGCTGCAATCCCGTTTTCAATTCATTTAATCTCGATTCGACTGATTTACATAAGTTTATATTTAGTTCTTAGGCAGTGTTATAGATAGTGCCCCATCTTAGTATTATAACTGACTTTATGTGACGATCTGACCTAAACAATTCGTTTTTATGGACGTTCTGGATTTCGGTTAAAGTATGCTATCTATTACAGAAAGTCATAGACAGAGAAATCAAAGATAAAGCTCAGTGCAGACAATCACTTGTTCACCAAGATTTTTTGTTAAAAAAACGTCGGTGTCGTGTGCAAAATTAAAATTAAAACGTGACGACTCTTCATCGATGCTCAACGATGGAAGTAGGAAAGTGTGTGACCAGATTCTGCGAGAATTAAAGCCGATGGAATATTTGTTTGACAACCGATGCGAATAATGTGAATGGCAAAGCCACCGACACTGAAAAAGTGTCGGTGAAGAATTGGTTGTCTGCAATGAGCTTAAAGGGAGCAAAACTAGAATTTTACAGAGGCTCAGCATATGATAGATTATCATACATATTCTCACATGTCACATGTGTGTGAGTTTTATCTATTTCGTCGGATTCTGGCTGTGAAAATGAGTGTCTAAAAATATACGTTTAGGTCCTATAACTGTGCTACATTTGCTAGGACTGCATGTATGTATGTGTATACATATATGAGAGCTTACTGCTAGAAAGTTTTTTGAATTCTTTATGCTTTATATTTATTATGTACTCTTCTCCCTGCAAAGTGGGGAGCGCAAAAAGTTAATGTATATATATATATATATATAAATAATAGAGTGGTTCCAGTATCAAACTACTCTGTAGTACATTCAAATGTGCTTTACTGTGGTTTACAATATTTTGGTTTTGATTTATCTTCTTCTCTTTGCTTTTTGTTTTTTTTTTTTTTCAACTATTTCTGCTCAGTTAACAACAAGTTCGATGGTCATAGACGCTTTGTTAAAGTTAAGCTTGTTATTGTACTGCTGCTAAGTGTTTTCGAATAACCTCATAGATCTCCTTTATTTCGATTCCTCTAGTGGATAATGATTAATGGCTCTAACGGGGCCAACTGTTTATATACCTGGTGTGTATGTGGTCTGTTCTGTTGTGTTCAGCGACGTGTTCTCGTTGGCAGCCACTGGAGCTCCGGTGAAGGGATTGACGCCAACCGCAGCACCACTGGGCGGTGGCATGGCAAAAACGGGCTGTCCGCCAGCCTGCTCTCTTGGTTGAGTGGTGACAGGTGCTCCTCCTGCACCCAGATTCACATCGTCGAGATCAGCGTCCTCCTGTGTGGACAGAGGTGAAAATGTGAGCAAAGGATCGGTTAGAAAATATATCATTTGAGTCGGTGTTTCGCTGCCGAGGTGTCGCCAAAGAAATTCTTCAGCATTGTTTAGTCAACGAGTTTTCTATCAGTATGCGAAAGCCGATTACAAAGCGTTGATGTATATATTAATTATACAAGGCGTTCAGCTCAAGCAAACAAAAATTGCATACGAAATAAAAACATAAATTAAACTAAAACTACTTATTGTGTATGCTCATATACATAGGCATATCAATGAAAATAATATGTGAGTTCATTTACCCATTTACCAGCCTCAAAACAGTTCACCAAAGTTCTAAGATGAGAGCTCTTGTCGCTTGATAAATAACAAACATCACTTTTCTTTCTCTTTTTTTTATATATGTTTTGTTCTGATGATGACTCAAAGATTTATTCCGTTTTGCGAATTGCGTAATTTTGCAACATAAGTGTTTAATCAATTTTCTTATAGAACGGTTCAATTTGGACAGGGTGGTGATTGATTGGGGGGTTAGTAATATGTATAATACAGTTGGATATTTGCATGGTGGGGTGCATATTTCCCTAGGATCATGCGGAACTCGTGCCGGAGTCGTGTCCTATTTCTATACTTACGAGACGTGGCTGCTGTCCCAGATGCGGTGGCAGATCGCTGGCCTCTCGATTGCCATCGGAGCGCTGGGCACAAAACATATCACATACAAATATATATTCATATATATATATAGATATATCGATCCAATCGGATTGGATACATATGTATATGCGATATTGTTGGGTATGAGCCGCGCAGACGCATTTGTGTGTGAGGTAGTAGGTGGATATGATGAGTCGATCGAAAGGTAGTATTGAGAAAAAATAAACAAAAATAGAAACGTAAATTTGTGGTTTTCTCCTCAAATGCACATATTTGTAAACAAAAGAATATTGAATTCAAAGAATAAGCACATAAATCAAGCAATCTCATTGTTTCAAGTTGAATGTGAGACGTAAAAAACAAGAAAAGCAATTGTCTGTCGGCTCTTAAATAATAATCAAACAACGACTTCTAATTTTTATTTACATATCGAATTTGATATGTGCAGTATGATTTTCAGAATTTAGAATTCACAATTCAAAGTTGAGTAAATATTTATGTAGATAGTAGTAAAGAGACGTTGAAGCATTTGATGATTTTCGTGGTGTCCGTATTTATTACGCGAAAATAAAGTAGATCAGAAAAGAAAATAGTAACAGACGAAATATAATAATAAGTTAAATAAATGATTGTTGAATTGAAATGATCGAAACATTTGTGGGGTTGGTGTTAGTTGTGATTACCTTTGCCATTGTCAACAACTTTCGCTGATTTGAAAAGAAAGAAAAACTCAAACTACATACTTACCCCGAAACTAAGAAAGGAAAATAGGTGCAAAAAGAGAGGCATAGGAAGTAGTAGTAGTAGTAGTAGAAGTGGTAAAAATGATTGAAAGGCAAAAATATAATTAAAGCAATTAAAGCAAGTTACCGTCGACAAATTAGAAATACAGTAATAAAATATACTCAAAAAAATAAAGCTTTTATTGAACGTGTGCCGGATTAAGCGATTTGCAAAATGCCACTTAAATTTAAGCATATGATTAGCTAAAAAACTACTTTTGACTAAACAATTGCCTCACAAAAATCATCAAAATGAGTGTTTAGTTGAAATATTGTTTAGTTATCTATGGATTTATGTACAATTAGTGTAGGGATAGGTGTGTGTGTGGCTGTGTGTGTTAGTTGTTACTCTATCTATATGTATGTGCGCGTGTGTGTGATGATAGCATTTATTGCTAGTTGAGTTCATATTGAAATCGATTGGTTTTCTTGTTTTTCGTTGTCTTTTTTTTTGCATTAATTTAAATCAGGAGGGTTAGTTAGTTAATTAGTTAGTAGGTGGGCAGGGGCGCAATCAATAAAGACCAAATCAAACTTCACTCACATTTAAATGTGAATACTGATCGTGCGACTCGTTCACCGGTGGTTTGAACTTGCCGCAACAGAAGTTGCAACAGCAGCAGCAGCAGCAACAACAGCAGCAACCCGTCAACACAGTGCAGCAAATAACCAAGGCCTGCAAAGATAGAAAAATATATATTGCAGGAGATTCAATTACCAGAGGTTAATCACTCAAAGCTCACCTTCACCGCTGGCGATGTGACCACAAAATATGCATTCACATTCTCCTCACCGAACTGCTCGGCAATGTAGAGACCTAGGGAGCCATAATTATCATAGATATTGCGTTTGGTTTGATCGCTCAGTATCGAGTGCGCCCGATTGACCTCCTTGAACTGCCGTGTCAAGCGAATAATAAAGAGAGAATTGTGAATAAATCAACAACAATAGGAACATTGGGCTGTACTTTACCTTATCGGCAGCATCAACGTTGTCAGGGTTTTTATCTGGATGGTACTTGAGTGCAAGTTTTCTATAAGTCTTCTTGATATCATCAGCTGTTGCTGTTTTTGGAAGTCCCAAGATTTCATACAGCGAATCGCCCGATGTGCTAAAAGAATAAAACAAAAGTTTGTAAATTTTAAATTGCGATTGCATGCATGAATATTTGAAAAGTGATTTCACTGCGGGGAAACCCACAACAAATTATCACAGTAGGAACGGTTGATCTTATTGTTTTATTTGCAAATTAACAACCAGATTGTGTGGTTTGTAGTTGAGAGAGCAATCCATTAATCGACTGAGCGGCAGCTGCGATTTGTGCGACTATTATTTACTTGCGGTACACGTAGTGACGAATATTCTATCCCTCGAGCACAGTGGGAGTATCTGTTAAATAACTCTTATTTTTAAATTCTATTCGAATATCAATATTTTAAAAATGCGACTCATTTTGGCAGGAATTTTACGCAGAGTTTATTGAGTTTTTGCACTTTGCATTTATGCTTAGTATTTAAAACTTGTCGATATTAATTTGATCGGAATTAATTCATTTAAACTGACTTTGAATTGAAACCGCAAAATGTAGCACTTTAGGTAGAATTGTGCGGATTAAATTCACTTGACATTGGTGAATTAAAGTCCGAATATGTTAAAACAAATGCATTCACATATAGTTGGCATAAAAGCAAAGTAAAAACATAAATTTTATAAAATACTCGGATGTTTTAGAAGCTACGTTGCATAGTCAGATATTAATAAATAAATTATTTGCTTTCGGTTAAGATTTGCGAATTTGAATTCGCATAATACGGTTTTCAAAGGTTTAAGTGTTCTCTGTCCAGTATAAATATTGTTTCTGTTGGTAATATGGTCAATATGTTAGCAATCTCTTTAGAATACATATTTTAGGTCTACAACAGGTTTTATTTATATTTCGGGAATTGCAAATAATAAACATTTTCACTTGAAATGGCGTTATTGTTTTTCAAAATATCCCCCTTGATGATCAATACACGTTTGCATTCGTTCAAACTATTTGTCATAGCACTTATTCCATTCCTTTTGAGATACCTCCCAAACATGGTTTTTAAACGCTTCAAATGATCCTTCGTCTCTTGTAAATCGGCGACTTCGCAGTTTACCTTTGGTATTCGGGAACAAGAGAAAGTCATCAATTCGATGTTTTGCCTGCTCAAAAATTCACCTGTTTGACGAGATGTGTGAGAGCTTGCAGTGTCATGATGGAGAATGATTCGTCTTTGGCGGTTAGTTTTACGAATTTCTTTGAAGCCTTCCGGCAAACATATAGTCGTGTATCACTCAGAATTGTCAGTGATACTTTCGGCCGAAGAAATAGGCGACCACTTGCTTCGCTGTGCTTCTTCCACGAACAACTTTTGCTGGACTTGGCTCGCCTTGCAATACCCACACGGTCGATAGCTGTTTTGTTTCCGGTTCATACACATATATCCAGGATTCGTCACCTGTCACGATTTTATACATGTCTTGTGAAGCACTACGGTTGAACTACGACCACGATTGAATTCACTATAACAACGATATACAGTTGTTTTTGATGGTGCTTTATCGGTGGTGCTATACAAAGAACTGAGTTCAACGACATATTCTTGTTCAGATAATCCACGTCGACAGTTGTGAAAAATAATCCAACGAAAACCTTCTGAGATTTCAATTTTTCTTAACTCACTGTAAACAAAACAAATAGCACTTGTACATCAAAAAGTTATGAGTCAAACTTAATTATGGAGCTGCCAGATTTTAGCTATTGACATTAGTGTTGCTAGTTCCCGAAATATAAATGTAATGTTTTTTGAAATCGTACACATTTTCCATATAAAAATATAAGTAGAACCGTCACAACCGGAATATAACTTAATAATAGTTTATAAAAATTACGTTTTTTAAATAATAACTTAAAACAATGGACAGATAGACGATATCGTTGCTACTTCTGAATATATCTATTTGTAAAAGCTAATCTAGCCAATTTCCCCACTGTGCAACGGGCGATGATGACTAAGCGTCCATCGCGTCGCGTCGCCTCGGGCAGAGCAGAGCAGAGCTATTGGCGTTTCTTGTTTGTTGTTTGGCATTTCACAGCAACAGTTAAAGGTAATGCAACACGCGATAGAAACACATTACACTACATACGATACATATGTATGTATATGTACATACATATATACGATACGTACAGACCCTGAGAGACATTCGACATTGAGGTGGGCGCAGTTGGGCGACAGTTGAATTTCGGATGCGTACGCAGTGGAAACAACTTGGCATTGATGACGCACCCGCAGAGTAAATGCAGCCAAGATGGCACTTCCAGAGCACCCCCTCCACAAAACTGGCTAACTGCAAATTTTATATGAGCTGAAACTGTTGTTGCTTATACAGTAAGCAGCTCATGCATTTCATATGGATTTTCTAGCTCAGACTTGGGTTGCAATCTATATACAGGGTGTCGAGTAATTGTTGTGACAAAGAACCAAAATTTACTTATTAGTTTTTTATATTTAAAAATAGTTATGCCAAACTAATATAATTTTTAAGAATCACAAGCAACTATATTAAAATACGAGCTGCAAAGAAACCAAAATAAAATGTAAACCTTTTTCTTTGTCAAAACAATTACTTGACATACTGTAAGCACCCCCTATCTGTACACTGTTCACAATGGATTTTGCTAAAGTGGCATCTTCTCGCTTAGCCGCTTAGGCGTGTTTTAGCAAATCTACGTGCTGATAAGGAGAATGGGACATCGAAACAATTGTCGTTAGGGGGAAACGAGGTGGAGGAGGGGGGAGAGGATTGGCAGGCAGCTTACAATGCATACATCATTTGTGTGGAGGAGGGAAAAGCAGTGATGCCAGAATAAAATTGTATAAAAAATAACATCTATAGATAGCTTAAAAATTGCACTAATTAAAATAATTAAATGAACAATTCATATATTTTTTTTACAGATTATTCATTTTTATAAGTTATTAGCTATCTAAAATAACCGAATATATTGCATTAAGTTGCCAGATATCTAGCAAATATCCTATTTTGGGATTTTTTTTGAGCTTTTATCCAATTTTAACACAAGGTCAAGGATGCAATACATGGGACAAAAACACAACAAACGAGCGAACGCAGCTTGCTATAAAATAATATATCCTCAGCTACAAAATAGCGAAAGTGGCAACACAGGCCACAAAATCAAGGATTTAATACAGTAAATGGACAAACGCAGATTGCAATAACAATATTTAGCTATAGCTACAAAATAGCTCAAATGACAACACTGGCGACAAGGTCAAGGATGCAATACAGTGGACAAAAACACATTAAACGGTCCAACGCAGCTTTGCACATTGAGCCAGTCAGACCGTTGAGAATTGGGGCAAAGAAATGCCGCTCGAGTATTACTCATAGTCATTTTTAATAAGTAGTACTTTTTACTTACATATGTATATGTTTGTATGCAAGTACACACTTATCTACAGGCACGAATGTCGAGTATGCTTGTGAGTGTGTGTTTGTGTGTGTCGAGGGCTAATTGGGACACAAGCTGCCAAATATTTTGTGGCTAAAACCAGCTAAATCACTCCAATATAAAGTTGTTATACTAGATAACATACACATGTATATTGCTGTCTGTGTGTGTGTGTGAGAGCGCACTTGTTGTTATCACAAGTCATCGGCGTTTGCAGCAGCGTGCTTGTGTAATTTTGTTGGGCGAAATACATATTCATACATTCAATAAATGCCGTCAATTTCTCATCGACGTGAGAATGAATGAACATGTAGAAATTAGCTGAATGCACACACACACACTCGCACACACATTTCAGTAAATACGCTGCCTTTCGCTCTCTCTCTCTCTCTCTTCCATTTAGCGAATTCTGAATTTCAGGCTCTGGCCCTTGTTTATCCTAATGCCAATCCCGATCCGAAGGAATTTACGTTTCAGCTGCTGCCGCAGCCGCTGCTGCTTCTGCGGCTGTTGTTGCGTGGAAAATCAATTGAACGTCGACTGCGCTGCCGCTGCCTCTGCTGCTGGCGTTGGCAACGCGCATCTGCCATCTGCACCATGTATGAATGTGTATGTATGTGTGTGCGCAGAAGAAAAAAAAAGGAATATGAAGAAAAGTGTTTGCAAAATTTAACTTACGACAGTTTTCTTTTATCCATGCCACCGCCACTCATGTTGCCGCTGTTGTTGTTGTAGTTGCCGCGTACCTCTTTGATACGATGGGACGACTATTGTTCGTAATAATTTATTAACACTAGTCTTTTTTGCACGCACTCACACACTCGGGAAACAACACATTTGTTATATTTGTCACGAAATTGTAAATGACTACGGCTACTGTATCGTTATCGATTGTTCTGACTAATGATGGCAGCGTGCCGCTTATTTCACGCACGAGTAGCAGTGCATCCATGCGCTGCAATCGATAGTTATGCTATCGATATATTAAACAAATTCACAAATTTTTAATTTAAATTTAAATTTTTTTACATAATTTTGATGTCAATCTCTATTTATATTGAGAATATTAATTATAGTTACAAGTTTCTTTTACTTATCGGCATATATAATGTGAAGGGTTGTCATCTATTCAAATACTGTCTAATATTGTTTTCAACTAGTTCAAACTATTAAAAATGTTAAAAAATGTAAGAGTTTTGAATATGATTTTTAGGACGGACTGCAAAAATGTAATAAAGCATAAATATTTCTTATCGATATCGTACTATTGAAAAGTAATGGATATCGATGACTTTTATGGCAAAAGTGTGACCATTCCAGTTGCAAGTCCAATTAGAATTATGCCGCCTCTCTTCTTCAGTGTTGATTTGGCGGTTGAAATTGTCGGTTGTGTTGTGGAGTGTGTAAGTGAATTTGTATTTTGTGTTTTTGCCAATGTGACAACATTAGCAACTGTTACACATTTGAATTGGAATTGAGCGAAACAAATCAAATCAAGTCAAATCGCGCGTGCTATGTTTCAGTAATTCATACAAATTTCATCAGTTCGCGGACATTTCTATGCAATTTTTTTCACCTTTGCGTGCTCAACATTTTCAACATCATCAACATCCGTTATTGGCAACAGGTGTCGGCCAGACAAAATTCGTTTGTGTTTCTCCTTCAGCGCGATCGAACTGAGTGCAAAAGACGTGTCTGTAATACAACGATACAGGCGCGCTCTCTTGGGCAATGGACCATCGGACGTCCGTCCGTATTTCAATTTTTCAATTTGGCAATTCGGTGTCAAAAATGCGGCATTAATAAATTATCGCATTCTCGAATGTTTTTTTGAATGCAAAACTGCAAATAAAAGAGCGCAAAAGTGCTTAAAAGAATATCTAGTTTTCGACTGTACCGTTGAATTTTGTGCGTGTGTTTGTGTGCGTGCAATTTTTGTTAAAACCGCAGAGAACGTGACAAATTTCTTAATACAACTACAAGCATACACATGTGTGCGTGTTCTTACACATATGCACACACTTTGTGTATGTGTGCATGCGCATAAAATTAATAGAAAAAGTTTACAATTAAATTGGGTGGCAGATTTTACGGCCTATTTAAAGCGTCTATCGAGGATTCTGCTTTGATCCTGACTCACGTTCGCATACTAAGTCACTAGTATGTGTGAGTGTCAGTGTTGTCAACGAAAGCTATATTAGCATTTAAAAATAGCTAGAAAAAGCTAACAAATTTTAAAGTAAGCCAGATAAAACGATATTACAGTATTAAAGTTGTTTCTAAAGCCTGCGTTAATTTAAAATAAACAAAAGGTACATTAAAGGGCACATACAAATAATACCAATAAATTTGCTTAGGTATTTTTGGCAGATATGGTATATGTATTTATTAAATTAAAACTGAAATCAAATTGTTTTACTATGCATATTATTTAGATAAATAATAGAGTTAACATTAATTATTAAAATATCATTTGAAAATAGAAGTGTCTCTTGTTTCCAGGATTCTACATCTAAAAAATTGTGTACATATGTATATCTGGGAAATTCCCATGCATTTCTAATTTACAAAACCTGATTCAATATAACTATAATACCAGTCAGACGCTATTTCCCAATTATTTCCCCGTTTGGCATTCGTTAAACTTCAGAATTGGTGGGAAATTAGCTGAATTGGCAACTCTGGTGTGTGGCAACTTTACATCATGTACGATATGTGTACATGAGCGTGTGTATTTATAGCACATTTAGCAAATTGTCTAAAGTTATAAATTTATGCCAAAATATCTTTACTGCAAATCCAATTAGCATTGGAGCGCAAATAAAACGGAAAAGTACGCGTTGCTAGCTTTTGCCGTTATACATATTCGATATCACCCAGTTCTCCTCTCTCCTCCTCCACCCCTCACCAGCCACCCACGTAGTTTGCATTTGACAACTGCAGAAATACGTATTGACAATTCTTATGCAATTACGCATTGCAAAAACAACAACAATATCAATGGTAATTTAAATAAATTTCGCATGCAACGAGAAAATAATTGATAAGCGTCATAAAAAAACAACAGACAAAACTGAAAGTGGGTACACATTAAAAAAACAAAAACAACGCCATGCATTGCAATTCGTCCACAATCAAATAATATTTAGCGAGAGCCCCCGAAACCCCAAAATGAGTCAGTATCAGTGTCAGGCGCGTGCCGTCGGCAGTGACTGACTGTGGAAGGGAGGAGGCGGAGGATGGGGAGTCCAGCAAAGCAGCATCATAAGCATTCTGCGATTGACGGCGTTGCTAAAAAAATGTGATCGTTGTACAGTGGGCCAAATTCCCAAATGCTTGGCATAAAGTCAAAATATTGTGAATATATTTTAATAAAACATTTTTAATTAATAGCATCTGTATTACTGCACCGCACCCCTGAATTGTTAGACGTGCTTCAAAGTCAGATGTTCATTATGTGATCGTTCTGATAAAAATGGCGGGAAATTTCACACGTTTGTACAATAAGTTAGTATAAATAAGTAATATTGAAGGTCAAGGGATGTAGAATGTATGGACAGAAAATGGTTTTATTACCTTCGTTCTATGTACAAAAACTAGTGAACTAAACCGAAGTGCACACTTACTAAACTTACTGCAAGTTTCTGTCAAATTAAATGTGTGTTAATAAAGTGAAGTGTGTGTTTATTTTTGATAGTAATTTAACGTATACTGCTTGAGTTATGTCATTTAATATCACTTAAAACGGTTAAGAGTATTTATATTGAAAATAATTGCGTATGCTTTAAGCATTTTGGTGCATCCAATAATTATGAGATTTTTAAATTAAATTACGTATACGCAATAGAATCGTATATGGGCGATACGGGTGGGTGTGGCCGTATTCATTCAAAATGTATCCAAATATCAATTTCAAATGTAACAAGTTTCATATCTAATATCATTTCTCGACTTTTAGTCAAATATTTGCCAATTTTGCACAGTGTGCGCTGGTGTGGAGCGGGAGAGGGTGGCATGCTGTTGTTTTTGTACCTCATTCTCTTCTTGCTTTTGTTGTATCTGTTGGCCCCAAGACCAATTCATAAGCAGTGAGAGAGCGGGAAAGATAGATACACACATGCATGCGCACGTTTTGCATTTGCTGCCTGCAGTCGCGTCGCTGCTTCTGTCACTGACCACACTCAACGGCATATCGACAGCTGTGTTGTGTTGTTGTGTTTAAAGCTTTGCGAATTTTTGAATTAATAATGCCAATGAACGTTGGCCACAGCACAAAGCAGAAAGCATAAAGCATAAGCTGATCATGTGGATAAGAGTGAATAATGGAAAATAAAATAATTGCTGTTAGTTTTAGTTGTTTTGAAATTGAAGCTTGCACTTTGAACTCCTCCCGATAAGCGGCAGACGTCAGGGAATTATCCTTATCACGCTTCAGTCTTAAAATTTAAATAAGCTTCAACACATATGTACATATACAATGTTTATAGAACTCATAGCGATGATTAGCGAAAGTGGGCCAAGAGATTATGCAGATTAAGTGGCATGCAGACAATGTGTGTGCAGCATAAAAATTGCCCGCAAATTACCCGCAAATCACTCAAAGTGCTCGGAAGGGGAGGGGGCAACCCGCAGCACCCACCAACTGTATCAGGCAACTGACACTTGCCACCTGCCACCTTGACGTGGCAACATGCGAATTTAATTAAATTCGTATGTAGATGGCTTTTCAATCAGTCAATTCAACACTCCTCCCCACTCCCCCCCCCCACCCGCCTGGTTAACCAACCGATCAACAGACCAAGCTTATCACTGGCAAAATGCAAAGCAGACAGCGGTACAATAACTGGGGGCACTCACTGTGTCTGCATGTGGTTGTGGCTTGTGGAGGTGTGTTTACTCGTTCAACATTTCAAATGAACCTGACATATGTTACATTGCGCTTGCCGCTTACCGCTTGTCGCTTATCACAACATTACGTTCTGCACACTCCCCAGCAACTACAACAATGACGACAACATCGAGGGAGCCTCACCCATTGGCACAATTTCAGATTGGTGGCTTGTTTGCCAGCGGCGGGGCAGGTGGGAAAGTGAAAAGCGGCGGGAAGTTGAGTGGGCTGTTCAAATGGCATCCATAAAAAGGTTCACAAAAAAATTAACATAGCCATAAAAACAAATTCGCAAAATGACAAAAATAATGTAAAAATAAGACAAGTTAAAAAGCAATAGTCTTAAGTGCTCGACTACAAAATACCCTACCCCCAGGAACTTACATATAAAACCATGGAAAAACGCATACACGTTCGAGCAAACACGCCGCAAGCTCTTGTGCGTTCTCTTCTTCTATGGGAAATTGTTTTTTTGAATAAGTCTCATTTTAAAATACGATCGTTTTGTAATTTTTGGTGAAGATCCGTAGCTGATTTTGTGAAATACGTGCCAAAAACTCATAATCATGCCAAAAATTGCTCGAGAGTTTCTCGACTTTGATTCGTCGCTTGATGTTGATCAAGAATATGTTTATACATATAAATAATGGTTCTGCATGTAAGATACATTTGCATAAACTTAATAGGCCCTCGACCAGGGTGTAACTGGAAAGAAAAGTTATCTTTTACCCTAGCAAACACTGTTGATTTTTAAACAGTTTTATCATATACATTACATTACAGTTAGGGTCACACTAAAAGTTTAAACGAAATCAGCTCTGTTTCGACTGTTTGCCTCAGTCACATTTGGTGTTTGTTGATGCCAATCTGGATAACTATGTAAGTTTTATGCATATTAAGTTTTAATAAATATATAATTATTTATTTAATAAAGAAAAATTATTAGGGAACTACAAAAAATTAGAATACTAAGATAAGTGTTAGCAGATGGAGATATTAAACGATCTGATAATTCTTAAATTTCAGTTAAAACAAAATAATTAAATAGATTCAGATTTGATTTAACGATATCTAAACCAACTCTAAGTCAGTTTATGAAATACCTTTATTGTTTAATTTAGTTAAATTAATTTTTATTATTTAAATTTCATATGTACGTTATGTAGTGTTGCTTCCCAAATAATTTCTACCTTTTGTCATAAATAAATTCATATGTATACACATACAGACATACAGAAAAAATAGAGACAAACATTAATATGTCCTAAAACAAACAGGATTTTATTGAATGATATTTTATCGTATTCTTCATACTTTTTTGTACTGAAGGAAAATAATCTGATTGTTTACTCTTTAATTTTGCTGTGGTTTCACAATGTCAAGAAAACGTGGTGCAATTTTAGAGCTTTTTCATCGAGGAAAACGTCAATGTGAAATTGTTCGTTTGCTCCATGTGCCTAGGGAGACAGACCATCCAAGGCCATCCACCTCTTCAGATCCTTCGAAAGCGGTTATAGCGAAATCCCAGGGTCTCCTTGAGAAAAATCGCTCGTGAGTTTGGAAGAAAAAGTTAATCTGAAGCTGAAGCGATCGCTGCGATTTTAAACGATTGTCGCTTGAGGACCTGCGTCTAAAATTTTAATATTTCGTTTGGACCTGAGCTGGAGGAGGCCATTTTCAAAACTGCTATGAATGTTTTTTCCAGTGCTCCATGTTATCGTTACTAATTGTTGTTTTGCTAAATTGTTTTCCTTTAGTAAAATTATGATTAACCAGTCGGAAAGGCTACAGTCGAAGTCGACTATGAGAGACCCTATACTTATTCTATAAAAAGAAAATGATAGTAAACAAACTTAGATACTTATATATAAACCTTGAGGGTTTAATTAATTGCGTTTTAATGTCAATGTGCTCTTCTTCTTCCTTTGGCCCAAACTGATTAATATTGTGTTTTGAATAACTTCTGAGTTTATTATCCGATTGCGATGAACATTCAGGACGCTAGATTTCATATTTCTCGTTTTATTGGATTTCAAAAATTTTGTTTTCGATTTACGGAGGCGGAAGCGGGCGTTGGAAAATTTTAACACCAACTGGTTCTGCTTAGCCCATGGGCAGTCCAATATACCAAATGTTGTGTCTTTATGGGGGGTACTATTGGTGTCTATTATGGGGTCTGCCAGACTTCCTTAGACCTGTTACGCACTTTTTTTTTTGACAAACCTAATAGACACTTATAATTTTCAAGGTAAAGGGTCTACAAATGTTTGTCTCCGTTTGAGCTGATCTACCTCAAAAATTTAGACTGGATAAGTTTGGGTAAATGGTATGTAAACATAACGAATGCAACAGTATCATCGAGAAGCCGAATATTAAATACCCTTTTAATTATACCGATCTTCGATAGAAGTTTACTTTAGTATTAATTGAAATGTTAAAAATTAAGTTATATTGTAGGATTAGAAGCATCTGCCTCCTTTGGGACGTCATGCAAGATTTCAACTGAAAAATTCCCAGTAATTTGTTGAGTTACTTCCCTGATATTATTATTAGCCAACCAAAAGTATTTATATTTATAATTTATTATTTCATTAATTTATTACAATCAGTAATAGTTCATACCCTCTTTACACATTAAATGATTGAAGGGTAAAGGACGGTATTGAATTTGTAGCTGTGTGCTTGGGGTTTCCACCTGTCAGCTTTCGGACAAAAAATTTCATTGTGACGTCGCTAAAAATTGTTTTTAATGCT
The DNA here is from genome assembly GCA_958299025.2 of Drosophila histrio. Taxonomy (NCBI): domain Eukaryota; kingdom Metazoa; phylum Arthropoda; class Insecta; order Diptera; family Drosophilidae; genus Drosophila; species Drosophila histrio. The sequence continues at coordinate 27,827,674 of OY729166.1, forward strand.
ACAGCAATTTTCCTTATCAGCGTTAATTCGAAATCAACGCATTCGACGCTCATTAGCATAAAAAACACGAATAAGAAAGGGAAAATAGAAAAGAAAAGGCAATGAAAAAAGCCAAGTGAAACGAAATGAAAAGAAATTAAACGAAATGAAATTGTTGCGATTTCATTTCTAGTTAGGCCAAAGTGCGAGGGTGTAATGACAATATTTTATGGGGAAGCTGTTGCCTAATGGCCAACAAAAACACTGCCAAAAGCCACAGAAAAACAATGAGCAAAAGCAAAAATTATCAGGGATTCCTTTAGCTAGGAATGGGAAACATTGTCACATCTAATGGACCACCTACCAGGCTCAATTGGCTCCCCATGTTGTGTGAGGAGGGGAAGGTACTCTTATTTTATGGACCTGGAAACCAGTGTTGCCAACTTACAACTACTTCAGTCAAAAAAAAATCAAATATGCCCTAACTATAAATCTATCTTGTTTTGTGTTATATTTAATATGTGCTTTAATTGGTGTAATTATGTTTCAATGAGAACGATGTGGCATCGCTTTTATACATACTAATCTCGAATACAATAGCAATCGTTTATCAAATAACTCTAGGTCATTATCGATATGACATAATAGATCAACATACAACAAAACACAAGATTCTTGTCAAAAGGAGCTAGATTTGGTATACAGCTATTCAGGAGATGCCAGTCTCCCAGTACCATTGAGAATGCTTACCCAACCCCGATCCAAGCTTGTCATCTATCTGAAGCTGCTAGAACCAGTTGAGAAAAATATTACAAAATGAAGAATGGATTCTATAATTCATTAAAAAAATAAATAGCGCAGAAGGCATTGCCTTTCGCTCTGGCAAATAAATATAATTTCAAGGAACGTAACTAAAATATGTAACGTATAATATATATTATGATATTACAATTATTTTCCATTTCATTATATTGCCTATAATATGTCTATTTAATTTCAAATGTAACGTATTACCACTTAACATATGTTTAATTTATTCAATAAAAATAACTCTTGGTATACTTGTTACCCGTGAAGAAAATGAGTATATTGTATTCGTTGCAATGTATGTGACAGGGAGAAGGTGGCATCAGCTACCTCATAAAGAATATATATATCTGATCAGCGTTAACAGACGTGTCGATGTAGCTATGTAGAAACACATATCTCAGAGACTGTAAGAGCTAGAACAACTAAATATGGCACATAGACTTCTATGAGTTTAGAGAAAATTCAGTTTATGTCACATTTTGTGACATAATGTCTAGCTTCTACACAATTAGAGCTAAAAACTTAAAATTTAGTGGATATCATTACGTACACACAGTGTTTTTAATAACTTTTTAGGCTCCTTCTGCCCCTACAAATCGCAAAAAAAAGAGAGCACAACTCTCTGAGTTTTCAAGATAGAACGCTATTTTGTGGTGAACAATAATCTTACCTAATCGCATCAATATCTGATAAATACAACAGTTTTTATGACTTGTTTAAGATTTTTATAAAAACGCAAGTGCCTAATAGTAAGCAGTTATTTTTTACACCATTGCAGTTTAATAATTAATTAACTTATATTTTAACTGGGTAATGGGTGTCTCATAGTCGGGATCTTGACTATATAATAAAATCAACTATTTAAGGACAAAACTAACTGTCATTCTTTCTGTCCATTAATTCTTTATTTGCTCATAATATTTCTCCGTTTATTTCTGGTCGGTTTGTCCGGTCGGTTTGTGGGAGGAGTTGTCATCACTGCTGGAAACTGAAAGTAAACCCAATGTTCAAGTGTGCCTCCTACCAAGTAGTCAAATTAAGATCTTAAGCCGGCTAACAACTGAGACATGTTTCTCGGCGCGCAGTTAATGCCCTCTTAACCCGCTTCAGAAACTGGGAAAGAGGAAGTATGAACCGGTTTTAGCTTTAAATCTACAAGAACTGTGATAAGGTTGATAAACTGAGCGGAAGTGAAGCGGGGCGGATGCGAAACTTCTAACTGTTTACATAACTGTTAATGAACCCGGAATTAGCTAGAGATAACTTTTTTGCTCGGCAAAACTTTTGTCGCCTACTTTGAGGCGCACTCTGGCACCTTTCGAAAGCTTTTACTTTGACAGCTTTCCCTTATCAGCGGAGTCCATCGATTGATCATCGCCAAACAATAAATTGTTATCCAAGAAGGCCAAAAGACCGGCGACAGTTGCGATTTATAGTTTGAAAGCCATAAATGTTCTTATATAAGTTTCCGCTAAAAAAAAACTATCTGTAGATAGCAATTTACGATGGGCACGCATGCAACGTTGATGATGCATGCCGCATGGCAGAGCGGCCAAAAGAACAACCCATGAGCACATCGCATTTGCAACATTTAAATGCAATTTGTGACATTTTCACTTGAGTGCGACTTTCAAGTGACATACACGCAGTGGGAGGGGCTGAGAATTGAGGGGGGCGGGGGCATGGCATCAAGCTGCGCTCAGTTGCCAAGATGCCAAAGATGCCGCTGTCGACCCGCTTCAGGAATAAGTCAAGACATAGCTGCACAAAGGAATTTCTTTATAATATCAGACACAATCAAGTGCAGCAGCAGCAGCAACAACAACATTAACAACAACAATGACGGGCAAAAGAACAACAACTGAGTCTGAGAAATCCATAAATCCCAAGCAACGTCTTGCGTCTTGGGCTTTAAGTTGAGATCTAGAGCAGATTAAGGTTGCAAACTTGGAGCACTCGAGTTGAATATTTCTTTTATGTATGTGGTCTTGACGTAGTTAAAACAACTTTTGGACAAGTCACTTTGAGAAGAAGTTCCTATCTGGCGATAGGCAAAGTTGTCAACTGCCTAGAAAAAATTAAGAAACAGCGAGAACAAATGAGAAAGCTTAAGTCGAGAGTGCTCGACTACGAGATTCTCTGGTCCAGTCCTTAACACTTAAAGACAAATTAAAACGCATACATACACGAGCATACACGCCGCATTGTAGCCTCAGTGTTGTCTTCTTCTTCCTTTCGCTCGACGCTGCCTAAAATTGTTTCTTTGATAACTTTTTATTTGGGCGTAGGGAGTGTTGCATCTAAAATTTAAAGTATACTTGTTCTGCCCGTACATATCGAGAGTCTACATATGAAATTTGGTGCTTCTAGCTCTTACCATCTCCAAGATCCTTTTCTTAATATTTCGCGTTAATGTTAAATATCAATATATATAAAAGTTTTAAAGTCTGCCTTGCCTCGTTTCGTCTGTTACATACTTTGCACAAACCCAATATACCCTCGAGCAGGGCATAAAAAGAGGAAGAGATGGCCGCATGGCGTATACGCAATATGTGTGCACGTGCGTCAAACTTTGAGTTGAAATTGTAGCGTCCTTAAAATTGATTTTGAAGTAATGAACGAGGCGCACGCCTGACGTCCATCAACATTGAGATGCTCTTTCTCTCCCCGTTGTTGCCAATGACTAATGACTCTCTTGCTTCCCTTATTAATTGGGTCGACTTTATTGCCTTGAGTTCTACAAGAATCCAATATGGTAGGCGCCTCGGCCGAAGGGAGGCTGACTCTGAGTTTCCAGGAAATATATGCCCGACGTGGACCCGACATTGACGCCCATGCGCAACGAGGACCAGCGACAATTGTTGGCACTCATGTGTTCGACAGAAGCACATTGGGCGGAAACGAATTCATTTGCAGGCGACCACATTTCCGCGGCCAGGACGAGGGCACGTTCATGGGAGCAGGCATCAGCATCTAGCGTGTTTTCGCAGCCAGGTTGCTGTTGTCCGCCATTTGGATAGAAGTCCACATCGCCCAGTTGATTCAGTGTGCCCAATCCGAGGCCGTTGGTATGCACGACTTCCACGAATACAGCATCATTGAATGAGAGTCGATGCGTGAACTTATCGCTGTCTCCTGACGGATCCAGTGCCGTGATTCGGGGCAACTTTTCGCCCAGCAACTGCTGCACTTGCTCCGCAACAGCCCCGGCCAGATGTGCCCCCTCGGCAAATCCCACGAGTTCCTGCTGCCCCAGCGGCACATCAAATTGTCGATGTAGCAGAATTATCAGGTCGCTCACGCTGGCCACAATCTCCGACTCGGTCTGCAATACAGCCAGGTCCACAACAAACACATTGCAGGCCTGTCGCTCCAATAGGGCTGAAGTCAGTGTCGCGGAGTTGTTCCCACGCAACTGGGGAAGGTACAGGCTGCGAATTAATTTGGAGTCAGTCAAGAGTCAGTACACAGCAAGAAAAAACAATACTTATATTAAGTGCGAATAACCTTAAATTATACCGCAAAATCTATAATTGATATAATTACGAATTACTGAAAATGGGCATAGAAAGTCTGAAACAATTCTCATAATCTTTATATAAGAGTAAAGAATATGGAATCAAGAAAAAACACTAAATATACTAGAAATTAGTACGAAAATTCTGTTTATAAGCTGAGAAGTCTAGTTTGAAACAGTATATTACAGCGAAAACTCATATATCAAGTCAGTGAATCAAGATTCGTTGGCTGAGAATTCGTAATTTGTTCTTGGCTGTTCAGCTCTGAGGAACTTTTCGATTTAAATAAATCGATCGAAATTATGACTTAATTTTACAGGATAATTACTGTAGTCAGTCTTCGCTTACTTTTACACTAACTGAAAGCAGTTAGCAGTAAACTGATAATTTAGAATATTTTATTAGACACTGTGAGGTGTTGGGTTTAGTTGAAGATAACACGACTTTGATTTAAGTTGTTTTAAAGAGCTTGATTTATGCTTGAATTGTATCAAGAATAAAGGGCTTATTTCAAGTACGTTTTCAAATCATGTTTATGTTTGAAAATACTTATATTTTGCAACTTAAGAAATGTACTTGAAATAAGATTGGCTTTCGAAATTTCATTTTTAGTGAGAAATCCAGTTTAAAATATGAGCTTTTAATTATAATTAATACTTGAATTTTTCGCTATGTGTAATCGAGTAATTCGACCACAGAATCTGACTCACACTATGGGTTCCAAAGCGTAGAATGAGGAGCGCAGCAAAGATTCCACCTCCGGCTCGATCCGTTGAGGATCCTTCTGATTGCGACGCGTGTAGAGCAGATATCCAGGTCCAGTATCCGCAGAGTCCTCAACTGCAAAGATGCACTTTCACTTATTCTGTTCTAAGTGCGCATTGCGATCAGTGAACTCACCTGCGTCAGGTGTCGCAATTACAGCCGGGACATTGACCGCAACTGCGGCTAGGAGAAGGCAGCACATTACCTTTATGAATCGCATTTTGTTATTAACTGAAACTGAAACAGACCCACGATGGCATTCGTCGGATTGTTCGATTGTTGATCGCAGTACGTCGAAGTCGTCGACTGATTAGATTACACTCGGAACTCGTTTATGGACCACCTTCGCGATAAGGGCTGCTTATCAAATTAACCCACCAGTGACACATCATTGACCATTGAAACTTGCCACTGCCTGAGACATCTGTCGCCCCGTTAATCCATCGTGGACACCTTTGGCGTTTGTATTTCTCTCACGCCACAATTTGCGACACAAATTGTTATTTATGGCTCTTGTTGTAGTTTGTCAAATTAATCAGCGGCGCAATGTTGCATGGCAAGTAGAAGTAGTCAAGCTCCCTTGCCCCTGCCACCTGCCACCTGCCAATTGCCAACTGCATCAATGATATGCATTGCACGGCTGCAACAAATTGTATTTAATTGCTTGACAGATCAATGACTCGATTCCAACTCAGCTGCTAACTTAAATGCAAAACACTTTAAACGTCGACTCTCCACTTTTTACCCCTTACCTCCCACACAGTTGCAGCTGCAATTGCTCCACGGGGAGTGCAAGTGCCGCTTGGCGTTGCATCAATGTCAGCTGGCAACACAATGGGGCAGCTGTCAGATTGGGCTTGCATTGTCAGCTCTGCTAGGGGGCGGGCGGACAGATAGGCGTACGTTCGACCGGGAAATTGGTCCTTAGTTGATGGTCATTAGTCCCAACTTGGACAGCATTCATGATGATGACGTGAGGGGATTTATATTATTGTATACCCTTGCTTAGGGTACTATAATTTAGTCACGAAATGTGAAACGCTTTAAAGGGGGCGTGACAGACCCCGTCGAGCAAATATATTCTTGATCAGCATCAACAGCCAAGTCGATAAAGCCTCCCTCTGTCCCTCTGTTTCCAATTAAACAAGTCTCTCAGTTTTCAAACTATCTTGATGAAACTTGGTCCATGAAACGTCCTTTTGCTGCATGCAAAACTGGATGGATTGGATAACAGCTGTCATAGGAACAATCAGTCAAAAATCAACCTTTGACATTAGAAACGATTTCTGCATATCTCAACTAATCTTACAGATTACGCATTTGGTTATGTCTTTAGCATCCTGACCAGTGATGCCAACTTTCTGGACCTAAGAAAGCTATATAAATAGGTAGAAAAAGCTCGAACATCTCAATAAAGCTAGATAAAAAGCTATTATAGTTTGTGTGTTGCTTTTATACCTAATGTCTATTTAACATGTGTTTAATATTGTGCACTGTCATAAGGGGGCAACTTATACAGCAAATATTCTGAATCACTATGTCTTAACTGATTTCCATGAGGAATGATTTTTTGATTAGGACTTGGCCTAGTTTATTTTTAATGATTTTCAATCCAAACTTCAATAAAGTTCTGCGAGCATTTGCCAATAACTAAATTCAAATACCTTAAATTGGCAGCACTGATTTGGCTTAAATCGGTCAAATATAAAGATATCTGAAACATATGCACAGATTATGCATTTTGTGATGTGTTATACGTTTTGGCCAAAATCGGTCCAGTATGGCATATAGCTGTCATTGGAATGATCAGTCGATAAAGAAATACGAGGTTCTGCAAGAGTATTAAACCTTTGGCGTGCCAAAGATAACCTTTCTTTCTGTTTCTTTTTCCTCTTTATAAAAAGGTTTATTCACAAATGTTCATCTAGCTGCATAGCAACTTATACTAGAGTGTAAGGGAATTAATGCAGCTGTGGCAATCTCACAGAGATTTAAATTTCAGCATAAATGCAGCGTTTTAGGGCAAGTTGTTTGACTGGCAATTGGAGCGTGAACAACAACTTTGTGGAACGCTTCTCTCTTGAAGAAATGCAGATAAATCGCTTGCGAAATTGTCTGTCAAGTGCACGCGGCGTTACCAACAACAACATCAACAATGGGAAAACAATTAACCCAAACAAAAGTCACCACACTCTCCCCTTTCCAAAGCACACTTCCTGCCGCCTCAATGGCCACGTTAAGCGATTCGGGTCTCGGGCTGGATTTATGGATAAACGCGCCTTATTAAATGAAGGCCGACGGCGTCCCATTTATAACAAGGCTCAAAATACAACAGTGTGTGTGTGTGGGTGTGTGAAGTGGGTCGGGGGATGAGAAAAGGGGGTTGTCTCTTTGTATTAACATAAACAGCAAGCGATATGAAGCAACGTTCCAACACGCACCCAACACAATGATGATAAGCCAAGTGAAAGAATTGTAGCATGTTTCATAAAAACACACACACACACACACAGAGAGACGGATGCAGAAAATCAGAGCTTGGGTTATTGATGGAGGAGAGGATGAGGGATCAAGGGAAAGTCAATATGCCGGGCGTGCAAACTTTGAAGTGCTTGAAGTTGAAGTTGAAAGCGATTCAATATAATAAATTACTGTGATAGCATTGCTGCAAGTTCGAAGGTTCTGCCAATATCACGCATTCGCAGGGAATGACGCCCTCTGTCCACAAACCAAGAACAAGAAGCAATCCCAGTCAAAAGTGGGAAACTTTGGGAAAGGGCGTGTGAAAGGAGCAATCAACAAAGTCTCCAAGTCAAGAGAGAAGCCAAACAAAGACATTTTGTGGAAGATGGAGGCAGGAGGGGAGATCTGAGCTATCAGTGACTTCCATGTAGCTTCTTTCTTTATTGAAAGAAGTAAAATAGCATGTGAAAATCATTTTTGATGTGCCGCAATTTCTCATAAAAATTTCATTACTTGCTTTGGATGTTTGATGAGCAACTGTTGGATGGAGGACGAGAAGGGTATAGAGAGTTTATTTATTCACGTTTACAGCACTGACAGTGGCAACCCTGGAGATAATCAATTAGTGACATAGATTCCCACATATGCACGAGAATATATTCTTACTTATTTTGTTATACAAGTATCTTTCTATATTCACTCACTTTCAAGAAAGGGCTACTGTTAAGGAGCATGCGTGTCTACACATTAAAACTGGGGTGATTGGCTACAGTCGATAGAGCCCGACTTTAAGAGACCCTGTACTTATTCTGTAAATACTCAAACACACAACATTCATTTTATTCTTTCTATTATTGAAATCCGCGAAAAATTTTTATTCATAACTTTTATAATAAAAATGATTTTTTATTAAACATTTTTATTTAAAAGTTACAAATTATGAGTTATTTTTATATTTTAATTAAAAAGTTACAGAATAAGAATTATATGTGTCATTTATTTAAAAGTTACGGAATAGAGTTATTTCATGACTTTTAAATAAGTGTTACGGAATAAGAGATATTTCATAACTTTTAAATAAAACTGAAAAATATAACTTGAACTCTAATATCCTTGGTTCAAAGGATATTAAAGCTTAAGTTTTATTTTTGGTGGGTGGTATCTATAAGGTATGTGCTTTAATTTTCTTAACATACGAATTTAATTAACATGGAATTTAAATTATTGATTTTACTTTGATTCAACTTTTCTTTTGACAATGGAAAAAATGAATATCGTGTGTTAGTAAAACACTGTTTTTTGGTGGGAAAAAATACCGTAAAAGCCAAACAGTGTCTTGATAGTCACTATGGCGTATCTTCTCCTGGCAAATCTTAAATAAAATCTATGTCCATTAATAAAATTTAGTTTTGAGAAAAAAGTGTGATTTATATGTTAGTCCGAAAACTTATTTAGCGAAGTTTTATATCAATCGAAAGGTGTTGGTTGACCTAAGGAAGAAATTTAAAGGATTGCAGCAGTTGGGATGTTTCGGACTTTTTAGGAACTGGTTATTACTAGGTACAAAGAAGCTACACCTTTTAGTGCAATGTGCGACAGTCCAAGCCTTTATTTAAATTATACCTATATTCATGACTGTAAACCAGTTCTGAATCGAACCTGTAAATTCGTATGTTCCTTGAACTTGAACCGGAATACCTTGTAAAAACAAAATTTGGGCTCATAATCTAAAAATTACATACCAGTTTAATAAATTCATCTTAATTTTGAAAAAAAAAATGGAAAAATAATATAATCCTAATCTTAACTTATAGTTTTTAAAACGCAATTTTTATATTCAGAATTTTATATGCTTAAAAAAATCAAGTAGAAATAGAAAACAATTGGGAAAATCAAATTAACTTAAACCCATTTTCGAATCAAAACCTTGAGTTTAGGGGCTTTTGAATCGGTTCGCAAACCAAACAGATATTTTAATCTTCAGTAAAAACAACTGATCCGAACAATTTTTAAATGTTTATGGGTTTGCAGCCTTGATTAAATTTAATATATTCCATTACAAATGCTTTGGGCTTAAATATGTTTTTATCACTACGTTTTTATTTCGTGTATACGTTCTTCATGTAAGTCACAAGGATGGACTTGGTTATATAGACTATTGACGCTTATCAAGAGTGTATATACCATTATATATACCTTAAGGAGTCTGCCACTTCACCTTCATGCCTGTTACGCACATTTTTCTTGCCAAAGTTAACAGAACCCTTAGTACTTATTTAAGTACAGGGTCTAGCTAGTATATCGTGTCTATTTGGTGTGCGTGTGGGAGTTTAGTGTGGGTTGTTGGGATAGTGAAATAAGATGCAAGCTTAAATAGCCTTGATTAAAGATGTTGCACGCAGGAAGAAGACGAACCGTACGGGAGAGGAGTGAATGTAATTAACAACAAGAAGGAGCAGGAGCAGCTGTTGTCGCAGCTGAAACTTCAACAAAAATGTTTCAACACGCCAAAGAACCCGCTTACAAGGACACTGCCGGAACAAAAGCTGCCACTATTCAATTTCAATTAAATTAAACGAAGCGCCAAGAGCTCCACTCCCTCCACCATCGTTTCCCCCATCACTTCCTCACCCACGCAACCCTCGTGGCGCGTAATGAGGAGTACATCCCGTACAGGCTTACTGCACTGCGCCGCACCAAAGAGTCTTCGAGATCATCGCTTTTCCGGAGGATTGTTGCTGCTCCTGCTGTGTCTCTATCAGTCAGCTCATTGCCATGCGGAGGTCTTTACCCTGGGCTACCTCACGGGCTCGCAGCGACGGCCGGGAAACCTGGACTATCAGCGACCTGGTATTACCATTTCTGGGGCCATTTCCCTGGCTGTGGAGCAGGTCAATGCTGGCAGATTGCGGACCTTAGGCCACTCTCTGGAGTTCGTTGTGGCGGAGACGTTTGGGGACGAAGTCGCCAGCATACGACAGACGGCGGCACTGTGGACACAGCAAGTTGCCGCCTACATTGGACCGCAGGAGACTTGTGTTCATGAGGGTCGCATGGCGGCGGCCTTCAATCTTCCCATGATATCCTATGTAGGTGGCAAGTTCACAATGCTTCTTCCCTGACAATTAAACAACTTCCAAGTCCATGTGTCTCTCCCGACAGTACTGCACCCATCGAGATCCTTCCAACAAGCTGGACTTTCCTACCTTTGCCAGAAGTCGACCTCCGGACACACAAATCTCCAAGTCAGTGGTCGCTCTGCTGTTGGCCTTCAACTGGACCCAGGTGAGCTTCCTTTACCTGGATGATGCCAGCAGCCAGTACCAACCCGTTGCGGAGACCATCCTCAGCACCCTGACAGGGGCAGGTGTCACAGTGCGCGACATTCGCACCTGGAATACCATTTACCACCATGGATTCATGGCCAATCCTTTTGACGCTCTTGTGGAACAAACGTATGCGAACACACGAAGTAAGTAGAGGAAGTCAAAGTTGTTGACACTTACAAAATCATACTCTGATAACGTCCTAAAATAATTGCTCTACAATGTTTAAAATCACATTAGAAAAGATGGTAGTGAGGAAATTTGTTTCTAAACATTTTATAAAATTTACTTTTTATACCCTGTGGGGGTATATTAAATTTGTTAAAAGTATGTAACGGGCAGAAGGAAGCATGGCCAACCCAATAAAGTATATATATTCTTGATCAGCATCAATAGCCGAGTCGATATAGCCATGTCCGTCGGTCTGTCGGTCCGTCCGTATGAACAAAAGGATCTCAGAGATGGTAAGAGGTAGAAGCTTGAACTTGGTGTCCCTGCACAGGTAATTTTTGCAGGCAGATCAAGTTTATCTTTTTTTTGGATGCCACGTCCTCTTTGCCCACAAATTAAGTAAAAACTTATCAAGCAAGCAGTTTTGTAGCTCAAAAACCTCATAACAAGGGCAGTTTTGTAGCTAGAGACTTGAGATTTGGCACATATGATAAATATTTTGTGGTCAATGTGTCCAGAAAATTTTATCACGATGCCACGCCCCCCTTGCCAACAAAACGGAAAAGCTTATAACAAGAGCAATATTGCAGTTAGAGACTTGAGATTTAGCACACATGATGAGTATCTTGAGGTCGATTTGTCCAGAAAATTTTATCACGATACCACGCCCCCTTCGCCCACAAATTAAAAAAAAACGAATTACTAGAGAATTTCATCTGGAGTGAATTTGAGCGGGATCTTGTAGAACCACAGGGTATATTACGGTCGGGGTCCCGACTGTTCCGCTTGTTCAGACTTAGATATGTTATTCTTAATCATAGTATTAGGGAAGGTCTTTCTAGCTTTAACTTTAACTTTATTATCTTGCATCCTAACTCTATAACAATTACCCAATAAAATAATGCCTTAATCACAATATATAAATGTTATTTATCTACTACTTCACATATTTTTAAAGCACTTTTGCCACTCTGTCTTGACAGCCTTTCTGGTGCCAGAAAATTAGTTTTTCATTGTCGAGTACAAAAAAAAAGTCATCAGGTTCTAAGTTAAGGCTGTACATCAAATAAGGGTCAAAAATCCCTATTGCTTGAGCCGATGTATCATTGTCGTGATGAAAAACACCCCGTCTAGGGCGATTAGTTTTCCTTAATTCTCTAACAATTTTTCGGTAACTTATGGCTTAAAATATTTTACATCCTACGTTGCTTCAATAGAAAAGCTGGCATTTAATTTGAAATGCTGCGCTCGTCAATAACTTTTGTTGGGACTCGGATTTTGTCCTGCAGCGAGCGACGGTCACGATTGAAGTCGTTGTATGAAATCGCTAAGCTTGGTGCTTCATTGTTTAAGTCGAAATAAGTTGAGTAAAGCATTCCTGCTTTGACAATTCACATTAAAAATCGTAATAAATCGTCGCACAAACTTTTCACGTCTTAAATTCATTTTTTCGTCGAAATAAATTTTACAAGTCAATGTAAAAACAATATACAGAATGACCGTACAATAAAAAGTTATATGTAAGTTTATGCCGAAAAATACCAAACTTTTAAAAGGAAATGTCATCAAGGACTGTATAGAGCTAAAAGTGGCAAAGTCTATAAATATATAGAACAACCCTTGTATATTCATTTATTTATTGTTTATGATTTAAATTATTTTATTTATTAATACATAAGTCAAGTGTTTTCAATATATTTTATTTTGCTTATATAGATTTAAGAATAGTTTTTCATTAACTGGAGGTCGCATCTTCCTAATTTCAAGGTTCATTTCATTCAGGTGTAATTTTCGTAATTATAAATAGTCGTTTCTCAATTCAATGATAATGCTTATTATTTGATTCCAGTCTACTTGGTGCTGGGACACTACTACGAGCATGTAGGATTGATGATTAGTCTGCAGCAGCGTGGTCTCCTGGCACATGGCGAGTACTTTGTGGTGGGCATTGACATTGAGCAGTATGATGCGGCCAAGCCGGAGAAGTATCTGCGTGGCATGCTAATGGAAAAAGTGGAGCCGCTGGCGGCACAAGCATTTCAGTCCTATCTCGGCATTGTGCCAACTGCCCCCGTTTCCTTCGCCACATTCGCCAACGAGGTGAGCTCCATGACCTATCAATTGGCCTCTTGATTGATTTGATGTGTGTTTTTTGCTGTCCCCTCCGTTTAGGTAAACAAATACATGGAACGACCTCCGTTCAATTTTCCAAACCCTCTGGGTCTTTTCGGTGGTGTAAAGCAGGTTGGCTTAAGCTCTCTTCCAGCTCATTTACCACTGTCATGCTATAACTTGAATCCCATTCCCAGATAAGCGCTGAGGCGGCCTATCTCTACGATGCCGTTCATTTGTACGCCAATGCGCTTCTGTCCGTTCTAGAGGCGGGAGGGAGGCCCAAGAACGGAAGCGCTATTGTGGCGGCCATCAAGGGATCCCGCTATCTAAGCGCCATGGGGTGAGTATCCATGGTATAACTTCGGAATCTGCTCTAAAAGTATAGTTTCCGAACAGTTACCATGTGTATATCGATGAGAACGGCGACGCTGCCGGCAACTATACAGTATTAGTGAGGGGAAAAGTCCGCAACAACCGCAACCAGACGGTGTTGGGTCTGATGCCTGCGGGAACTTTCAGCCACAAGAGCATCAACAGCAGCAACATGGATGCACTGCCCGTAAGTAATCCCTGAATTTGTGTCGCCTCCCATCTCTTCTAAAAGTACTCTCGCCTTGTCCAATGCTTGCTCATTCCCCACAGAAACAGGTAAGCGCTTTGGCATAACAAACACACGTGCGACCATCTGTCCACCTTCACCTACTTCCATTCACAATCCTTCTTTTTTTTCTTATTCCTGCAGGATCTGAACTTGTACCGTCGCGTCGATTGGGTTGGTGGTGTGCGTCCTGCGGCAGCTCCACGTTGCGGCTTTGGGGGCGAGAACTGCGTCAGTAAGTTGAAAATATGTTCGAAAATGCTTCGTTATTCTACTGCTTTTGTTCCCATCTGATAGATTATACTGGCGAAATATCGGCAGGCATCGCTGGAGGTGCACTGCTTTTGCTGGGTCTCGTCTCGCTGGTTCTCTATCGCAACTGGCGTTACGAACAGGAGCTGGACAGTCTGCTCTGGAAGATTGACTTCCGCGAGGTTCAGGTGCACGAAAACGAGCGGGAGCAACAGAGCCTAAAGCAAACCCGAGTAAGTCGTCAATGAGGAAGGAGGTGTCAGATTAGGAATAAAGTTAACGGGTTTGTTGCACTCCCCAGTTGACAAGATAATAGAATACTGGTGAATTGATTATTTGCCCTTGTTAAACTTTTATTATGATGCAAATCTCCGTTTAAGCATCTTTCCCGCCTTTGCATGTCTGACAGCATTTCTTAAATCAATTGCCGCGTCGTCTTCCTTCGCAGTCCACCCATCCACTAATCCGCACCAGCCAGGTTAGCCTAAGCTCCAATCCCGATGCTGACTTCCGCTACACGACCATTTTCACCCCCATCGGACTCTACAAGGGGCAGCTGTATGCCATCAAGAAGGTTCGCAAGAAAAGCGTAGATATCACACGTGAGATGAAGAAAGAATTGAAGCTGGTAAGCAACAACAAAGCTTTAGACTTAACAGGGCTTAACTTCTACCCTCCTAAATGTTTCATATCGTCCTTAGCTGAGGGATGCCCGCCACGACAACATATGTGCATTTATCGGCGCCTGCACCGAACCACCGAACATCTGCATCATCAGCGAATATTGCACTCGTGGCAGCCTTAAGGTCAGTGCGAATCAATCCAACTTTCCTTGGACTAACCTCCCTTATTCTTGCAGGACATACTGGAGAACGAGGACGTCAAGCTGGACAACATGTTCATTGCCTCCATGGTAGCGGACATTATACGCGTGAGTGCTGCTGTGTAACATTATACTAATGGTATCCCCAACCCTCAACATATGCCCACCCCTACACAGAGAGAGAAAAATGCCGCACTAAAAAGATTTAACTACGAGTTACTGAATATGAGCATAAAAAGAAATAATGAATCAAGTAAACTGTAGATTTACTAAGAATGAACGCGAATAATTCTTATATGATGACTTAAAAATTCACTCCTCGACCACGAACTGGACGTACTATCCGGATCTTTTAGTATTTAGTGGTGGCGACTTGAGCTCAGAATCACATTAGTGAATATTTTGGCAAAAACTATAATATTTTTAGAAAAAATATGTAATGTTCTACATACGTACATATGTATATGTTCTTTATATGACGTCAAACAACCTAATTTATAGTTTCTTTTTGTGTTCGCTTGTTTAGAATTCCCAAATGGTTTTTGCCTGTCTGCTATTAGGAGCAGTTCGATGGGGCTGAAATGTTATGACTACATTTAAGACAAATACCCACTCTGATGATTGGAATATTTCCATTAGGCAGCGTGAAGTATGACACGATGCTTATTTCAAGAACACTATATACTTACAAACAGGTAACATAATTTTAATTTAAGCGTGCAGTTTTAGATATAAAAGAACTTAATTTAAATTTGAATTGTACGTTCCAACTCCATTTTTTGATTGAAAAGACTCAAATATCCAAATTTCTAGACTTAAGAAATCGAACTTTAAAAAGATCAAAATTCTCGACTTTAGTAATTTCAATCTTAGTTAGAAATCAAGTTAGCAGTATTGGGTTTCAAGTATTTTCGCTCTGTGTAGCTACCCCTACCTCCTTTCCATCCATCACATACAGCTCTCACTCCACCACTCCACTCCATTTGCTATGTACCTCATTCCAATCTTGTGGCTTCCGCAGGGCGTCATCTACTTGCACGAATCGCCCATCCGCTTCCACGGCTCGCTGTGCACATCCAATTGCCTGGTCGACTCCCGTTGGGTGGTAAAGCTGACGGACTTTGGTTTGTTTGCCTTCAAGCAAGGCATCGAGGACAACTCCACGGACATGCAGCACATGTCGGCCAAGTGTCTAAGTAACTCTCTATGTTCCGCCTAACTATTGGATGATTCAAATGTTATTTTTCCCCAGAGTTGCTGTACCGAGCTCCAGAGCTTTTGAGGCAGGGTCCATCTTCACTGGTAATGGGCACACAGCGAGGTGATGCCTATTCCTTTGCCATACTGCTCTACGAGATGCATGTGCGGCGAGGACCTTTCGGGGAGACGGGCCTGACGCCCATGCAATGTCTTCAGAAGGTCATGCAGCCCCAGGATCAAGTGCATCCCTACCGACCATCTTTGCAGCCCCTGGAGACGGCCTTCGATTGCGTCAGCGAGTGTCTACGCGAGTGCTGGGCAGAGCGTCCCGAGGATCGACCCGAGTTCAAGACAATACGCACCAAGCTGAGGCCGCTCCGCAAGGGAATGAGACCCAACATCTTCGATAACATGATGGCCATGATGGAGAAGTATGCCAACAATCTAGAGGCGTTGGTCGACGACCGCACGGATCAGCTGCAGGAAGAAAAGAAGAAGACTGACGCGCTGTTGCACGAGATGCTGCCGCGCTGCGTGGCCGACCAGCTGAAGAAGGGCCACAAAGTGGATCCCGAACACTACGAACAGGTCACAATATATTTCAGCGATATTGTCGGTTTTACGGCCATGTCCGCGGAGAGCTCCCCCCTACAAGTGGTCGACTTCCTCAATGATCTCTACACCTGCTTTGATTCCATCATCGGCCACTACGATGTTTACAAGGTAGGATGGCCCCAAATCATTCTCATTGTAACCAAAGCTCCAAACATTATAAATTCGGTTCGGTACGGTTTTTTTCTATTATCTACCCCGGGAACCCGAAGCAGACCCGTTTATTACAAAAAAGTTTCGGTTCGTTAAAAAAAAAATAATTTTTTCATTAAAATTTTTTGCATAGTTGAATCTTCCAGCTCTACACAATTATTTTGTTTATATAGTTCAACATTTCAAATATAACTCAATTATATTGAAACTAGTGAAGATTTTTCAGTCTTTCAGGTTAAAGCTATGGCTTTTTATGAATATTTAGCTGTGATTTTCATTACTTTGACCTTTTAGGTGTGAGTTTACTGTGAAAAACATAAGCTGATTTAAGAGGTGGTTAAAATTCCAAAGGTTCAAGATTTTATTCACAATTCCGAGCTCTGTGGAAAACATCAATGACTTATTATAATAAATTAGATATTTTAGAGAAAGGTTATTATAATTTAGTCATGAAGAGTGGCATGGAAAACCCAATAAACTATATATTCATATTATTTATCAGGCCGACGAACTGTTTGATTCTGTTGCTTTTTCCTGCATGCAGTACAAATTTCGGAACCGATCGGACCTTATTATTATATAAAAAATCTGTCTGTTTTATGAACGAACAGTCGAAAATCAACCTTTAGTATTAAGTACATTTTTGTTTTTTGAGATATCTCAAACAATCTCACTTATGCCATAGGAACAATCGTTCGAAAATTAAGGTTTCAAATGAAAATCTATGTTGTTTTTAAAGCTACCTCAACCAAATTTACGGATTGTGTATTCGCTACATCCTGATTAACTCGAACTAATATTTCCGAAAACTTTCATGGGAAGAATCGGTTTAGTATGAGAAACTTTGTTGTTTCTTAAGATATCTCTTGCATATTGTATAGTCTTATACATCCTGAAGAAATATCGGACTTACATATATAGGAATCTGCAAGGCTATTTAATCGTTTGGCGTTCCAAGAATAACCTTTCTTGATTTATTAAAATATGTTTATCTTCAAAAACCAATGAAAAATCTTAAAAATCTAAAAATAATTAAGAAAATTAAATAATTTTGTATATATAAAATTCAGCCAAGGCTAGAACCAAAACCTAGGGTTCAGCGATATGTCTTCTATAGTTCGGACCATCGAACGTAACCTTCGCCAAAGTTTGGGAGGCTAGCAGCCTTGATTTTAACAAATATCAATCAACTTCCATCGCAGGTGGAAACTATAGGCGATGCGTACATGGTCGTATCGGGTCTGCCCCTGCGCAACGGGGATCTGCACGCGGCCGAGATCGCCACCATGTCATTGCATCTGCTCAGCGCTGTGTCTGAGTTTAAGATTCGGCACCGACCCACCAACCGACTGTTGCTCCGGATCGGCATCCACTCGGGACCCGTTTGTGCCGGAGTCGTTGGGCTGAAGATGCCGCGGTACTGTCTCTTTGGGGACACCGTCAACACGGCCTCTCGCATGGAGTCTAGCGGGGTGCCGCTGAAGATTCATTGCAGCTGGCAGTGCAGGCAACTACTGGAACGGTTGGGTGGCTATCATTGCCAAGAACGCGGCGTAATCTCGATGAAGGGAAAGGGAGAACAACGCACCTACTGGCTAATGGGCGAGGACGATGAGGCGCGAGTACGGCGAACTTACGAGCGTTCACAGCGGCGTGGCTCGCGGGCTCTGAACAAGTTCATCCAGGGCACCATTAAGCAGGCCCAGGAGCAGGCCAACGATGGTGGCATTCGATCCTCGCTGAAGCAGAAGAACTTGCCACGTAACTCCTTGACACGTTCCTCCAGTCTGGAGTCGCCCAAGAAACTGCGCTTTGCGGCTGGAAATATGTTGGAGCATCACCGCTATCACAGGTTTCCAGATTCACCCAATTATCTATTAATTATTATCCTGTGGCAATAACAGCGCTTTAATCTTACAGTGACGAGGCATTGCTGGAGGTGGACTCTTACACCGGCTTGCGACGCTCTTCTGGTGGCTCCACGCACTCGCGCTATGAGGAATCAACTCTGTCCTGCCAAAGCATTGAGCACCTCGAAGCGGTGGATCACAAGAGACGACCCTCTTCTTATCCGACGGCCAACACGCCACTGTTGCTGAATCACGTGGAGGTCTAGGCGGATCTAGGAGTACATAATCCAACTACAGGAATTATAAATATTAGAATTTGTCATCAGTATCTTTAGCCAAGTATTATCGTGGTGTTCAGTTCTTATCCCGTTGCTTTAAGTGTTGTTTGAGCGTATATTAGCCCCGGTCTCGATCATCTTAAACATGTATTTGTCATATCCATAATAAGATCGGAGAATCGGAGGTAGAAAGATGTTATGTGGAATTTGTAGTATCAGCATATTGTGAGAGTGATTATAAATCTAGTCGTTGCATAAAACAAATACGCTAGTTTAGCGAGTAACCTAATTTTAAATCAATAAATAAATCATTTAGCCAAGTTAACTTTCATTGCCTGGGGGCACCTTAATATCTGTAAATACTAGCATGTATCTAGTATAGATAAAGTATGCAAAAGTAATGGGAGTCATTTATTTATTTAGTTTTATCTCAATTGTTTGTTGTCTTGAAGACATTTGCTATTATAATTGTATTGCAATGTGTGTTTTTTTTTATTATATTTCAAACTTAACGGTTTTATAAGAACTCGAGTTTAAAACCAATTTGTGCATTTCATTGCGGGCTCTTTATAGACCCTAACAGTTAATTTCTATCTTCTTCCAATCTTTGAACTCTTGCGAAAGCCAGCTTGCAAAATTTTCAAATTGTTTGTATATAAATACGTATTACATAATTTCTAATAGGGAATTTCAATTTGATTGCTTTTGTTTGAACTTAGTTTTGCTAGATATATATGTATTTATATGTATATGTTGTGTTCTCTCCTCTTTCTACACTCCTTTGCCTTTTTGTTTTATTTTTAATTTGATAAGCCACAAGCTTTAAAGCGCACTTTAATGCATTAAATGTAATTTGTTAATTTTTGTAATTACATAATTTTGAAAATCCTTTGCCGTTTTGTTTTTGTTCTTGCTTGATCATATGCAGTATGTGATTGTGTGTGCGTGTGTGTTTATGTGGGATGGTCGCATAATAACAGTTTTCTTTAAATATATCATTATTATACTACTCAATTCAACAAGTTACTAAATAACAATCTTATACAAATCTAGGTATAATAATGCTATAATGCTTTAATTCGGTTTTTCATATCAAAATGCTTGCAACAACAATTTATCTACATAAAATATATATGCATTTCAAGTTTCTCACAAAGTTTATAATATTTGTATGATCATCGTTTATAACTAGAATTCTCAATTATTGTTCGACTGCCAAAGCATTTGCAGGCGGCGGCTTGTTTCGGTACAAAACTAACAAATGGAGTTGTACTTCCACTTAACGATTAACAAATTTGTTTATAAATATTCGTAAATACGCTTTATACTCGTACATATGTAAATATATACATATGTGGGTAATTGTTAAATGCGTCTCTGAAAAAATAGTGTATCAACAATTATACTTTTTTTAATTTTTGTTTTTCTTTCTGCTTTTTGATTAGTTCATTTTTGCATTTGATCTACAAAAATTGCTCAACAATTAATTAAGCAGCATTAAAGCCAGTGATCATTTTGTTTCGTATAGACAAGTTAAGAAAGTAGCTAACGATTCCTGGACAAAAGTAGATCCTAAATGAGTGTTACTTAGGAGTGAACTTTCGAGCTTATTGCGGTTCCATCTCATAGTTAGCTTTGGTTCTTTAGAACCACAATCGGATCATACAAGCTATTTATGTCTTCTATGTGATTCAGGACAGATTAATGGATGGGAAAAAAACACCCACAGCGATAGTCCCTCGGATGAATCCACATACATTAGAAACCCCCTTAACTACGAGTATCTTGACTGATTGCCACGTTATCAGCAAAAGTAGTATAAAAACTAAATACCTATGTAAAGTTATTGGAATTGTCGTACTCAAGACAAATACCTATTGAGTGTAAATTCACCCCTTTGGTATGTTGCAAGAAAAAAAAGATTGCTCCAAGTGTACTGGACAAAGTGCTCCGAGAGGTGCAGGTCGCGCGCGCGTTTTTCAAATGAGTGCTAGTAGATTACAGATACACTCCAGTTGAAGGAGCAGATGCGATAAGCCTTAGGCTTCATCTTTGCTTTTTTGCTATGCTGGTCGATCTGTTGGGAAAATATGAAACTATGTTAGATTTTGTGCTGAGGATGTTACCAATCATACCTTTTGATACCATGACGTGGACTGGAAGGAGGCGTATGGCAAGGTGACGGTGGTGCTGAGCCGCCTGATGAACCACGCGAAGACGCAATCGATAGTGTGGAGGCACGTGGAGCTGTGCATCCCAAATATATGGCAGATCCCTTGTCAATCTCGCGTAGATCAACACGCGATCCATGGGCAGAGGAGGGCACTGAACCTGTCAATTCAATGGCAAACTCAATTTCCGAGTGGCAAATCCCCAAGGCAAAATACCTACCCGTATAGGCATGCAACCCCGCCGGACTGCTGCGAGGCCGTACACCGAAAGCGCTTACAGTGCTGGCGCTGCGCTGCAGCTGTGTGATCCCTCCATTGCCCTCCTTGGGCGCCGGCTCTTTGCGGGTTCCAGCACTGCTGACCCGCGCCGTCCCGCCAAGGGAGACGCCTCTGCCGGCTGCCTTAAGGCTTTGGCGCGACGGGGAGCGTTGTAGTTGAAGTTGCTGCTGTCGGTGCTGCTGTTCTCTTCGCGCATCCTCAAACGCTGCTGCATACTCAGCAGCCTCACTGGAGGTAGACGGATTTTGACTCGCAAATGGCGGCTGGCAGGCAACCTCGTCCTCGGGTATACGCTCGTTTCCCACCGAACGACGCGGAAGCGGCGAATGCTTGGGCGACGTGGGACACGACTGGGCGGTACTACCGACAACACTGCCTCCGGCAGCACTGGCCACACTCAGCAAGCTCGGGGATGAGCTGGGATTGGCATTAGAGGACTGCGCACGCAGCCGCGAGTGCGTGCTGGATGCGCTCGAGGGACGCCGTCGGAACAGTCCTTTGCTGGGGTCCATGTTGCAGACGCCTGCTAGGAGCAAAGGAAACAGAAAAGCGAAACTTCAGTGACAAATCATTATACTGATTCCTTTAGGGATCGCACATAGCAGATAGAAGTTTAAGAAGCTGAGACCTGAAAATGATGTAGATTTATGGGAAAATATCTTAGATATACTATATTTGGATGGAGTATCCTGGAAACTGAATACATTTCATTTTAAAAAATTGTTTTATAAACATTTTAGCTCTTAATAAATGCTAATGCAAGTAATGAAAATATATTTTAATTTTAATTTTTATTTAAAACTTATAGCATAACTCTTTATTTGAATTTATATGATCAAAATTGAAAATATAAGTTATTTTTCAATTATAATAAAAACTTAAAATAAAACATTAATTAACATGCCATAAATCAGGTATTAATTTCAAAACAAATATCGGCACTTATCGAAACAGTATTTCGGTAAAAGGTTATATTTCGGGTTTTTTCTTTCGTTTCTTGTACGTACCGGTCTAATGGAATATTCAAAAACCTCAAATGTTAAAACAAAACTTTATAAACTTATCGTGATAAACAGTTCTTAAACTACATATTGAATATATGGCAAAATACATATAGAAAGAAAGAAATGTGGAAAAAATTACTGGTACTGGTTTTATCCCCGCCAAAAATACCAGAAATGAAAAAAATATTACAACAATTTTTTTGGTTTCTTTGGTATGTGCATTAAATTGCTCAATGGTGCCAGGCTAAATTTATGTGACTCTACAGGTCATTGCAGCAAGCAGCACAGTATTCGTTTAATGACATTACTCTTAAATGTTTTTGAATGATACGGACAATTCGGTTAATGATCTATTACTCAATCTTCCTTCTCTTATCCATAAGTTACTTTTGGGTCAAATTGACTCAGCTAAACTATTAGATGGAATATATTTAAACGTACCTCCTAGGATAACTCCCAGCTTTATGCCTTTGCTGCTGTAAGCATTGCACTACTAACTGATAATGATTATAATAGTTTGTAAAGTATGATCAGTTCTGAGTGCTCTATCCACGCTATTAATTCCTCTATACTAACATATTTAGCCAACTAACTTCATTAATTTTTTGAAAATAATTACAATATAATTTTGAAAATAATAGTTATGCTATGAGTTTTAGATACAAATTAAAATTTAATTATTTTACAAATTTTTAATTTGTATAAAAAAAAATAAGAGAAAATTTATAATTATTGATAACAATTTTTGTTTTCAGTTTTTCTATTGAAATTTTAAAATAATCTATTATTTTTATTATAAAAATTGAAAATTAGAGATATGCAATGGTTTTAAATAAAAAGTTCAATGTAATTATTTCATAAATTTTTTACTGGCATCAAAAATCAAGAGCACTTTTTAGTTTTTGGTAAAAACTAACAACAAATTTGTATTTAAAAATTATTATCGATTTCTATTATAAGTATTGTCCAATTAGCGCTTGGGCTTGGGCTTCTTCTGAGTATGCTTGATAGAAGATTTGCCCGGCGACTTGTGCTTGCACCTCTTTGAAGACTTCCGCTTCGTCAGACCCTGTCGATCATCGTTTGGCGCACTGTTATCCAGGTTGTTAACAAAGCGCCCAGCGTTTTCGTGGGCCGTGTAATAGATCACATTGGGCATGAGCTCCTCGCCAGAGCTGCTGCTGCTGGTGACGCTGGTATCATCGCCAACATTAGTCTCGGGCTCGGAGAAAAATTCATGGGACGAGTTTTCACTACTACTCGACTGATTGAATGTGTTTCTCTTCCACCTGTCAACGATGAATCTGAGAGTGTAGGCAACATTTTGGCCATTACTCGACCCAGAACTCTCAGGGGCCACCATAGACATGTTGCACATTGTGAAGAGGGGAATACTCGCACCTGTGGGACACTTTTCTCCGCGGGAGCAGTTTCCCTCGCAGATGTCACGGTTCTGCAACAGCTCCTGGTAGTTGTCCAGCGCCAGGCCGCACTTGATCCGATCAAGTTGCTCCAGTGCCGACGACGGAAAGCGTTCTCTTAGCCGACGCCGTTCCTCCGATAGCTTGTACTGCTCGAACTCCAGCAGCTGAGTCTGAAATCCTGTGTTCGGATTGGCCACAGCGCGACCAGCGCGCACCACCTTCAAGGCCTCCTTCCAGTTCAGATGCGTAGCCGTCATAATGTACGCCACGGCGACGGTCACCGAGCGGGACATCCCCGCCAGACAGTGGATCAGTACGTTTCCCTCGCGCAGCCGCGCACCATGGATGAAGTCATTGCAGACGGAAAAGTATTGCGATAAGTTCTGATCTGGCGTATCCGAGGCCATCACACATAGATAGTGCTTGTCCTGCAAGTATATAGAGACATTTGTGTTAGGTATGCATTAGATTATCGGAAAATTAAATGATTCACGCCTACCGGCAGCAGACGCCTTGGACTGTCATGTATGGCAATGATGTGCGATATTTTGAACTTCTCCAGCTGCTGGTGATCCTTGGAGTCGCGGTAGTTGCCCACATACAGTCCCGGCAAGACCTGGGAAGATAAAGTTAGCATATCTTTATTGGTTTATTTGCAATCTCTGCTAAAGTATTTACATTTCCCATATGCCAATTCATTTTGCCGTTTCTGTACAAAAGTTTAAACAAGTCTGTGTGATTATTAAATTTGTTTACTTGATAAACTAAAGATTGTTTGTTGATTTTCCTTGCTGCTAAGGGCAACTGACAATTGGCCGTGACAACTATCGCTCAGGGTCGCCCTCACAAACTTATTAAACTTTTCGATAGTGATCGATGTTCAATCGATACATCGACTCTTGTAAATGCGGTGTTTTTTCTATTTTTACTCAATGTGAAAATGTACTATGTATCTATGCATCGTTTTTGCCATTTGTGATATTCAGTTTGGATTTATATCTTAACTTTTCATTGATAAATGCACATTAATTTATTGTAAATTGTCAAAAGCTCTGATTATCTTTTATCGATAAATACAATGCATGAGTAACTTATGTGAACAAAAAAGAAATGTTCAACTGAACTAACCCGATTCTAATGCTTTTCAGCAGCGAAGCTCTGGATTCTGAATTCAACATTCCGAAAATGGTGTAATATTTCACCATTCTTGGGGAACAAAGTATTAAAAACAAGAACAGCCGTAGACATAGGTCACCATCTTGTTAGTAAATGTACCTCGATCCCGATCACTTATGTATTTTTAGACCCTTTTCTTTAAAAAAGTAAAAAGGGTCTATTAAGTTTGTCAAAATGTGCGTAACAGGTCGAAGGAAGTCTGGCAGATCCCATAAAGTGTATATATTCTTGATCAGCATCAACAGCCGAGACTATATAGCCATGTCCGCCTGTCCGTCTGTCCTGCTGTATGAATGCCTAGATCTCAGAGACTATAAGAGCTAGGGTCACCAAATTTGCTGACAATACTCCTGCGGCCCCCGAAAAGGTCAAGTTTGTCTTAGAATTTTGCCACGCCCCTTTCGCCCCCAAAAATCGAAAACAAAATTTTTGAAATTCCATAAAACGAAAAATATTAAAGCTAGAGTCCTGAATTTTGGCACACAGGACGAATATCAGAGTCCCAACGTATCCTGAATTTCATCGCGATTGGTCAAACTGGAGCCGTGAATTTTGGCACACAGGACAAGCTTCAGGGTTCTAATGTATCCTGAAAATTTCATCACTATCGGATAATAAACTCGGAAGTTATTCAAAACTCAATATTACTCAGTGTCGGACCAAAGGAAGAAGAAGAGCATATTGAGGTTACAACGCGCTATGGGGTACTATTAGTGTTACTCTTATTGCCATTTTGAAGAATAAGTAAAGGGTCTCTCAAAGTCGACTTCGACTGTAGCCTTTCCGACTGGTTTGAATTATATTTATCAAAAATACAAATGAAAGGTAATCCACTATAAGCAAACAGCGAAGAAACTTCGAAATGTCGGATGACTTTAAATTATCACTGCCCAACTAGCAATATGTACAGGAAGAAAGAAAAGTCAGTACGACCTTAAAAAAGAGCATGGTAATTCATTTGGTTCATGAGATATGAGGGCTTAAGTGGTTAGGGCAAATTGAAAGGATTGTGGCGATTGGAGCCGTTGGCGCTTTCTGGTAAAATATTTCAATACACAATTATTTCAATCTTAAAAGCTCGGTCTTTCCAAAATTACATGAAAAGTCAATTTATTGCTCTTTGTGTCTTTGTTTGTGTCGTTTCGATAGCTTTCTAAAATTGTGTGAACATGTTCCCTATCAGAAGCCTATAAAGGTTAGTGTTGCGACTTTTGAAAAAACACCGCTAGTTTAGCGGGGAATCGCCAAAAACCGCTGATATTGACAAAGCCACAGTTATATTTAAATAAATAACTTTTTGTAAATGGTTTACATGGTAAAACGAAAATAGGTGAAGTTTAGTTATTAGACCCTGTACCTTTTTATACCCTTGCAGAGGGTATTATAATTTTGTCACGAAATGTGTAACGCATGAAAGCAGACGTCTCCGACCCTATAAAGTATATAGATTCTTGATCAGCATCAACCGCCGAGTCGATATAGCAATGTCCGACTGTCTGCCTGTCCGTCTGTCTGTCTGTCCGTCTGTTTCTATGCAAACTAGTCTCTCAGTTTTAGAGATACATATCTGAATACAGATCTGTCTTTTTGCTGCAGGCAGAATATATGTCGGAACCGGCCGGATCGGATCACTATATCATATATCTGCCATAGGATCTATCGGTCGAAAATCATACTTTTGTATGACAAACTTATTTATTTTTCGACTTACTTAACCAAATTAACATATGCTTCTGGTCATGTCTTATACATCCTAACCAAATTTGGTTTGCCGTAGAAAAGATCGGTTGAAGAGTGCATCAGGGTTCTGCAAGGATACGAAATCTTTGGCGTGCCAAAAATAACAAAGAAGATTGGCTCTGGGCACCCTACTGTCGGTCCCGCCCCGACTCTCCGGCTTGTTGTATATTAGAATAGTTCATTTATTAAATTGAATATCTTTTATTACAAAATTCGAATTTGGAAATTTTTGGCCTTGATGTTGTTCTTAACTTTTACCTTGTGTAGAGGATTATCTATTTGACCAACGATAAACGACAATTAAACTGCTTATTTAAAAGTTTTCATGATTTGATAAATTTGGCCGTTTTAGTGCACGAAATGAACTTACCTTGTTCATGCCATTCCCCATGTTTCTTCATTTAAATGTTGGGGACACCCTCCTCCAATTGTCAACGAAATTGACCAAAAATGCTGAAAGTACAATAAATAAACGAGGAAAATCCTTTAAGTATTTGACAAGTTAAGGGCAAGTTCCATTTCAAGGCTAAAGTCAAAGTTAATGCGATGGCGACAAACATGTTCCCATCGTCAGGTTTGTCTGCCTGAGCTATTGTTGTGGCTGCCCCTGATGAAAGTGCAAGTGTCAGCTGTTGCAGTGGCAGTTGCAAGCAGTTCCGACTGTCATGGCCGCGACGACAACAGCAGGAGCACAAGTCAGAGCCAAGTCCTCCATAGACAGACAATACGAGTTGTGGCCTAGACGTAGACACAATGGGAACGTCGCATCCGTCGCGGAAGTAAACAAACCTTGACGACGCGTCGTCGCCTTTGTTGCATCTCATTAGTGGGTTAGACACACAGACAAACAGACTAACAGATGGCCGGAGAGTGAGAAGTAGTAGCTAGAGGCGAGCGATATAGTGATTTGGTGTCACAGTGACAACAGTGACTGTTACGAAAAAAGTGGCAGTGATTGTGACTGCAACAACTTTTTATTTAACGTATTTTTATTTTTAATTAATAGAAAACTCTTATGTATTTTTGATTTAAATAAAAACGATAGAAAATAATAATTAAATTTTAAGTTTTATTTGAAAATTATAGCAAACACTTATTTTCAATTTGTATAGTAAAAAATTAAGTAAAATTAATAAAAGTTATTCTTTAATTTACATAATACAAAATAGAAAATAATAATTTAATGCATTTATAAAAATACAAAAATACCATAAAATACAGAAGATGTGTTATAGTATTTTTAATATTATTTGTTATTTTTATACGAGTATATGCATAACTTTTATATTTTTGGATATTATTTTTATCAAATAATTGTATAAATAAGATTTATAAGTAATTTTTATTTTCAATTGAAAAATACGTTTATTTTCAATTTATTTAGTATAAATTTGTTCATTTTAACTAGATTAAAAATGACTTTTTAAATAATAATATATCTTCTTTGTCATAACTCGTATTTGCAATTCCTGCTTATAAGTATTGGCACTAGAAGATTTGAACGAATATCCAATAATCCAATTTAACAATAATCCCAAATAACATTCACTCACAATATATATGTATATATTATTCAGTGATGTTATCACTGTTACTGTTGACATTTGGACACCGCAATGACAATTTGTTTGAAATACTTGTGACAAGCGACAGCAACGTAAATATCGGCCAACTCTTGTAGTAGCTGAATATTGGACTGAAATTCAGCTCAATACAAATGAGTCAGAATATGCCGAGCGTGCTGAGTAAATCTGCATGTCGAGATGGATGGATTTATGGTATGGGATGTGGAGGGGATTGTTGGATGGATAATGTCGCAACAGTTGGTTGACTGCTCTGCCCTTGCCTTTCATTTGTGGGTCTAAACCGAGAAAACAAAGGCAGGCTCATCATAAAGTCAAGACGCTGCTTGGCTTGGCAGGCCTTGACTTATGTAACTCAACAATGACTGAGGCTGCTTGAAGAGGCACCTCCTCCGCCTCCGCCCTTGCATTCTCCCCCTGCATTCTCATCTGCCTGGGCACTTGCCACATTCACCACATTTACATAAGTTTCAAGTTGGAGCAATGAGCAAAAGTGGCGCTTTGTTAAATTTCATAACTGGCAACTGTCACCTGCCAACGCTGCGTGGGATTAAATTGACTGCCAGAGTGCCAGACTGTCAGACTTACACTGCGACTAACTGCGTGAGTCAGTGAGTGACAGAAAGATGGCCGGAAGATAGGGCACGTGTGGCAAGTTACAGCAGGCAGGCAGCTGTCATTAAACAACGCAGCAGCAAGATGAAAAAGCCAGGAGTGTCCTAATGAATGTCCTTCCCAGCAAAGCAATTACAAAATTATCGCAGGCAATTGCTCAGTGAACTGCCTTTTTAGCCCCTTTGTGGCATCGTCGACGTGGATTTTGCGATTGCCACAGTGCATCAACTCAACCGTTAGACTGGCTGAAAATAGTATATGGCCAGTGCACACCAATGGCCTTTGGCCATTTTGTAGCAAACCGCAATTCAATTCAACTGATATGACTACGATGACGTCGTATGGTTTGTGTGGCGACAGGGATGGGAAAGGAAACGACGGACAGAAATGACATGTATGTTATCCTAACAGCTTGTGTGTGTGTGTTTGTGGGTG
This sequence comes from Drosophila histrio, assembly GCA_958299025.2. Lineage (NCBI taxonomy): Eukaryota > Metazoa > Arthropoda > Insecta > Diptera > Drosophilidae > Drosophila > Drosophila histrio. The sequence goes on from OY729166.1 coordinate 27,857,014, forward strand.
TCGTGTGCTTAGCCCATGGTCAAATAGTTTAAGGGCCATCACATTTGGACATTTTCATATCGCATTTACTGAAAAGTATCCTCATCATCATCTGTGCATGCCTCTGTGTATATGTGTAGGAGTGATTCCCATTTAAGATATATTTCATTAATTATATTATAGAGTTATTTGTCGTGCTTTCGAATCTCAATCGCCAGGGACTGGAAGTAAGTTTCAATTAAATAAATCAATATGAAGATTTCGTCCAGTGACGAAAGCTTTTCAAGCCCCAAACTTATTGATATCAAATATTGTGACAAAACTAATTATATATAATAAATAATATAATAATATATAATATATATATATATATATATATATATTTATATATATATATATTATTTAATATAGTAATTCTTATATCAGCAATTTTGTGGCCTTGCATTTGTCATTAGACTGACTACGTGCAGAGATTTTTCATTTGGGATATCATGCACTTATGAAATTCCATATATGTTCTAAAGCTGATTTAAAATTAATAGGAAAACAACATTCTGTATCTTTATTTGACGTTTTGCGACACAACCTGAAATCATACAGAGCTGCTTAAGTCAAATTTTAAACAGAACAGCAGTTTAACAAAATCAAATCCCATAGTGACAACTACAATACTTCAATAGTGTTTTCGAGTTTTGTTATGCCCCAAATATGGAAAAAACTAATTTTAAGAGAAATTTTGAATGTAGAGTAGTTTAAAATAAGTATAATATGATCAGAAAATTTCATCACGATCGCATAATAAACTCAAAAGTTATTAAAGAAAAAATTTGATGGGATAAAGAAAGTTGAAAATAAGAACAAAAGAACGAAAAAAGCTCGCAGCGTGTTTGTACGCGTGTGTATGTTTTTTACAGAACAAGTGCAGGGTTATTCACAGTCGGGTTCTACCGGCTGTAGTCTCTGTTCTTATCTTAGGTGGCTATTTTTATCAGCTCTTATCAATATTTTGCTTGACTTCTCTTATAAACATTTATAGCTGAGGTCATAAAAAGCAACAAATTAATTGTCGAGCAATCAAACCTTCAAGATGTCACGTCAGTTTGAGCTCCTGGCATTCTTGGGAATAGTTTGTATCAGCTATGCGCATGGAGCAAACATATGTCTCAGTACCAGTCCCAGTCCCTCGCATTTGATAGTGGAAATATCGATGGCCAAGGTGTTAGCCGAGTATGGACACAACGTGACGGAGGTTACAATACTGAAACCACATATTACTCATTAGAATATCCACCGCATACACGTAACATTAACTGATGAGGAGAATCAAGCATGGAAGGCCACAACTTGCAACATCACGAAAACAAATAATACTGATATATAATCAGATTTATTTTGCTGGCTTAAACTGTTAAAATTAATGGTTAAAAAAAACGTTGTGAAACATCCTCACGTTCAGGATCTCTAAGAGAAAAAGGATAACAAGTTTGATTTGGTCATGATCGGATACTCCATAATCAACTTCCAGATAGGAGTAGTCCAGAAGCTGAAGGTGCCATTAATAATAGCTATTTTAACGAAATATTTTACAGTGTGCTAGGCAATTCTAGTGTGATCGAAAACGTTTCAAATATATTTGTTGCGAAGGAACGCGCTATGTCCTTTTCTCAACTATAACCTTCAAAGTATTTTTATATTTTAAATAGATATAGATAATGCAGAGATTTACTAGTAATTTAACATTCAGTAAACAGATTCCAGAACAATAAATTAACTTGAAATTTTACAGTGAACTCTATGGAGACTATCCCAATATGTCAAAGTATGAAGACATCAACAAGAATGTGTGGCATATCTTGTTTAATAGTCATGGTATCAGTGAAGGTTCCATTACTTAGACCTAATGTGCCAGGAGTAGTAGAAGAAGGAGGCATACAAGTGAAGAATGAACCGGATCCATTGCCCCAAAATGTAGCTCTTTTCCTGAATAATGCGACTCACGGTTCAATACATTTTGGAAATCCTAAAAAATCCTTAGGATACTCAGAAGGTGAGAGCCTTGGCCAATCCATTTCGTGCTAACCCGATGACTGCACCACAGACTGTGTTCTACTGCACCGACTGTGTTCTTCGTCATCACGGAGCACCTTATCTCTAGAGTCCCCTGTTAATCATGAGATTCATAACAGCCAATAATGTAGATGTTTACGCTGTGCTATTATGTGTTTTAATTGCAGTTTTGTTCATCAATAAGTTTGTTCTACAGTTTATCTAATGGAGATTTCAGGCAATTCAAGGAATGATAAGCAGAACAACAAATTAATGATAAAATAAAGGTGTTGTTAACAAATTTTTGTTTACAGTTTATCTATATGCAGACTTTACGAAATTCAATGAATGATAAACCAAACAACAAACTAAAGATACAATAAAGGGGTTGTTATCAAATTCTGTATAGGTATGTTAATCTTATAAATAACTGCTAGCAATTCCATTTTAATCAGAGCTGCAACTCTTCATTTAATCAAAAAACAAATACGCTACACACACGAATATATGTCACTATGAAATTATCACCATCTTTATGCATCTGTCACTCAAAGTTTATTCAAGAGACCGCAGCACAAAGAAGTCGGCACACTCCACTGTAGCGTTGTTACTAAGTAGAGTCCCCGACCATTAAATACCCTGTGGCAGTACAGGAGCCCGCTTAAATTCGCTCAAGATGTAAATCTTTGTAATTGATTTTATTAAATTTTTTCCATATCTAAAGTTTCTGGCTATAAAATTGTTCTAGTTTAAAGGTTTTCCGATTTGTAGGCGAAGCGGGGAGTTTTGTGGACACATCGACTCAAAGATACTCATCATGTGTGCCAAATTTCAATTCTCTAGCTACAAAACTGCTTTTGTTATGAACTTTTTTTATGGAGAAATATCATTCCACGCACTGGAAATTTATATTATCGTTTCTGGGCTGAAGTAGTTTCGAGTACCACTCATCTTCAAAAATAGTGTTTGTTGGAATGTTATTTCTTATTTTTTCTTTATTACATTAGATAACTTATAAAATAAAATATCGAATTACATAGTACTCTAATATTACCTACCTGAGTCTACGACTCTTTGTTGGAATGATTTTATTTATTCGTTAGGTTTTGACCTTGACCGACAGAAAGATAATCATGAAAACGTGTACATGGTAATATGTATCTTAATTGTTCTTTCCAACAAAACACAGTTATAAAAACATTAAGCAATGAAGCCTTTTTTGCAAAATCATTTAATGAAAAGCTGTCAAAGGTGTGTGTATAAACATCAATTTATAATTATAAATATTGACTATAAATTCTGCATCGTGAAATCCTAATCATTCAGGAAACTTTCTCTGATTTGTATAAATTCGGAACAATATTGATTTAGCAAGTTCATAAATTCATGAACAGCTCCGTATAAAAGTAGTTATGATAACTCATACTATCACACAGGGTAATTTTATCAATAAAAGGCAAAACATTTTATCAATAAAAGGCAAAACACTTATCAATACTTTGACGATTACTTGACAGGCATATTCTCTTATAGCCTTCAGGAAATTTAATTATAAAAGAATCAATCAGTATATTCTTAGTCAAATATCTTGCACTTTTCCTTTCCACAATCTGCTCAGAAAAACCAGTTAGCAAAGGCGAATGTTTGCCAAAACTGAGGAAAGTGCAAAAAACGTTGCATGCCTTCAGGCGCGGCGGAAATGGCCGTCAAATTGATGGCCAGCTTTAATCAAATTAAACACTTTGGCAGCATGTTTGCACTCTGGAGGACGGAGGACGGAGGACTGAAGACGGAGGGACAGGAACAGGAAGGGATGTGAATGTGGTTGGTCGGCCTTCAAACTAGTCGCTGAGCAGCGCTCGTAGCAGTCAAATGTAGATGCTTGTTATTGTTAACCGTTTGTGAGAAGACTTTGTTGCCAAGTTTTTTCACTTTGCTAATTGGCAAGGCATAGCAGACGAAATGAACGTGTTTTCAGGCGGGTTTTCTTATCATTTTCAACATTCGAAATGACTCGCCACGGAATTCAATGTGTTTCGAATAAAAAAACTGTCTGCATAAATTAGCTGAGCTTTTGGCCTTGCGGCTCAGCCAATAATTGTAAAAAACAACAGTCAAACATGTCACCCATGGCGTGCCGCGAGTCCACGGATACGGCTCCGCCATGGCTCCAAGTACGGAATCCATTGCCTGACACAGTCAGACCCCCAGCGGACAGTCAATTATATCGCTTAGACATTTTACATCACCAATAAAATATGTACATTTATATCTACATATATACTATATCTCTCTATATCTACATGCAAATGACACACCTATCACACACACACACACACACACATTCAGTAGTAGAACGACAGTGGTGCAAGTTTAATGGATGACTCCATTTTCAGTTACTGCGCCAATCCCTACACAGAGCGAAAAATCAAGTATTTTGTCATACTCCTATTCCATATCAAAGATATAGTTTTACAACCATTCATTGTGTATTTTCTTAACACATATAGTTTGGTCACACTTTGAGTGTTTCTTCTCTCTCTCTTTCCTTTTAACTTTGAGAGCTTGCATGTGGAGTCCGTGTTGCGATTTAAAAGAGCTTTAATAATTAAAATATACATGGAAAATCATAAAGTTAAAACCAAGGGTTATTATTTACAATTAATTTGTCAGTTTTCCCCGGAGTTCTGGATTTAAGTACAATTTAGACTTCATCCAAGTGCCTTAAACTTTGTAACTAAATACAAAAACATCTTAATTCAGTCGGAAATACTACAGTCGAGCGTAATCGACTGTGAGGGACTGTAAAACTCTTACACACGCGAACAAACATGCTGCATGTTTAGGCCCCACGTTGCGTAAAATTGTTTTTTTAATAACTTCCGAGTTTATTATCAATCGAGTTTATTATACCATCGGATTTCAAAGAATGATAACCGTTATATGATTAATTATTCATATAATTATGTGACCAAAACATGACTTACTTTATATCGTTATTTCTTAACGAATTATAATGATTAGTTTCTTAAACTGCGCTTATCGTACGCTATGATAACTATAAATTTGATCAGAATTGTTTAGAATAAACAAAAAAAGCAAACAAAACCATGATTATTGAAATTTAAAAATATATAGCTGTAAAACTACACAGGGCAAAAAATCCGTACTAAAACTAAGTTCGAATGACCTCGAATTAAGTATTTCCCATTCTTAAAATCCATACTCGATATAAATAAGTATGAATTACTGAAAATGAATGTGTAAATTCTTTGAGCAAGTACACATAATCTTAATATAAGAGTTAAGTATCTTGAATCAAGGTATAAGTTTGGAACTCGAGCTCGATACACATTTTCACAGCGAATACTCACTGAACAAGTTCGTGAGATCTTAAATCAAGGTATATTAAACTTTAATCATTTTTAAGCTTTCTTGCTTAAAATTCCCAAATGGTTCTAAGCTTGTCTTCTATAAGGAGCAATTCGATGAGCATTGAGAAATAAAGACTACATTTACCAGGAGGATAATATCCTTCTTCACCTACTTTCACACTAACTGAAAACATTTAACTCCCAGGGTGAGGCGTTATTTCAAGAACAGTTTACACTAGCAAACTAATGTTACACAACTTTGATTTGAGTCTGCAGTTTGCAAATATCAAGAAATATATTCTTGTTTTGAGATATTTGTGTAGTGAGTTGCAGAGTTTAAGGGACCCCGAACAAGTGTGAATTGCAGAGAATGAATGTACTTAACTCAAGTACAAGGTGAGTTCAAACACCTTTTAAGTCTAAAAATTCTAAAATACTTAAGTTATCTGACTTGAGAAATCGTTCTTGAACTAAGATCGAAATTCTTGACTTCAGTAATTTCATTCTTAGTGAGAAATCAAGTATGAAATGTTGCTTTTAAGGTACGAAATACTTGATTTGTTCAATAGCTTTTGGAACTCGTAAATTGTTTTCAAATCGATTATGACCTTCTCGAGTGATGAATTCAAAGTTAAGCTCACCTATGAAAAAACGGTAAAAATACCATAAAAACATGTTTTAGTGTATTTTTCTCATGTGGGGGCCCAGTTTTTAAAAGAAAAAGTGGGTGAGAACTTTGATTGAGGATGCTACGAACTATTTCTGTAAGTATTCGTTGTGAAAATCAGTTTCAAACCCGAGATCTGAACTAATAAATTATTTTTTTAAACCCTTTACATTAGTATAAGGGTCTATTAAGTTTTTCAAAAAAAAGTGTGCTTAACAGGTCGAAAGAAGTCTGGCAGACCCCATAGGGTAGTTATATTCTTGATCAGCATCAACAGCCGAGTCATTACCGTCTGTCTGTACGAGCGCCTAAATCTCAGAGACTATAAGAGCTAAAGTCACCAAATTTGGTATGGTGGTACTTCTATGGGCCAGTTTATGTTAAGCTTTTGACACGCCCCCATCCGCCTCCGTAAACCGAAAACAAAATTTTTGAAGAAAGCTAGAGTTCCGAATTTTGGCACACAGGACGAACAACGCGCTACGGGGTACTATTAGTGTTACTCTTATTTCCTTTTTTGATAAATAAGTAAAGGGTCTCTCATAGTCGACTTTGACTGTAGCCTTTCCGACTGGTTCTATTTGTTTTCATAATTTTCAGTAATTCACACTTGTATCAAAATTTAAACTGAAGTTTTTCCTCTCTGTGTAGGAGTAGATAGAAAGAATGGAGGGGCTGTGACTCAATTCAAATGGAGGCTTCAATTGTTTGCCCGAAGCTCAGCAAACTGTGCAAACTGTTGTAATAAATGTCTGACAGTTTGGTCTATGAACCATGAGAAGGACACATATAATCCGAAAAGAAGGAGGAGAAGAGGGAAGCAAAAGCTAAGGCACGCACACATAAATACGGCCATTAAGTTTTGTTTTTCGCCTTCAGGTTTAAACAAATTCAGAGGCGGGTCAACATATGTATGAGACAACAACAAAAAACTGAGGGAAATGTTTTTGACTTTTGGGGCGGGAACTGGACGAGGATAGGAGGCAGCGCCACTTTGTCTGAGGGCAGTCAAATGTCAGAATGTAGGAGGGTAAAGATAGGCATATATGTGTGTTGGATAGAAGTGGAAGCGTAGCCGGGCAGACGCCGAATCGGCAGTCGACAGCCGGCAACTTCCACGTGCCGCCATAAAATAGTTTATTAACATAGAGACAGCTGAGGATTGAGCTGGGGGAACACAATGGAACTGCTGATTCCTGCCATTCAACAGCATAGTCTCTCATGTCCTTGCTGTTGTCCTCGAGCCTTTAGCTATCATGAAGTTAAATATTTGCAGTTCCTAAACAAACGCACAGCATGCTAAGAGTTTGTTGCAAGCATCCAAACTGCTGACCAGTAACAAAGTGTTGCAATCGCAGCGTTATGGCAGAGGAAGGTGATTAGATGGAGACCCGTAAAGGGACATACGCATTCTCACGTTCTCCCATCCTTTCACATAGCTCTGTGGCCAATCTCTCCAGTTAATTAACTACATTCATCTACAGGCACTCATAAACACGAACCAGCTATTCATATGAATGCCGGTCATTGCCAGCTCTACGAGCAAAGGGCAAAGATTAAAGAAAACAGTGAAAACAGTGCAAGTGCAGTTTGGGAAAGGGAATGCCAACTAATTAAAAAATCAAGTGGAAACGTTGCACTCGAATTCAGAATTTTAGCAACAGAGTTTAATTTAAATATGTAAAAGGCATTACAAGCTAGGGAAAGAGGGATACGATCCTGCATACTAATTCGGTTTTGCATACGAAATGATGAGGACAACGACACAAATTTATTTTGTGTGCAACAAGGGAAATTATGTGAAGCTCATTAGTTTTTCAGCTTGTGCGGTAAAAGTGCACACCGAGAAGGCAATCGGCTTGTGAGCAATATGAGTGTATACTTATAAATATTGTATTCATGTCCACATCCGAGCATATAGAATGAGTAGGAAAATGAGTTCAGCTTAAATCAACCATCCGAACATCCTTTATTGTTCATCCGACAACGGCAGACGTCGGCCGTCAATCGCCAGTCGTCAATGGCCAATCGGCAATTATCGTCATCTAAAATGAATGCCCCGTTCAACTGTGAAAGCGCATGGAAAACACATTGACAGTCGAGGGGCATGGAATTGTTTTTGCAGAATAAGTGAAATGGATGGCACGTTTAGAGGCATTTTCACACCAATTTAGAGGCCGGGCAACACAGGGCACAGAGCACAGAGCACAGCAACAACACAGAAACAATGGGACAGAAGGACATGAGCATTAGGCCATTTATGGCTGGGGCACGGCCTCACATATTACTCATACGACCCGTGTGGTACGATTTATTTGGACGGGGACCACGCTACGCTAATTTCCAAGTTGCGTGCAGACATTTTTCGTAGTACTCATAAAATCGGCTAGAAAAACCAAAAAAAAAAACAAATAAATGGGAAAACAACTGCAAATTACGCCATCCTGTAGTGTAATTTTCTAAACATTTGCGACGCAGGTGTTGGCTACATTCCAGGCAGAGGGAGCTGTATTAACCCGAAAAAGGGACATTTTATGAATAAATTTTCAGAAAATTAAGCTCTACACACAAAAAAATTAGCATTCTAAGAATCAGACTGAAAATTCTTTTATGGGGGTCTCTGAGACCCCATAAAGATATACATATAATCATACTTATAACAATACTAACTGTAATACGAATACTAATACTTATTAACTTGATTGGGTTATTCTCTGGTTTTTCCCAAATCCTTGCAAAAATCACTATTCTAATTATAATCCTTCTAGTTTCTATTTAACATTATATTTAATTATAATTATAATAATAATTTTAATAATCTTTTGTCACCTGCTTTTAGACGTACTAAAGTAAATAAATATTCTTCATCAACATAAGACTATATCCAAAGATTTAGAAGTTTTTAAAGCCCTCCGAAAATCAAAAGACAATTTTTAGAAATCGAAATAAAGAGATTAATTTTAAAGATAGAGTTTGGTGATCCGATGTGTTCTTAAAATTGCATTTCGATCGGATAATTGACTCGGAGATATTTAAAAAACGCAGAAGAGAGGATGAAGAAAAGTACACTGAGTTTTACAGAAGAAGTACAGAATCTCACACAGTCGAGTACGCTCGACAGTAGCCTTTCTGAATAGTTCAAGTATGTATTAAAAATATAAAAATATATAAAATAGACAAATAATCATAAGAACTCCGATGATCAAAATATTATTTGGTGAGACACCGAAATAAAAAGGTGCACTTCAATCAAATATTTTATAATCGGTTTAGGAAATCAGAGATCAACGTTTGGGATTGATTTCATCCCGAAATTCCATATTTTTGTTTTCTGTGTACTCACGTTGACTTTTGTGTATTTGCCGCTGCTGCTTCTTCTACTGCTGCGTGGTTTCCCCTTTTTGGGTCGTAGTCAATGGCGCTGCATTTGGCGCGAGGAGAGTTGAACTGCGCCACGAACTGCGATTCGTAAAAATAACTCCGCCAGAGATGGAATCAATCGGTCGTGTCAGTGACTTCTTCACGGCTGCTGTTATATCACACGCCGTGCGAGGACGAACGTCAACGTCAACGCCAGCGCCAACGCCAGCAACTCCCGAACGGCGACCGCAGTGCTGAATTTTGATTGAATTAACTTTTGTAATTCGTTTTTTGTTTTTTTTCTTTATTGTTGCTACTTGTAAAATTTCTTTAATGCTAAATAAACTGTCAAGTGACAACGGGCGACTGACAACTGGCTGACAGTTAATTTGTTTTGGGACTATTTAACTATTTTTCGTTTTTGTTGCGAAAAACGGTGTGTGTATTGAAAGGCAGCGAGCGGCGGAGAAACGAATGGAGTAGCAACAACAAAATAACAAAGTCCAACCGCAACAACGGCGCGAGAATAAAAAAGGAAAGAGCTGAGCCCCCGAACCGTCAAAGCGCTAAAACGCCTCAAACGCTGGTCACAGACTGACTCTGAAATTGAGACAGAGTCCTAGCACAACCAGAGACGTGGCAGTTCGACTCGAGTTCAACCGAGTGGAATGCCAGCCGAGGACCATGAATGAAGAACCGTGCCGAGGGGCATGCGCACTGTGCATCAACGACAGAAGCGCGCCAAATAAAATCACTCAACGCAAAAGCAAATCGACTCAGCTCCGCTTCGGCTCCCATGACAACCTTTCGTATCGTTATATAATCACGGTAACGAACTAACGGAGTAAAAGGAAACTAGAGAACGAGAGGGGGACAACTGGCCGGCGAGCTTCCATTATAAGCAGCGGTCAAGTAAATGGCCACTCATCGTTTCAGCATTCAATCAAAGCACAGTTGTCACACTTCGTGTTTTTGTGCCAAAACTGAAGTTTTATATCCTGTGGAGGTACTATATTAAGTTAGTCAAAAGAATGTTACAGGCAGAAGAAAGTATATACATACTATATATATATTCTTGATCAGCATGAATAGCCGAGTCAATATAGCCATGTTCGTATGTCTGTCTGTCCGTCCGTATGAACTAATGTATCTTAGAGATGGTAAGAGCTAGAAGCTTAAACTTGATGTAGACCAAGTTTATCTTAAATTTAGAATGCCCACCATTCGCCCAAACACCGAAAAAACGAAATATAAGAGCAGTTTGATAGCTAGAAACTTGAGATTTACCACACATTTATTTATTTATTTCGACTAAAAACAGTCGACAAGAAATTATGGAATAATTTTTTAATAAAATTAAAATATAAGATTATAGAATTAACAATTACAATTATTTTTAAAATAAAATATTATTTTAAATCAAAACTGAAAAAAGAAAAATTACGAACGCTTTAAAGGTGTATCTTGGGGTCGATGTACCCAGAAAATCACAATGACACATCACTAACGCTCACAAATTGGAAAACAATTTGCAAGAGTCATTACATCGGTTAAGAATTTGAGCGGTGCCCTATACTACCACAGGGTATATTAAGTGCGGGTACTCCACTGTGCCTATAGCCTCAAGTTTTACGACAATAGAGATTAACAGATATTTGAAGTACAGTCGAACTTCTCTATTACGAACTTCTGTACAGCGAAGTTTTCTTTTTAGTGAATAAATTTTCAGAACACTGCAATAGCTACACGTGAAAGAAATCTTCCTCCAACACGAATTTTCAATATAACAAAGTTTTATTTTACCCCTTGAGATTCACCATATAGAAGCTCAACTGTATAACAAACTCTGAGCAATTTGCTCCAAGTTTCATATCAATTGACCATAAATAAAGGAAATATTAAGGAATTTGTTTTAATTCCATTATTTCATAATTGTTTGCCAGAGCAAGAAAGAATATGAAAATCCCATTTGCGTAAACGAGAGCGCATATGACAATCTGATTTACGCTGTCGGCCGCTGTTGTGCTATACATTGTGTCGGTCAAAAAAGCTGAAAGCTACACGGAAAAATTGTGTCGGTGAATAAAAGCTGAATGCTACTGGCGAACGTAAAATTAATATTGACGATTATTATCAGACATTTTTGCTAAGACAAAACAGCTTAGCAGTTAACTTAACAATTAAACAAAATAAAACAATTTGCTGAAGGTTTCATAGTGATTGGCCAATAACTAAAGAAGATGATAAGGAATTTGTTCTAAATCAGTTACTTCATTATTTATGGCCAGAGCGCGAGCGCATATGATAATATTTTCCAGCACTTTTGTAGAAAACTTATTGAAAAAACAAATTTGTTTCTTTATAGGTGGCAACCATGATTCAACGTCCATAATTTCAGTTGCCAACTCATCGGGTACAGATCCCGTTTTGGGCTTTATTCGGATGACCCAGAACACCATAAGAGGAAGCGAGGCTAGGCAACAATTGTTGGTATTACAATGTGCAAATAATGCCGATGCTGTTGTTTTGGATTTGTCGTGTGTTGCATCTTGAATTTAATTTTGAATTGTATTTGAATTAAGGCTGCAAGTTGCTTCTGAACCGGGCTTCGTAGAACCGGTCGGGATCGGGTTTTTGGGTAAACCGAAGCGTTTTGTGTTTTGTGAAGCAATTTGTATGTTTAAAATGAGATACAAAAATTAATATAAAATGGGCACAATTGGGAAAATTTAAAAAATAGGTGATATTTAATTGAGCTCTTGAAACCAAATTGCAAAACCGACCCGAAATCTTCCTCCCAACTGAACCTTCATCAAAATGCACATTCTGATCTATATGCATCAATATGTATGTACATATGTTTGTGAATGTGCAATATTTAAATATGAATTGTTTCAGCTTTATTTTCTCGGTTGCCTCAGTTGTTGATCGTCGTTGATGTTGTTGTTGCCCACGCCCGAAATGATTTGGAAATACATCGAACGCAAATAGCGGCAACGGCAACAACAACGGCAACTGCCAGGCACCGTTCTGTGTGGGCGTGTCGGTGACCAGTCGATATGTGTAGTATATGTATATGCATACGCGTTCTATTTGTATATATGTATCGTATGTGGGTACGCCTTCCACTGAAATGCGACAGTCGCTGACGCATCGTCTTGGCCAAGTTAATCACGAAACAGCTGCTCAATTCACTAGCCAGTCAATTACATATTTCGTGTGTGTCTTCCGATTACAGCACATCGATATGCACACTGCTCCGATCGCTAGAAATATCGATTAGGCGATCGATACATAGTCGTTTGTCTTCCGCGGAGGTGCGCAACAACAATTCGTGACGCAGTTAACGGCTCGGTGCAAGACATGTAGGCGGCGCTGTCAGCTCAAAAATATGTATTGACTCGTATGTACGTATGTATTTGGATATGAGTGTGCTCTGAGCTGCTTCCAGAAGCCATGCGACTGTCAGTGGAATTTGGCACACTCTACTCGCTCTCTTTTTCTCTCCTGGCCAGCTTTTAGATACAGTGTTGCCAATATATCACGGGCTAAAATAGCCAATTTGGTCAAAAATAATGGCTAGAAATAGCTAGAAGTAATGCATTATATTTAACGCAAAATGTGCTAAAATGTGTAAATTTTTTATTTTATTGATAAAATGAATTTTTCCGTATCAAAATCATATTTTGCTGCTTTCAAATAATCAAATGCTTATCATAATCTTATACTTATGCCACTACTAATATCAATAGTAATAGTCATACTAGTATAAATACCAATATATGTACATATGCTTATACTTATACCAATATTAGTTGTGAAGCTAATCCTTATTGATCCTATTGGGGTTTTCTGGTGTTTTTTCACACAATCTTTGCAACAACAGTTAAACCATTAAAATGATTACCCCCATAACTTTACAGATTTCTTAAATTGTTTGCTTTTCAGTTTTAATTTAAAATAATATTTAATTATATTTATAATTGTTAAATAAAAAATTGTTTTCTAATGTTATTTTAAAATGTTTCAATAATTTTGTATCGACGCTAAATGAATAAACTATGCTCTCTTTGTTTACTCTTAACATATTTTCAATAGAGAATTCTTTCTTTTCTTAAGTATATTTAAGTTAACTAGCAATCTAGAAAAGTATTTTAATATTTTTATTAAATAGTCAGATTTCTAGCTAATGGGATTGTTAAAATTTTTTAGCTTTTCCCATTTTAAAATAGCAACACAGTTTGGATACTCAGCTGATGAATATTGAGTTGTAGTTGTTGTTGTTGCCACCTTTGGCTATTTATAAATCTGATGTGTGTGGATCTTGGCACTCGAGAGGCCCACGAACGCAGATCACAGAGAGCGTCAACAGCTCTGATAAGTAGAGAGCAAAAGCTATAACGAGAGAGTAAGCGTTATTGAGAAATGAGAAAGTACTGCCATTGAGAACTTATTGGCACACATAGCAAAAAAAAAAAAACATTTACCAATTTAGGCCTTAACTGACAATGATTGCAGCGCCACTAAGAAAGTTAACAGGCCGCGTGGCAGCGCAGCTGTGGCACCGCAAGAGAGATAGAGAGAGAGCGTTCTAGCAGAGAGGCCGATTCGCCGACCGCCGTCGCCTCGTCGTAGCATCAAGTGGAACCCAAAACGAACGAACGTTGAATAAACTTGCGCTCAGTCGACGAGCAACTTTTGTAGGAAGCAGTGGATAACAACGTGAACTAGTGGACGTGGACAAACGGACTAGCGGACTACGTGGTCGTGTGTGCGTGCAGTGGCAATGTGCAAAAATAAAAAATCTATAGGTTTTGTATATTTAAATTGAATATATATAAATACAAAGCATCATATCGCACACAAGCGAAGATACAAAGAGAGCGAGTGAGAGAGCTGCGACGGCCAACGGAAATACGAAAAAGCAGAGTGTAGAGTGTCGAGAGTGCGTCGGTGTGTGCATGAGTTGAGCAGCAGCTGCCGTAGCTGTTAGAAAGTGTAAGCAAAGAGTGACATCACGCCAGCGGACACGGAGACAGAGACGAAGACGAATCGGAGCAATTAGCACAGATTGTTGTTATTGTGGAAAGACAGAGACAGTTGAGCCGCATTGAAAAACCGCAGTTGGTGGAAAAAAGCATTACATTAGAGCGATAAATATCGCACATAATCATCAGAAATTGTATCGATTCGCATCGGGACAAGACGCGACGACAGCCGGCTGTGGAACGTACGAGAATCAACGGACAAACCGCCGCTCTCAAGGTGAACCTGCCTGCCGAACATCGAACATAGCAGCAACAACAGCAGCAACAGCAACACAACTCAAAGTAAAATATTTCGAAATTAGTCGCAGCGTTTCGAGACGCATCGAGCAACGAATACGGAAAGTGACAGGACTCGCTTGTGGCAGCCAACATGAAGCCAACTGTGATAGCAGCCAATCAGACCAGCGCAGGAGGCGGCGGTGGAAACGGCAACGGCTCGCCCGCAGGAGCCGGCATGAACATACCCGTTAACCGGGAGTACGTCGTTGGCGGAAATGTGCACGGCTCCTCGCCGCAGCAGCAGAATTACCAGCCGCAGTTCTATAGCAGTCAGCCAGCATACGGATCGCCGCGGCAGCAGCAGCACCATCAGGTTCCCACAAATCAGCAGCAACATTTTCAGGTAAGTGGTCGACGTCGCGTCGCCAGTCTCAAGGTCGAATTCAAACACACACAATCGTATATAGGCGCCCGACAAGGTCGCTTTTGTGCTATTGTTGTTGTCAACGACAGTTGCCTTCATCACATACAGTGGAAATTTAATTACCTCCAATGATGATGAAAATGTATAAATGCGCTTTTTTGGGGCCAGTGAATCCTTCAAAAGCTGTTTTTTCCATAGTCAAGTATCTCGTTATACAATAAACAATACAAAAAGCGCCTCGTTGCGTAAAAGTGAATTTCGATGGACCCCCTGGAGCTATACTATATATATAATATATACATATATATATATATATATGTGTGTATATGTTTGTGTACCCGTCTGTCTGTGTAGATGTAATGGCTCTCACACACATACACACATGCATCCACTTTATGTAGTGCACTTCCATCCCCTATGTCAGCTGCACAGTGTGTCAAGTATATATGCACACACTATTGACCTACTTGGTTGTGGGGTTTGGTTGGCGGACAAGCAGTCAACACTGCGTATGATTAATGTGCCGCCGCGTGCGGAAATTTACCACATCAAGAGCCGTCCAAGTAAGAGTACAGCTGATTGGCTGCTTAATCTCATTGCTCGCCATGCGCCCAGTATCAAGTGTTTTATGAACAAGAATTTGCTGTTTCTGTTCGTTATAAATACAATATTCGACAATTTCTAGAAAATACTCGATGATAGACAAACGCAAATGCTTGGGCTGAGAGCGGGAGAGAGTCCCATTAAAATCACAGCGGTGAGCAAATTATTTCTCAGAGTATGCTCAATATTTTTTGTAGGTGCACTCACTTACATACATACGTATACGTATGATCAAGTGTATGTACGTATTGATGTATGTGGGTGGACAAAAGGCAAAATATGTATATGTATGTCGTTGTGTATATTGAATGCGTGTGGGCGACGCAGCACACGAACTAACAGAAGTTGTTGCCCAACTTGTTGGCCAACACAACGTGGCTGTGACGTTGTCTGGTCAATCGTCATAAGAAACGCATCGAGTAGTGAGTTAATTTAGATAATATTTATTCACATAATCTTGTCAAAGCTCCTATAACTATATTTTTATTTTGATGTATGTAGTAGACATATACAGAAGCCCCTTTTATTATTTAGTAATTGTACATATATTAAAATTTTTAACAAATAATAGTTCCTATATTAAATTTAATATATTTCTTTTCAATATTGGATTTCAGAAATTTTAGGTCTTAAATTTGCTTTCGTCACTAGACTTTTACTTCGTGTAAGGGGGTTTTATGAGACTTTTGACCCCTTACATATCGCACAGATTAACAGTGTAACAGCTCAAAATGTTACTATTTTCAGGAAAGATAATAAACTGATCTTTTTTGTGTCTAATGATGGAATTACATATCCACATAAAGTTTGCCCCAATAAAATAATTATCAGTGTGCGATGTATACATGTAAATAGAAACATTTAACGAAAATTATTGTATGCGCCATTTTTTACTTATTGATGCCATTTTGTTTTAATGTCATTCCCTTGCTAAACATTATAAAGTTATTCACTATAATTTCCAAAATTATAAAGGTGGAATTCTATAGTACGTGCGAAATGTTTGTTTATTTTTCATATTGAGGAATTTTCCATATTTTCCGTACAAAATGTTTTAGTTGCAGCCTAGTTTTTACAAAATAAATATGTTTCTCTAAATACTACACAAAGTAAACTTTAAAATGTCGAGAATGCAATTTATTAAAATTTGATTTTTGGCACATAGTACAAGAATTTGTGTATTTAGACAGTAGCTAATGGATATATGTAAATTACTCTATGTATATGTATTCTTTCAAATTGAATTAACTAAATTTATTTTATTAAGATATCATTACTAGTATTTGACGATATTCATTTAAGAACCAAGGGCGTCAGCAGCTTTTCAGTAAGAGAGCCAACACAGGTTTAAAACCTCCTTTTCTATTTCTGCCTTCCTTTCTACTTTTCTCCGAGCACTCAACATAGTCGTTTAAAAAAATAAATACTGATAATAATTGTTTTTTTTTAATAAATTCAAGTTTTAAAAACGATTTTATGCTAATTTTGGAAGCTAAATAATGTAATGTAATACCGACGCCCTTGTTAAGAACCCTGATATTCCGAAATTGTCGTTCTTGCTTTTATTTTTGTTTGAATTTGCAGTGCTAGGATGACATTGTTAACTTAAAGCCGGCAATAAACCGGTTCGTCGGTTAGAAGTCTTTGAGTTCCGATTTAGAAACAAGAAAATAAAAGAAGAGATTGATTTTACAATATACATAGAACTAAACAGAACACATGGATTTACTTAATTGAATTAAGGTACACAAGTTAATATTAGAAAAACGGTAAGATCACTTACAAACATTTTGATATTGTATGGAAGATATTTAAAGAAATTGATGTAAAAATGTGTCACATCGATTAGATACTATTGTACGACTCTCCTAAGAGAATCTCGTTTTGTAACACACGATACGATATTTTAGCGCACATTATAAATCTGTGTACCAAATCAGTTAACACAGAATCATTAATATTTACATGTGGATAAACAATTACACATTACATACAAACCATGTATTTGAACGTAATTGCTCTTTGTTGAATTGCAATAAAAGGGTTTCGTAAATATCAGACTGTACAAACATAAATACCAGCCTACATACTTACATATATAAAACTTAACAATCACAAGTATAATTGTGAATTGAGCATTCCGATTATGAGTGCTGCCAACCTATGCTGAAGTTGCGAGAACGATCTACAACGAACTTTGTAGTGGGCGGGTGCTGACTGTCAGTGGCTTGCTGCCTGCTATAAAAGGCCTGTTCCCAGTTGCCGGCTAGCTCATTCACAAGAAAACAGTTGAACGGAGTGCGTCACGTCACGTCTCGTAACGGAAATACAAACACACAAATACGAAGCGCAAAAGAGAATTGTAAAACGCTGTTTATTGATAAAGCAAACAATTAACTCAGAAAGGTAATGAAAGGCAGGCCCATTTACTGCCAATTGAATTTCGCAGCTTGTCAATCGCGTCGGTGCTGACAACAGCTGTTAATCTATACATACGTACTTATATATATGTAAGTATGTATGTATATATGTGCATTAAGTGTTCGTCGTCTTGTTACGTTAGACAAGCGTCTATTTATACGTTGACGTCACTTGTTATTGCTGAAGCTGCAGGTTGTTATTGTTTGTTATATATACACACACACACTCACACATGTATACGAAAACTGACAACAAATATGGCTGCGATTGGCGTGAATCATACAATTATTTATAAACAGTTCGCCCACTTCTCACGTTAGCGTGTTGTTTGTTGGTTGTTAAACCCTAATCTAAAGTTGCTTTCGATACTTGCAGCCGACCTTTGGATTCGAACCCGATATGGACATGGATATGGATAACATGTTTCCACGCTCGCGACTGGGCCGAATGCATCACGATCCCTTCGCAGGATTCGGCGGCACACGTAAGCGGAATAGTTTGCACGATCCCCATACCCGTAACCACCATGCTGACGATGACTTTTCTCATTATTTCGACGATGCCGCAGACTTTGGATTCCCACAACTCTCCACGATGGGAAGACGCGGCCGCGTCGCCGGAGGTGCCAACAACCACATGGAGCCCGATGACGATTTCTTTAATAGACTGCCATCGGAGTTCCGTCAGTATATACCCGAGGGATTTGGCGCCCGGCGAACTGCAGCTGGCGGTCCGTCTCATCCGCAGCAACAGCCGCAGCCGCATCCTCAGCAACAGTACTATCAGCAGGAGTATGGCATGCCACAGCAGCAGACGGCACCGACTCCGTCTCAGACTCAGGCTACGGGTCAGGCACAGACAGTGTTGCAGTCGCCCTCTAAGCGTCTGTGCGACGCGGCCATCCAAACGGAGGACCCCGCAGGTCGCTCGGAGGTCGATTGCGCACCGCCTGTGAATCTAAACCAGCACGGACTGCGCAACACCATGGACATGGGCATAAAGTCTGCCGCCGAGCAAGATCCAGCTTCGCGTTCGCACTCTGCGCCTCCGCCAGAGCAGCAGCAATTGAATCAACAGTACCAACAACATCAGCAACGTCCAGCGCCGCCTCAGCAGTTTGGCACCCAGACAAGTCCACCAGTCGCCACGGCCCAGCAGCAGATGCCGCAATTCCACAAGACTTTTTATCCGCCTCAGCAGCAGTCGCATCCCCAGCAAAAGCAGCAGACGCCGCCGCCCCCACAGACACCCGGCGGCAGCTATGTACGCACTATACCCATCTTTGTGGAGGGTCGCACGGAGCCCATCATTAATGCGCACAAGGAAATACCAAATCAGGCGCAGGCACAGGCCTCGGCCTCAGCCCAAGCTCAGGCATACTATATGCCGGCTCAGACTCCGCCCCAGGCATCTTATATGCCTGGACAGCAGCAGCAGCGTCCTGGTCCACTTAATACTCAGCAACAGCAAGACACTCAGCCGACGCAGGAGGCAAGCGCCAATGCTGGTGTGCCGCCACAAACACCACATACGGTGGATTCGATCAAGAAGATACAGGACATACAGCGGGACGTGCTGGAGCTGATGGCCAAGGTGGAACAGTTCAAGGGCACACGCCAGGACAAGGAGTACGCATACCTGGATGAGATGTTAACGCGGAATCTTCTTAAGCTGGACACCATCGATACAAATGGCAAGGATAGCATTCGACTAGCTCGCAAGGAAGCCATCAAGTAAGTTACTTTAAATATTCAGGCCTATTTCGGTTTCGGAAGTGAATTTCCTTTATCTGTTCTAATTGTCATTTTCGGCAAAGAATTAAAAACGATACTTTGCAATTCTTAGCATAAATGCAAAGTGAAAACATACATTTTATTAAGTACTGTCTTAGGATCATTGTTGCTTAATCAAATATATTACTAATAATCTATTTTATTTATAAAGCATACCCCGATATCTGTTAGAATCTAGCTAACAAAAAATAATATCGAATTTGCTGCCCTGACTTTTTATAGTTTCCACAAGCATTTGTGGAACTCTTTTCAAAATAAAAGTTAACTGTCATACGAAGCTTAATGAAAACCGGAACAGTCCTGATTATTGTAATAAGAAAATTGTCTCTAATAACTATCTAATCGAAATCGTTTCTCACCAGGTGCATACAAGCATCCGTAAATGTGCTGGACGCCAAGGCCGAGGAGAACGGCAGAACAGTTTCTGGCACAGATGCGGACGCAGTTTCCGCAGCGACAGCAGAGGTCAAGTCCAGCGAGGAGGCAGAGTCTGCAGCTGCCGCAGAACCCGTTACGCCACAGCCGGTAGATGCTACTAAGATACAAGAGCCCATACCTCTGCCGCCGCCACCAAGTGCCGTAGATAGCGCAAGGATAACAAAGGATTCAAAGAGTGAGCCTGCCACAGTCGAGGAAGCAAAGGAGGCCGAGGGAGCAAAACAGACCGAGACCACAACGCTGACAGAGACGTCCGAATGATGAACGCATCGCCGGTACAAGGCGACCGTTTCGAAGCAGCTACGCAACTCAACCAAATTCAAATAACAAGAGAGCATAAAATGTTGAATTTATCATCGGACAGCGACAAATTTTTGATTAAAGCAATGTGTGGGAGCATCAGGCATTGTACTCTTTGCTAGATATAAATACAATATACATATTTACACAGTGTTAAAATCTCATGTGACATAACAAACACCAGCATAAAAACACAATCATACACACATAAAGAAACTAGCGATGTATGTAGATTAGGCTAAGTAATGATGTTTAAAAAATGACAAAGTGCCTGCAATTGCAAATTGCAAATAATACTGAAGAATGTTAAAGCTTATTGCGACCACAGTTTTAACCAATTTTAGCCGTAAATGCCGATTTTTTTATATATCAGAGACATCGATTAAGCCGGAGCCGGAGTATGATCTCATACAAATCTACATCGAAACGGGCTCTCGTTTGTATTTATCGACGCTTTGCAAAATTGTTAAAAACAAAACAAAGAAAACTCGTATGCATAATTATTTATGTTACTAATTATTAAAATAAATGTAGATATTGTTCACAATATAATACACGTACAAAAAAAACCACCGCAAATCTGAGAATCATTTGTGGAAGTCTTCGTTTGCGATTTTAATACAGACATTATGACATATACATAGATATACTGGCTACATATACATATATGATAATGATAATACAAATTCTCTTGTGCATGTGTGCATTAAGAAACATTTTAAAAAGGACGCAACATTTTACGAAATCTTATGGTTAACAATAAGATATATGTATATTATATAGATAAATGGAAGGCAGCCATGACGAGGGGACATGGTGCGTGTGATGTACGATTAGATCCGTGTTATAGTCGTTTATAGGCAATTTTAAATCTCATTAGGTATAGTATGGATTGCATTATTGTTCAAGATATTACTGGGCAGCCGTTGCATATATAAGTAAGTGTATTTAAATAGTTTCTAGAAATACAGCTATGGCTGTTAATGTGTAGATATCTAGCAAAAATGTATGTTTGCTGCTTTGCAGTTGCCATATTAGATACGGATTAGCATTGCTCAGTTTCTCAGTTAATAATCTCGACATAGTTTGCCGGAAAAAGTCCATAGGTTCCGTCGGGACCCAGTCCCTGCCACCAGCCCTCGTCTATTTGATCGATGTGCGTGATGACATCGCCGGGATCGAAGGTAATCTCTGATTCGTCAGCTGCCTGATAATCGTACAAGGCGCGTGCACGTAGTCCCAGGTCACCCAGGCTTTCCTGGCAAATGAAGTCATCTTCGTTGACCAAATCCGTTACTGCATGGGAAAGACAACGATGATGATTCATAAATAGCTGATTTGTAATTAAAGCAACTTACAGGCATTACGCTCCAGGGTACTCAGCCCAGAAGTCTTCACCGCTTGCGGTTGCTGCACCGTAACAGACACCTTGGTGCGCACCTCCTCTTCTTCCTTCTTGGACACAGCCGTGTCTGTTTCATTGGACGACGTCGTCTCGTCCGGCGACTGGGATTGCACCGAGTTAGTTTTGCTGTGCGGCGACCGTTTTATGGTGGAGAACTGTTCACTCTCATGAGCCAGCGGCAGATCCTCAGCCGGTTGCACTTCCTCCTCGCTTATGGCCTCGGGGGAAACTACGTCGGCCACGATTATTGGCGCCTCAGCGGCTGGTGGCGCTTCTACGACGACGGGCGCAACGAGAGGCGACTTATTGGGTGTTATTGACCGTGGAGACAAAGATGCGCCTGCTTCCTGAGTCTCGCTCTGATTGAACACATTGATGCGCTGGGCAATTGAGTTGCGTGCTGGTTTCGCCGGCGGTTGTGTGTTGAGTCTACAAATATGTTGGTTAATAAGGTTTGCGGGCAACGTAATGGTGCTGTGCCTACTTTGATTGCAGCTGACCCTCACTGGTGTGCTTCGTGAACATGGCCTTGGCAGCGCCCACTCGCGAACCAATTAACTCCCTTGCCTCCTGGTTACGTGCCTGACGCATACGCTCTGCGTCTGTCAAGTTATTGCCGAAGCTGGCAGACGTCTTTTCCGGACTCAACGGCTGCGGCGAGCTGCATACAAAGAGATTTTCAATATTTACGTTCAAGTTAGTATACGAAACATTACGTTTTAATGGGTACATGTGCAGGTTGCAGTTTCGTCGTACTAATGACCAGCTTTTCGCGTTCCTTGTGCTCCTTTTCCTCGCGAGATCGCTGCTCCTGCTCGAGTTTCTGAAGCTCCAGGCGCTTAGCCTCCTTCTCATCCCCCAGGCGACGCTTCTCCTCGGCCTCCTCTTTTTTCCAGAAGTCCTGCATGACGCTGGCATTAAGCTCTTTCGTGGGAATGACACGGGTGTAGTTTGTGCCCACCGGCACTTTCTGCTCGTCCACAATGCCGCGAGGCTCCTTGAAGCTGTACGCCGAACTGACAGTGCTCAGCTTCTTGAGCAGCCGCTCGAGATCGATGTCGTCCTCGTTGCGGGCATTGATCGTTAAGTGGGCGCCGGATAGAAATTTACTGACGTCATGAATGTGGTTTGCGCAGGTGCCTTTGCGTAGAACAGGTGCGCCTTCGCCCTTTATCAGTGGACAAAAGACGGATAAGATAAGCAATAAACGTAAAGGTGACTCACTCACTCACCTGCCAGTTTACGAGCAGATATTTATTCAGGCCAGTCTTCGGGTCTTCAATTCGCAGAAACGCATACATAATCTTCCCACTGTTCAGGTCTTCACTCAGTTCGTCCACGCCACCATCCCCCTTGCCAACAAGCTTAAGCTCGTTCGTCTGGCCCTCGTAGCCAAAAAGCGACCAGTCCGTGCTGCTTTTATCGTTTAGCACGTCCTTCCAGGCCTCCACAATTTGTGCCCGATTCTTCTCAAAGCTAATGGCCATTGTCTCGTTGCTTTTCTGGCAATAAATGTGGCTGCGTCTCCTCTGTCTGCGCGTCGGCAACGACTGCCAAACTGCCAACGACCTTGAACAAAGCCGCTTGAAGCGAGAAATCGAAGATTGAAATGTCTTGGCAAAACTTTCACTCGCGCCCCTTTTTTAGTGTTGTCACCGCTGATATGAGTTGGCCGAGAAAGCCAACGCCCCGCAGTTTTAATTTTCTTAGTTGGCTGGAGTTTTAATTAAAAAAATGCACATCGGTTGCAGCAGACACACAAATATACGCACACATTGATACAAAATTTGTTGATGCTGAATCGATATTAACGATAAATTTAGTTTTCGATAACAAATCATCAAGTTTTGAACGGGAATATTTCTTTATTATAATTATTTTTCAGTTGTTTGTTTAATGCTATTAATTCTAGTTTACTAATTATAAGAACATACTGCGATAGCACATTTAAAAAAGATAATCGAAATAACAAACTACTCGTTTTTACTCTTGAAAATATAAAATGTATTAGTCCGTTTATTTTAATTCGTTCATTCAGCTAACTCGACAATCTTAAAATAATCTCTTGCTTATTGATATATCGATACACCCCATAGGTTTGTATCGATATATCAGAATCAGGGCTGCTTCTGTGTACTTATCGATATATTATATTAACAGCGGTTACTTTCAAATATAAATTCAAATGGTTTCATATATTAAACATAATTAATAGTTTTATTTATGTATTGCCATATTCTTATACTATAGAAACTTAATGGAATTGGATTTTATTTGCATTAAAAGGGAAATAACATGATATCTTCTATATGCGGTAATAATTTCTTAAATCCTTTTGTATACCCTTGCAGAGGGTATTATAATTTTGTCACGAAATATGTAACGCATGAATGGAGACATCTCCAACCCTATAATGTATATATATTCTTGATCAGCATCAACAGCCGAGTCGTCATAGCCATGTCCGTCTGTCCGTCTGTTTCTATGCAAACTAGTCTCTCAGTTTTAAAGCTATCTGGACGAAACTTGGTACAGATCAGTCTTTTTGCTGCAGGCAGTAAATATGTCGGAACTGGCCGGATCGGATCACTATATCATATAACTGCCATAGGAACTTTCTGTCGAAAATCATACTTTTGTAGGACAAACTTTTTTATTTTTCAACACACTTCAACCAAACTCACATATATTATGCATTTGGTCCTGTATTAATTATCCTGACCAAATTTGGTTTAAATCGGATCACTATACCATATAGGTGCAATAGGAACTATCGGTCGAAAATCATACATTTGTATGGCAAACTTTAATATTTTTAACAGAGTTCAACCAAACTCACAGATTATGTATCTGGTCATGTCTTATACAGACTGAGCAACTTTGATATAATCCGGGTCACTATATAATATAGCAGCCATAGGAAAGATCGGTTGAAAAGTGCATCAGGGTTCTGCAGGGGTATCAAATTTTTGGCGTGCCAAAAATAACAAAGAGTACTGACTCACTTCACCCTACTGGTTCTATTTAGTTTTTGTTTAGTATGATGTCGTGTTGTTTGACCATAAAACATTTAACCTTCACTCTATATATTATATATCTAATATTTATGGATCTAATTGAGTTTCATTGGGTTTTTCCAAACCTAGTAGCCCCTATTAGTTTTGTACTCGGGTGTACAACAGTATTATTATATCACTCACTGCTTGAATGTTTTGATCTTACGTCGGTTGAATTAAAAGTTCGTGATTGTAAAAATGGTCTGCGAATTAGATTATTCAAAAGAACGCCGTTGGGAAGGGGATTACCTAAAGGTATCGTATATTGTGGTTTTATAGTCATTTTCAAGCTGAATGTTTCCTTAGGAGAGGTGCATGGAGATTGGTGTGGAAGAGGAGTATCACTTTTACCAGATACGTCTCCGCATCTATTATCTGGGTGTATTTCTGTTCCTGCACTGGTTTGTGGCTCTGTTGCACAGCATCTTCTTGCTGACGTCTTGCGAGGTGAGTATCTCAATTTCTTCCACGTTTTAGGTGAACATGATCTGTCTGCCTGGTTATATAGCATGTGAGCCTGATCTACGTGGATGTTATATTTTATTTGATGGCAGCTGTGCTAGTTTCCAGTCTGATGTCCGTTAACCTAAAGGAGGAGCTGGTGAGAAGGCACATTTGGATTATGTATGTGACATCAGTGATCGTAGTGTTAATTTTGGTCGCCGTCGGTTTGTCTCAATGCATTGCCTTTTTCACTATTCTTTATTATTTAAATATTCTCACAGATCTGTTACTCAACTGGTACCATTATTATGAGTACGATTGGATCACTGGCTCATTCTATGACACCTACGTTATCCTAATGATCTACATGTTTCTCCCAATACCCAATATTCTGGCGCCTCTTGCACTCGGAAGCGTAGTGTCAAGTATTTACATTATGTACTACTTCCACTACATAGCCTCCAAATTCCGATTCGAGATGTCCAATACGTCCCATGTTAACAAAATGATAGCGGATATTTCGCACCACGTTTGCCTTAATCTGCTGGGAGTGTTCTTTCGTGTTATGCGCGAGATCGTGGTGCGTTCTTCGTTCCTTGATCGCCATCAGTTCGTGATGGAGGACATCTGGCTGAGGAATGCCCGGGCACAGGAGAAGGTATTCCTCTACAGCATTCTGCCTCCGCAAATATCACAGCCCATTCAGGACGACATCCGCAATCGCATTGCACTCGCCGAGAAGCATCGCAACGTGCAGTACGACAGAATTGGGGAGCACATTATGGCCATTCAGAGCCATCCCGATGTCACCATTCTATACGCCGACATCGTCAATTACACCCATCTAACCACAACGCTGTCGGTCAAGACCCTCGTTACGCTCCTTCACAATCTATATGCCCGATTCGATAAGGCCGCCTCCTACTTCACCGTCCAGCGCATTAAGTTCCTGGGCGACTGCTACTATTGTGTGGCGGGTCTCACAAGTCCCGATCCCGACCACGCCAAGTGGTGTGTCGAGCTGGGTCTGTGTATGATTAAGCAAATTCGTGAAGTCAGGTTCGTAACTGCATAGATAGATCGTGCATACATTCAAACATGATTTTTCCACAAGTTTAATTTTAGCATTTTTAAACATGAGAGTGTGTTCAAACCGTTCTTGAAATATAACGTAACGTTCATTCTTGGTTTAGGTGTAATACAATATTCTGATAAGTTAATTATTTATTTTTTTAAAATTAGTAGACTTAGGCATTCTGATAAGTTAAATATCCATATTATAGAAATAACAAACTTGTTTATTATCCGATCGAGATGTAATTTTCAGGTCACATTAAGACCAATGCCTAGCATGTGTGCCAAGGATGTAGCTTTAAAAATTCTTTTTTAATTCATTTAATAAAATTAAATTAGATAGGGTCTGAAATATATTTAATTGTTCATAGTTCGTGAACGAAAAGAAAATGTAAAATTTAAAAATCTTTAAGATCTTACGAACTTCTTCCTAGTGAAAAAAACGTTTTCGCATTAAATTTTTCATATACTCATTGTAAACATAAAATTTTACTTGATTCAAGATTATATTCTCTAACATAAAAGTTATTTGTATTTGTTAACCCTGTATTTTATTGTTTTTGTTATTGTATTTGTTATTGTATTGATAACTTTGTATTATTTAAATTAATTATCGACTTCCTAGAGTTTCACAAAATGTGGAAATCGATATTCGCGTTGGCGTCCATTCGGGAGGATTGTTTGCTGGAGTCCTTGGAGCAACTAAGTTGCAATATGACGTTTGGGGTGGGCACTTCTCCCGATCTCTCCAAACTCCGTACATTTTTACTGGTATTAATACTCATTCATTTCAACTAGGTTCCGATGTGGTGATTGCCAACCGTCTGGAGGCAACCGGTGTTCCCGGTCATATTCATCTCAGTGAAAGGACCCTCCAATTGATTCTCGAGCACACGTATACGGTACTTCCCGGCACTGAGGCAGCCAAAAATGATCCGTATCTCAAAAAACACGATGTTCTCACATTTCTGATTCCCGCTTCGGAAACACCTGACAATATAAGCTTTGATGATAGCAATGATGGTTTGGAGTCTGTATCCATGTCTGTAAGCATGCAATTAAGCACAAGGTCGGAGTTAAACGAAAGCAAGATTTCATTAGAACTGCGGAATGAATTCAAACAGATGCCGGTTGGTCCTTCGAGGTTAGTTTGATTTGTTTAATAGCGTATTTAGACCCTTTACTTTAAGATAGTATAGGGGTGTATTAAGTGTGTCAGAAATGCTGAAACAGAATGCGAAAAGTATTTTAGGGAACTCGTATAAACACACACACAATAAAAATAATGGCTAAAAGATTCTCTGTTCAATTGCGATCTAATAGACACTATCCTGTTCAACTTTGACTATTGTTTAAATATGTACTATATCTACCCCTCCTCACAGTATTACAGACAGATTCAGGATGTTTTTCAAGTTGGGAGCTCGCAAAGATGCCACTAAGAACGCAAACGAAAACGACGCGTCGATCAGATTTTATTTTTTGGACTTTACCGATCCCCACCTAGAGTACAGTTACATGCGACAACCCGACTACATGCTCAAGTACAGTATTCTTGTAGCCTGGTGCATGTCAATCAGTCTGATTATCATCGAGTTGGTCTTTCGCAATAAAGGGGACACAGAAAGCTATTACATAGGATTTGGAGTGATACTGAGCTTGAGCACTCTGCTCTTTATAACGTGGTACAAGAAGATCTGCTATTGGAGATATCCCGAAGATGGGCATTACTTCAGCTCTATAAGCTGTTTTCTATTTCGGATTGCGGAGAACATTCAACGCAGTCTCATAAAACGGTTGTGCATCTACATGTACACCTTAATTGTCTACTTTTTGATCATATATATTATTCTGGTGGGTAACTGACAGAATTGGTAGCTTAATTATTGTGATCTTTGAACTTCTTGTATTTAACTAGACGAAATGTAACATGACAGAGTTTGAAGTAATTCATATTGAAAGCAAACTGTATCTATATGAGACGGATGACAACATGTGCTTTCAGCCCTGGGTGCTGACCAATATGTTGTGTCTAATAATGGGCATGAGTTTAATATACACAGGCATTCCCTTTTTGATGAAAGTTCTGGTTACCATATTGGAGTTTGTCATATATGTAGTGCTCGTGTTTTTTCAGTTTAACTATATCGTTCACAGTAGTCTACCAACCAATCCCCATTTTTTAGCTGAATATGCACACTGTATTCTGCTTACAATTACCTTTTTAAGTCTTTTTCTCATGGAGCGACAAGCCGAGTTCAATAACAAGATCAACTTCAAGTGAGTCACATTTTCATTGGTTGAATTCAACACTCACATCCGCTTATTTTAGATGGAGGGTAGAGTTGAAAAGAAAACAGAGGGATGCCAGGTTGGCCGATCAGTCTATATCTATTCTACTGCACAATATATTGCCCACTCATGTTGGTAAGACCATGATAATGCTTTTACGAAATCACACTTTGATAAAACTCTATCGTCTACCCAGTTGACATCTACCTGACCTCCCTAGCCAGGCATGAGCTCTACTATGAGAACTACGAAATGGTGGCCGTCATGTTTGCTACCCTCAAAAACTTTGAATTGGATTTGCCCAGTCTACGAGTTCTAAACGAGATCATATCCGAATTTGACAGAATCGTAAGACCTACCAGAAATACCATTTCAATTACCAAGTTAATATTACAGATTATTCACAATATGTAGCTGTGCTATTACAAGGACGATTACTCGGTGGAAAAGATCAAAATTGTGGGATGTACGTATATGGCAGCTTGTGGTCTAGACATACGCCTCTCCTCTACCATAGGTGGCCGTCAGAGTCGGCACGAATCTATTGCTCAGGAAGGTAAGGGATACTATGTACCAGGGATCGCAAATACGAGTTATGCGAAACAGAATAAACTTTTATTTTTATTTGTTAATTCAAAATCATATTAGAACTCTTATTTCCTTTATGTTTTACATAAATGTAAAATAAAAGTTCGTTCTTAATTTATATTATAAGAATTTAAAATGCAAAAATTATATTTCTAGACGCTTTACTCTAAAACAGAATAAGGTTCTATTAAGTTTGTCAAAAAAAAGTGCTTTACAGGTCTAAGAAAGTCTGACAGACCCGCAGCATAAAAATACGAGTTGATACAGTCATGTCGCCTGTATATCTCAGAGACTATAAGAGCTAGCTATATCGAATCGGCTGTTAATGCTGATTAAGAATATGCTTATGGTCTGCCAGACTTCCTAAAACCTATACAACCTTTACAATGGAAATTAAACTACTATATACAATAAGAAAAAAATTATGAGTTTCTGTGATTTATAAATTTAAATTATATACAAATTACTTCTGTTATAGTTTATTTTTTGGGTCTGCTTTCGTCCGCAGTGATATTTTAAAAATTATAATATTTTAGTACATCTTTCATTATCCTCTTGCAGTTATGCGTGCGCGACGGTCTCTTCATTCCTTCCAGTTGCATACTAAGAGGGCGAACAAGAAAAACGAGGATATCGTCTTTATTATAACAGCATTTGCCTTGGATTTAATGCGTACACTTTGGATGTGCAACGTGAACTACAAGAGTATTCCAAGTGATCGTGAAATGTTCGCTACCGATATAAGGATCGGAATATCAAGTGGGGAGGTGATGGCCGGCGTTGTTGGTGCCTCCCAGGTGCACTACGATATTTGGGGAAATGCGGTGAATATGGCATCTCGAATGGACTCCACTGGTGTCACTGGACACATCCAAGTGACCGACGAGACGGCGAGCATTCTCCGCAAGTGTGGAATCAAGTGTAACTACCGTGGCATGACCTTCGTCAAGGGGCGGGGTATTCTACCAACCTTCTTTGTCGGAATCGATGAAAACTTCAACTTCCAATATATCAATGAGAACAGGGCGACTATTGATTCTAGCATATCATCATTTGGCTCGTCATCTGAGTTATCTACTTAAATCTGTGTTCATCTGGACGAAAGAAGGGAATATTCTTTGGAAAAAATTCTTTGTACTACTGTACAAATTCACCTTCTAATTGTAAATTGTCACACATTCAAGATTTGATAACTTTAAACAATTATATTGTTCACAAACCGACTTTTAAGTGCAACTACAAATGTGAAAGGGGCATGGAAGAACCCATGAAGTATATATATTCTTGATCATCGTGAACAATGGAGCGATGTCCGTCTGTATTATAAGATCTCAGATCTAGAATACGAGTAGAGCTAGAGACAGGAAACTTGGTATATAGTCTTCTGAGTATCCTAAATACATCAAGTTCGCTTTATAATTCCAAATATACCCTCTTCCGGAAACGAAATGGTATATTCGATATCCTTTATACTTTATAGGTCGAACTGATTTAATTTCGGAACCTGTTCGATTAAGAAGATTCAAATACGTGCAGGAATAAATTCCGAATCAAATATCGGGTCCGTTTTCGATACGTCAAGAAACAAGTATTTCGGTAAAAGCATATATTATAGTTTAGTTAGTTCGTACCGGTATAAGGGATTTTCTAAACACATAAATATATTAAGCAAGAAAATTTTATTAAAATAGTGTATTTAATAGGGTATTTCCACCGTTAGTTTTTTTGCGATGCGTGAGTGTTAACGCAAAAAATATTCCAACGGCGTTTCTATTCTGAGATGCATCCAAATTCGAGTTGTTTCACGTTTGGCAGCTGAAAATGAAGGAGAAAATACAAAATACATTTTTTAAGCGGTGAGCGGGCCACGATCGCGAGCTGTGGGAGATGATTGTGATGAGCGCCATGAGTCTTTAATGCTCTGAAAACATTAAAAACTAAG
The DNA here is from genome assembly GCA_958299025.2 of Drosophila histrio. Taxonomy (NCBI): domain Eukaryota; kingdom Metazoa; phylum Arthropoda; class Insecta; order Diptera; family Drosophilidae; genus Drosophila; species Drosophila histrio. The sequence goes on from OY729166.1 coordinate 27,888,487, forward strand.
CCGGAGAGTCGGGACGGGAGTGACAGTAGGGTGCCTTGAGCCGATCTTTGTTATTTTTGGCACGCCAAACGGATCAACGGATCTTTCCTATGGTAGCTATATGATTTAATGATCCGATCCGGCCGATTCCGACATATGTACTGCCTGCAGCAAAAATACTGATCTGTATCAAATTTCATCTAGTTTGCATAGGAACAGGCGGACACACGGACATGGCCATATCGACTCGGCTGTTGATGCTGATCAAGAATATATATACTTTGTCTTTATATACGAACATGTCTGCTTTAATGCGTTTCATTTCGAAACAAAATTATAGTGCCCTCTTCATGGGTATAAAATTTAAACACTGCGATACAGGGGTGAATGAGATGGTCAATGCGTACCTCCAGATGTTAGCCAACGAATTTGTATAACCGATAGCGGCGTTGTACAGTTAAATCATTTTGAAGTCGATTAATCAAAGTTGCGTTGATCTCGCTTAGAAGTAACCAGTCGGTAAGGCTACAGTCGAAGTCGACTATGAGAGACCCTTTACTTATTCATCAAAAAGGAAATAATAGTTACAATCTTAGATACTTAAATATAAACCTTCAGGTATCAATTAATTCACTAAAATGGGCAAATACCCTATAGTGCGTTGTAACGCCAATGTGTTCTTCTTCTGCTATTGGACCGAATATTGTGTTTTGAATAACTTCCGAGTTTATTATCCGATGAAATTTTCACGATGCTTGTCCTGTGTGCCAAACTTCAAGGCTCCAGTTTTAAAATTGACCATTATATGGGATTTAAAGTTTTTTTTAAATAACTTTCGAGTTTATTATTCAATCGTGATGAAATTTCAGGATTCATTGGGACCCTGATTCTCGTTCTGTGTGCCTTAATTGAGGACTCTAGCTTTAATATTTTTGGTGTTATGGTATGTTAAAAATTTGGTTTTCGATTTGCGGAGGCGGAAGGGGGCGTGTCAAAATTTTAACATAAACTGGTGCTGCTTAGCCCATAGACGAACCAACATACCAAATTTGGTGGCTCTTTCTACTTTTTTAATGTAAAAAGTCTAAACTAGCGTTGCTCTTTCCTCACCAAACTTTTTCTCTGGGTCTTCAGGCGGCCAAAGTAGGCGTCTTTGAAAAGCTGGAGGACTTTGAAGGCTGCACTCTTGTTGAGTTTAAATGAGCTGTTAACTAGAAGTAGGGCAGTTTGAAGATGTCAACACATCAACGCGCTTGATAAGACGGCAACAAGAGAACTGAATGAAGATAGTGCACTACTTAAATTTGCGACGATTGTTGTGGTTGTGCTCGCTGAAGTTAATCTTAACCAAGACACTTCTTTACGAGAGTCCTAATCAGATAAGGTCCTTTGCAAAATAAACTAATTTAAGGCCAAAAACGTACTACCGATCAAATTAATTTGATTTTTCTTCCAATCAGCTGTTTTTTGTTTACAATACTTCGATAAATTTGCAAAGTTACTCGACATATCGATACATACTAAAAATATCATACAGAAAATACCAACAAAAACCCGAGTTCCCGTATCCATAAGCATCTCACAAATTTTTCTTCCCCAAAACGACTACTATATCGTATAGAAATACACTTGCGTTTCTAAATTTCCTCACGCAAACGTGGACGCAACCATAGTGGAAGTCCAGTATTATTGATACTGTATCGATATATCGGATACACTTAACAGGGATGTTTATGTGTACTTATCGATATATTGAATTAACAGCGGTTATATTTAAATATAATTTCAAATTGTTTAAAATTAATAGTTTTTTTTTATATATAACCATATTTTTTTATTATGGAAACTCATTTGAATTGGAATTTATTTAAAAAAAGAAAGAAAATAACATGCTGTCAGTAATGAGGCCACTTGCACTCTTGTGGCTGAAAACTGAACTTAGAGCTGAGCTCATAATCAAGCTGAGAAATTCAGAGCTTATCAGTGGGCTGAACTTTTTAGGGCGCGCAGATAGAAAGCTTAAGCTGAAGCTGATGTTTATACTCATTTTAATGTAAGTCACTCATTGTTTCTCAATTCAATATTGTTTCGAAGCGGCTGTGCACATTTTTAAGTAACGAAAGGAGTCAAATTAATTTGAATAAAGAAATAAAGAAGCAGAGCTTAGAGTTTCACGAATAGACTCCCAAATTTCATCGGTAACTATTCTATTGGAATTGATCGTAAATTAAACATTTAGTGGACTGTAATTGACATTTTGGTTTATTTGATGAGCGCTGTCCAGCTTTATTTGCTGTCTGTTGAAAAACTAAAACGTAATAGAAAATACGATTCTGACGCGCTGATGTTAACATAACCAAATAAGTTCAAGAATATGTTAACAAAGAAGATATGTTAAATTACATTAGTGAAGACAATAATACATATGTTAAAGTAAATTATTCAAATGATTCATGAGATGCAATTGGTTCATTAACAGGAATAGTTGATATGTTTTTATCCCACACCACTGAGTTCTGCACATTTTTGCGTTTTAACGACTCGCAATCCAATTTAAATTACAACTACAATTCCAATAAAATCAAACATGCTTGATCAATCAAACCGTGAGGAGCGAAACTTAAAACTTATACGGTCATTTCAGCTTTCCGTGTGCGAGCTTTCGTGCAAGCAGTGCGTTCGTTTTTTTGAGCTTATAAGCGCGATTATAAGATCAGCTCTAAGTTCAGTTTTTAGCAGCTATTGTTTGCTCGGCATAATATATGCGTCAATAATTTCTTGAATCCTTTGTTATTTTGTTTGGTATGATGACGAGTTGTTTGATCAGAAAACATTAAACCTTCACGCTATATATTATATTTCTAATACTTATTGATCTGATTGGGGTTTTCTGGGTTTCTCCAATCGTAGTAGCCCCTTTTAGGATTTTTATATCACTCACTGCTTGAATTTTTTGATCTTACGTCAGTTGAATTAAAAGTTCGTGTTTGTAAAAATGGTCTGCGAATTGGATTATTCAAAAGAACGCCGTTGGGAAGGGGATTACCTGAAGGTATCGTATATTGTGGTTTCGTAATCATTTTCAAGCTGAATGTTTCCTTAGGAGAGGTGCATGGAGATTGGTGTGGAAGAGGAGTATCACTTTTACCAGATACGTCTCCGCATCCATTATCTGGGTGTATTTCTGTTCCTGCACTGGTTTGTGGCTCTGTTGCACAGCATCTTCTTGCTGACGTCTTGCGAGGTAAGTATCTTAGTTTCTTCCGCGATTTGCGCGAATATAATCTGTCTGCCTGAGTATATAGCATCCTACCCTGATCTACGTGGATGTTATATTTTATGTAATGGCAGCTGTGCTAGTTTCCGGTCTAATGTCCATTAACCTCAAGGAAGAGTTGGTGAGAAGGCACATTTGGATTATGTATGTGACCTCAGTGATCGTAGTGATCGTAGTAGTCGCCGTCGGTTTGTCTCAATGCATTTGTCTTTCACACTATTTGGTATCATTTGAATATTCTCACAGATCTGTTACTCAACGTGTACCATTTTTATGAGAACGATTGGATCACTGGCTCATTCTATGACACCTACGTTATCCTAATGATCTACATGTTTCTCCCGATACCCAATATACTGGCGCCTCTTGCGCTCGGAATCGTAGTGTCAAGTATTTACATTCTGTACTACCTTAACTACGTAGCGTCCAAATACCGATTCGAGATATCCAATGCGTCCCATGTCAACCAAATGATAGCGGATATTTCGCACCACGTTTGCCTTAATCTGCTGGGAGTGTTCTTTCGTGTGATGCGCGAGATCGTGGTGCGTTCTTCGTTTCTTGATCGCCATCAGTTCGTGATGGAGGACATCTGGCTGAGGAATGCCCGGGCACAGGAGAAGGTATTTCTTCACAGCATTCTGCCTCCGCAAATATCACAGCCCATCCAGGACGACATCCGCAATCGCATTGCACTCGCCGAGAAGCATCGCAGCGTGCAGTACGTCAAACTTGGGGAGCACATTATGGCCATTCAGAGCCATCCCGATGTCACCATTCTATACGCCGACATCGTCAACTACACCCATCTAACCACAACGCTGTCGGTCAAGACCCTCGTTACGCTCCTTCACAATCTATATGCCCGATTCGATAAGGCCGCCTCCTACTTCACCGTCCAGCGCATTAAGTTCCTGGGCGACTGCTACTATTGTGTGGCGGGTCTCACAAGTCCCGATCCCGACCACGCCAAGTGGTGTGTCGAGCTGGGTCTGTGTATGATTAAGCAAATTCGTGAAGTCAGGTTCGTAACTGCAACAATAGATCAATACTAAAGTCGAATTTCCCAGTCTTATTTAAAGAATGATTTCTTAATTTCACAAATTTAATTTTAGCACTTTTAAACATGAGAGTGAATTCAAACCGATCTTGAAATGGAACGTTCATTCTTGGTTTAAGTGCAAGAAAATCTTGTGATAAATTATATATCCATTTTATAGAAATAAATATATTAATATTTATATACTCGGTCGCTAGCTGTGAGGTGAGCTGCACATAAGTGGATGATCATATTAAATTTGCACCTGAAGAATGATATGGGTCATTATGTTCTAACATAAATCTTACAATCCCCTTAAACTCTGTAACATAGTACATACGCATATTAAAAAAAAACTAGTAGCAAAGAATACAGTCGAGAAATCCTGAACTTATTCTGTAAATATGCTAGTGTGTATACTTCTTCTTCGTAACAAACTAGATATGCTTGAAATATAGGGGAATCTACACAATACGCTTAGTGTCTCTAGCTCTAATAGGGTCTGAGATATAGTTGTTCATAATTAGCAAACGAAAAGATGATTTAACACTTAAAAATCTTTAAGATCTTTCAAACTTGTTCTATGAATATTCCCAGCTAAAACCGTTTCCACATAAAATTTATTATCTACTCATTGTAAATCCTAAATTGTACTTGATTCAAGATTATATTCTCTAATATCAACTCTATATACATTTAAAATAATTATAAACTTTCTAGAGTTTCACAAAATGTGGAAATCGATATTCGCGTTGGCGTCCATTCGGGAGGATTGTTTGCTGGAGTCCTTGGAGCAACTAAGTTGCAATATGACATTTGGGGTGGGCACTTATCCCGATCTCTGCAAGCTACGTATATGTTGTAGTATTAATATTCATTCATTTCAACTAGGATCCAATGTGGTAATTGCCAACCGTCTGGAGGCAACCGGTATTCCCGGTCATATTCATCTCAGCGAAAGGACCCTCCAATTGATTCTCGAGCACACGTATACGGTACTTCCCGGCACTGAGGCAGCCAAAAATGATCCGTATCTCAAAAAACACGATGTTCTCACATTTCTGATTCCCGCTTCAGAATCTCCCGACGATGTCAACTTTTATGATAGCAGTGATACCTTGGAGTCTCTATCCATATCTCTAAGCATGCAATTAAGCACAAAGTCGGAGTTAAACGAAAGCAAAATTTCATTAGAACTGCGAAATGAGTTCCAAAAGATGCCGGTTGGTCCTTCGAGGTTAGTGTGACTTGGTTAATAGCGTATTATCAATATCTATTTCCAATTCGAGGGTATATTAATTTTGTGAAATGTGTAACAAACAAAAGGAGGCGTGGTAGACCCATAATGTATGCTTGATCAGCATCAACAGCCGAGCCGATATAGCCATGTCCATCTTTCCGTGTGTCCGTCTGCCCGTCTGCCCGTCTGTTTCCATGCAAACTAGTCTCTCCGTTTTCGAGTTATCTGGATGAAACTAGACACAGATCAGTCTTTTAGCTGCAGGCAGTACATATGTCAGAATCGGCCGGATCGAATCACTATATCATATAGCCGCCATAGATTATGTATCTGGTCATGTCTTATACAGCCTGACCAAATTTGGTATAAATCGGATCACTATATCATATAGATGCCATAGGAAAGATCGGTTGAAAAGTTTATCAGGGTTCTGCAAGGCTATGAAATTTTTGGCGTGCCAAAAAAAACAAAGAGTATAATATAATTTGATACGCACCTTTGGACTCCAAATCAATAAGCGAGTTGCACGAATTTTCAAAGCTAGGGACTTCATATTTGGCACACATGATAAGTAGCTTGGGCTGCAAGTGATCATAACATTTTATCACAATCGGATGATAAGATCTGAATTATTCAACAATCTAATGCAGCGCCGAGCCAAAAGAAAAATAAAGCTATCACTGACTTACGTAGCTTGCGGCGTATATATTCATGTTTGTATGTATGTTAGTGTGCATATGTACTCGAGCACTCTGGACTAAAGTTTTCTTACTTTATGAAATGTGAAACTATAAGTTTACATTTGTCTTAAAGTCTTATTGCCTGGCATACCTACAAGTATAAGCATATATAAGAACATTAAAACTTAAAGACTCGGAGCTTCTTCATCTTCCTTTCCGATAGCTGAAAAGTGTATGGCAGCTGGATCCAAATTGATGATTTTATATTTGTTTTTAGACCCTGTACTTTATTATGTTTGTCACAAAGATGCCAAAAATGCGGGACGGGAGCAATAGTAGGGTACAATATGCTACAGTCGAAGCTGACTATGAGAGTGTGTTTCAGAATTTAGCCACGCTCTCTGCCGCCACCACAACTCCAAAAACAAACAAGCCGATCAGTCGAGCACTCATGACAGTAGGATACCCTTTGCAGGTCTTAAAGAAAACGTATTTTGATGTATTAATAATGGGATTTCTTTTACATACTTATGTATACATGTATTTAAATATTTCGCTGGAAATCTATGTTACTTGTATCGAGAGTAGCTTGATTGCGATAGTATGGCAACACTGGACTGCGAGTGTTGATACGAAAATTGGTTCAAATATGAAATAATTTATTTAAAACAAATTCCTTAATATCTCCTTTAATCATGGGTCAATCGCTATGAAGCTTGCAACAAAATTTATATATTTTGTTAAACTGTTAAGTTAAGCTTTGTTATCTTAACAAACCCAGATTCAAAATTTGAAGTCTCTAGCTCTTATATTTGCTGAGATCGGCGAGTTCACACAGATTGACGGACAGACGAAATGATAGACGGACAGGTGTTAATCGACTTTATAGGGTCGGAGATGCCTCCTTATGCATGTTACATACACTTTCACAAATTTCTCATACCCTTTTTGACCATTTTAAATAGGCCCAATAACAATGTAAAATATATATATAATTTCCATTCGTATACTTAAGGTTAACAATAAAAGCAAATACATTTTTGCTTGTTGGTTTTAACTCTAGCCACATATTAAATTCATAAATTCAATCAAAACATATTTAAATTGAACAAAAAGTATCATTCTGTCATATTGAACACCAAAAGTAACGCGCGGAAAAACCGCTCAAAAATCAAGCAAACTCAATATATAAATACTCATACATTCGATCGCGAATCAACAATATTACTATACAATTTGAGGGTAGTAAAAACACATACACAGACTATTTTGGAACCAGTAAAAAATTGATGAAACAGAAAGGGACAAGTATTTAGGACGAGTATCTCTCACAGCTAGGCACTTAACTATGTATATCTACCCCTCCTTACAGCATTAAGTCCAGATTAAAGAAGATTTTCAAGTGGGGAGATTACAAAGAAGCCAATAAGAACGAAACCGAAATCGACGCATCGATCAAATTTTTCTGTTTGGACTTTACCGATCCACGCCTAGAGTACAGTTACATGCGACAACCTGACTACATGCTCAAGTACAGTATTCTTGTGGCCTGGTGTATGTCAATCAGTCTGATTATCATGGAGTTGGTCTTTCGCAATAAAGCGCCCACAGACTGCTATTACATAGGAACTGGGGTGATACTTAGCTTGAGTATTCTGCTCTTTATAACGTGGTACAAGAAGATCTGCTATTGGAGATATCCCGAAGAGGAACATTATTTCAGCCCTATAAGCTGTTTTCTATTTCGGGTTACGGAAAACATTCAGCGCAGTCTCATAAAACGGTTGTGCATCTACATGTACACCATAATTGTGTACTTCTTGATCATATCTATTGTTCTGGTGGGTAACTGGTAGTTTAATTATTGTGATCTTTGAACTTATTGTATTTAACTAGTCGGAATGTGACCTGGAAGAGTTCGAAGTATCACATATTGAGAGCAAACTGTATCTATATGAGGCGGATCACAACATATGCTTTCAACCCTGGGTGCTGACCAATATGTTGTGTCTAATAATGGGCATGAGTTTAATATACACAGGCATTCCCTTTATGATGAAAGTTCTGGTTACCATATTGGAGTTTATCATTTATGTAGTGCTTGTGTTTTTTCAGTTTAACTACATTGTTCACAGTAGCATACCAACCAATCCCTATTTTTTAGCTGAATATGCACACTGTATTCTCCTTACAATTACCTTTTTAAGTCTTTTTCTCATGGAGCGACAGACCGAGTTCAATAATAAGATCAACTTCAAGTGAGTCACATTGTTATTGGTTGAATTCAACACTTACATCCGCTTACTTTAGATGGAGTGTAGAGTTGAAAAAAAAGCAGAGGGATGCCCGGTTGGCCGATCAGTCTATATCTGTTCTACTGCACAATATATTGCCCAGTCATGTTGGTAAGACCGTGACAATGCTTATACGAGATCACACTTTGATATAACTATCTATTATATCGACTACCCAGTGGACATTTACCTGACCTCCCTAGCCAAGCATGAGCTCTACTATGAGAACTACGAAATGGTGGCCGTCATGTTTGCAACCCTCAAAAACTTTGAATTGGATTTGCCTAGTCTTCGAGTTCTAAACGAGATCATATCCGAATTTGACAGAATCGTAAGATCTACCTGAAATACCTGTTCAATTATCAAGTTAATATTACAGATTATTCATTATATGTAGTTGGGCTATTACAAGGACGATTACTCGGTGGAAAAGATCAAAATTGTGGGATGTACGTATATGGCAGCTTGTGGTCTAGACATACGCCTCTCTTCAACCGTAAGTGGCCGTCAGAGTCGACACGAATCTATTGCTCAAGAAGGTAAGGGATAGTATTTACCAGGGATCGAAACAGAATAAACTTTTATTTTTAATTAATAATTCAAAATCATAGTAGAACTCTTATTATACCCTGTGGGGGTATATTAAGTTTGTTAAAAATATGTAACGGGCAGAAGGAAGCATGGCCGACCCAATAAAGTATATATATTCTTGATCAGCATCAATAGCCGAGTCGATATAGCCATGTCCGTCTGTCCGTCGGTCTGTCGGTCTGTCGGTCCGTCGGTCCATCCGTATGAACGAAAGGATCTCAGAGATGGTAAGAGCTAGAAGCTTGAACTTGGTGTCCCAGCACTGGAAATTTTTGCAGGCAGATCAAGTTTATCTTTTTTTTTGGATGCCACGCCCTCTTTGCCCACAAATTAAGTAAAAGCTTATAAAGCAAGCAGTTTTGTAGCTCAAAAACCTCATACCAAGGGCAGTTTTGTAGCTAGAGACTTTCGATTTGGCACATATGACAAATATTTTGTGGTCAATGTGTCCAGAAAATTTTATCACGATGCCACGCCCCCCTTGCCTACAAAACGGAAAGGCTTATAACAAGAGCAATATTACAGTAAGAGACTTGAGATTTGGCACATATGATAAGAATCTTAGGGTCAATGTGTCCAGAAAATTTAATCGCGATGCCACGCCCCCTTCTCCCTCAAATTAAGTAAAAGCTCATAAAGCAAGCAGTTTTCTAGCTCAAAAACCTCATAACAAAAGCAGTTTTGTAGCTAGAGACTTGAGATTTAGCACACATGATGAGTATCTTGAGGTCGATTTGTCCAGAAAATTTTATCACGATGCCACGCCCCCTTCGCCCACAAATTAAAAAATAAAGAATTACTAGAGAATTTTATCTAGAGTGAATTTGAGCGGGTTCCTGTAGACCCACAGGGTATATTACGGTCGGGGTCCCGACTGTTCCGCATGTTTTTAATGTGCATTATACAAATTGAAACTAACATTTCATTTTTAATTTATATTATAAGAATTGAAAATACAAATATTTAATTTTTTATTTGAATATTTATAAAAAGAAAATAAAAATGTATCTATTTAATACTCGGCTATGACAGCTGCATGCTATAGAAGTCCGACCTTAATCATATTTGGCTAATATATTTGAAAAAATAAAAAGTTCTTCATACAAGAGCTTTTACGAGTATTTTGACTGATTGTTGCTATGCGAGCTATATAATGTCCGGATTGCATCACATTTTGTCAAAGTATTAAGAGCATAATTATAAGTCACGCTTGCAAGTTTAGTTCAAATAGCTTAGAAAATGAAAAATTGCATATGATTGTATAAAGAGTAAAACAAGCCGAAAAATCGGAGGGTGAGCGATAGTAGGGGTGGGAGCTATAGTAGGGATGGAAGTGAAGGATTTCAAAATTTATTTACACGGACAAACCAAATTTGGTGTCTCTAAATCTTAAAGTCTCTGAGATCTAGGCTCTTATACAGACAGACGGACATGGTTATATCAAGAATATATATACTTAAAAATGCTCTGCCAGATTTTCTAAGATCTGTTATGCACTTTTGCTTTTTTAAAGCAAACAAATAAATAAATTGTTGGTATTTTCATATATACATTTAATCATACGCCCATTAAAAATGATCATAAAATGAAAATGAGCAAAGATGATGATGAAATGAAATGAAAATGATGAATAATAAACTTGTTTTAAATTAGTTACGTATTTCATAATTGTTGGCCAGAGCAAGAGAGCATCTGACAACAGTTTCCAGCACTATTGCTTAGGAGTTGTCGAGCACTGAAAACTCAAACTGATGGTTATAACATAATACTTAATATAAACAATTACAGATTCGCATGTGTGACAATATTACATTTCTATTATAGTACTTAAACAACAATACACAATTTCCATTTCAACATTCGCAGTCCAGTGTTGCCAGACTATCGTAAGCTACCTACTTGCGATGCAAACAAAGCGAGATATTTAAATCCCACAGGGTTTCCTAATGTCGCGCACGCTCTACTGATCGGCTTGTTTTTAATTTCGACATTTATTATAGAAATTAGATTATGACTATTGTTTTAATACAAGAAAAATTTTTTGAGTTAATCTTTGATTTATAAATTACAATTTAAATTTTATACAAATTATTCCTGTTATATTTTATATTTTAAAAATTATAATATTTTAGTTCATCTTTCATTATCCTCTTGTAGTTATGCGTGCGCGACGATCTCTTCATTCCTTCCAGATGCATTCTAAGAGGACGAACAAGAAAAACGAGGATATCGTCTTTGTTATAACAGCATTTGCCTTGGATCTAATGCGTACACTTTGGATGTGCAACGTGAACTACAAGAGTATTCCAAGTGATCGTGAAATGTTCGCAACCGATATAAGGATCGGAATATCAAGTGGAGAGGTGATGGCCGGCGTGGTTGGTGCCTCCCAGGTGCACTACGATATTTGGGGAAATGCGGTGAATATGGCATCTCGAATGGACTCCACCGGTGTCACTGGACACATCCAGGTGACCGACGAGACGGCGAGCATTCTCCGAAGGTGTGGAATCAAGTGTAACTACCGTGGCATGACCTTCGTCAAGGGGCGAGGTATTCTACCAACCTTCTTTGTCGGAATCGATGAAAACTTCAACTTCCAATATATCAATGAGAACAGGACGACTTTACATTCTAGCGTATTATCATTTGGCTCGTCATCTGAGTTATCTAATTAAATCTGTGTTCATCTGGACGAAAGAAGGGAATATTCTTTGGAAAAACTACTTTATAATACTGTACAAATTCACCTTCCAATTGTAAATTGTCACACATTTAAAAGTAGCAATTACTTCAGTACAATTTGTTGAAATTATAACAAGTTTTAACACTTATTTGCATTCGACTTAAGCCCCACATTTTTTTAACTCACTGCAATTCACTCTCGACGCACTGCAGAGTGCAGGGGGTAACTCTCTTTATCGACGATCGCAGATTCCACTAGCCCCGTAACCGGCGACAGTCAGGATGAGTGCAAGGGTTATACGTAGGGGAACGTGGGACTAAAACTCTATAAATCCGCTTATGGTATCCCCGGCGCTAGCCCAGTTGGTCGCATCTCTCAAAACCGGCTACAACCTGGCAAAACGTCACGAATTATCGTCAGAGACGTGGGAGTAAAAATATTTATAATCTTGTGAACGACACTCTTAACGACTGCCGCAGGCAAGGGAATACGAGGAATGATCGTAGGAACGTGGGAGTAAAACTTTATAATTCCGTATACGATATTCCCGGCACTTGCCCAGTTGATCACTAGCTCACGGGTATTTTCTGCACTTCACTCACAAGCATTTTTCAAGAAACCAAACAAAATATATACACACTTCATAAATAACTTTATTTTTCCGTAGGGCGTATAAGGCGATCACAATCAATAGCAAGGGGTCGTTCCTGTTCCCCCAGTTGAAAAAGAGACTTGGCCGTAGCCAGCCTTATTACCGATAATCCCTCTCAGTGTTGTTGTTGCCATTGTCTTTCCTCGCCTTAGTTCTGTTCCCGTTCTTGTTGTCCTTGATCTTTGTTACCGTGTTCTAATTGTGTTTTTGCCGCGTGGTCCTTGAAAAATGTTTCCTCGTGTTCCTGTGAAATTTTTCCTCTGTTGTCCGCTTCACGTCTTTCTTGACAAGCCCGCTCGCAAAATTGATGCGCCGTTCCTCGTGACTCGTGTTCGCTATGAATAGTTTGCAGCGACGCGTCGCTACGATCACTTAACAAAACTATGAAAACTTCTAACAGAGCGGATGCGGCTTTTCGATTATATTGATATTTCACTGAACATATGTTATAAAATAGTTACTTCGTGCCTCATGTCTAAAAATGTACTTAAGATGGGCTTCATGCTGCGTTATAAAATACTGACTTAGTCTAAATTCTAAATCGGTAATGTATAATTAAAAATGTAAATCATTGCCTCCGTCCACATGATGTTAGTTGGAGCTTATTGAATTTTTAATAATTGTTTAAGATAGCAATAGATTAACAAGCCGATCAGTAGAGGGGGATACCCGGATAAGCAGAATACCCTGTGCAGGTCGTTAAATAAAAGTATTTTAAGAACCAGAATTGCCACAAACTAAATTTTGGTTCTGCATGTAGTCTGGCAACATCATGTGTTTTCTCCCTCACACAGCTGTTATTTTATTGCGCGCCAAACCAATTATTTTTGAAATTGAATATTGGCATTCAAATAAATTCCTTAATATCTCCTTTAATTGTAAGTCGATCACTTTGAAACTTGTATCAAATTTCTTAGCGTTGCTATTCTGTTAATTTAAGCTATGTTATCTTAACAAACATGCGTGTTAACAATCGCTAATACTTATTAACGTTACAATGTATAGCTCTGAGTGTGGCCGTCAGTATTTTGGACCGACGACAACGCAAACCATCAGATTATCATATGCTTGAACGATTGGAATTTTCATATGCTCACTCGCTTTGGCCAAAAAATAGAATTAAAACAAATTCCTAAATATCATCATCTCGTTTGAACAAATGGAATTTTCATATGCTCTCTCGCTTTGATCAAAATATAGAATTAAAACAAATTCCTTAATATCTCCCTTATTTATTGGTCGATCGTCGTTAAACTTGCACCAAATTGCTCAGCGTGAGTTATACTTCAACTATCTGTTATGTTAGGCAGAGTTATCTGAGACAGTGATAGTTTTTTCGATTTGCGTGGGCGGGAGATATCGAAAATTGAAAATAAACTTGATCTGCGTATGGTATTCAGGAACCCACACTCCAAATTTGAAGTCTCTAGCTCTAATAGTTGCTGAGATCGACGCATTCGTACAGACGGGCAGATCGACGGACGGACGGACGGACGGACAAACAGACGGACAGGTGCCAATCGACTCGGCTATTGATACTGATACGGAGATGCCTCCTTCTGCCTGTTACATACATTCACACAAATTCATTATACCCTTTTTTGCCCATTTTTAATGGGCATAGGGTATAAATAATTACACAACTTAAATTCAAAATGAAGGAGATCAGTTTAATGAATGTTGGGTGTTCGAATTTGTATCAATTAATTGTTATTAAATAAATGTAAAAAATATAAGTTGAACAAAATTCTATAAGCTGTCTCTAGCTTTAAATTTTGAAAGTGGCCGAATAGAACTTTCCGTTTGTGTTTTGTCAATTCTTTTCTGGAAACCATGCGTATGGTTACTTGAACCATTCGATATTGTCTTTTATGTATTATATTTCTTTATTTGTGAATAAATGAATATAGAGCTTTAGGTTTAAGATTCGCGCGTGGCTGTCGAAGAGTCTCGATCTCTGAAGGATAGTTATCGAACATCGTCTCGTATGCAGGGCTGCATGAGGTACTTTTGGTTTGGCTGAATGTCGCTAGGGAGCGCCACCGGGTCGCCACAATACTCCCTCTCCAGTGACTTCGTCACGAATCTGTAAACTGCACCCGGTTGCGTTTCTCGTATGTACGAGGAGTGCAATTGGATTGTTGTTGTGCTTCTGTGTTGACTTCATCTTTGACGACAAATGCGGGCTTTAGACGGTCGACTGATACCGCGACTTCTTTGTTGTTGATCTTCAGCACATATACACTGTCGGTCTGACGTCGAAGGACTTCAAAAGGTCCTGTATACGGTGGCTCAAGAGGCTGCTTGACGGCATCGGTTCGAATAAAAACATGTGAGCACTGCTCGATCCCTTTGATTAGGAACATCTTGGCCTTGATGTGATGCGATGTTTGCGATGGTCGTATTTGGCGCATGTGCTCTCGAAATGTTAACAAAAACGAAGAAGGGTTTGAGTTGGTGTCCAGGTCCTCGAAGAACTCGTTGGGTAGACGAAGTGGTACTCCATACAACATTTCTGACGTAGACGCTCTCAGATCTTGTTTATAGCATGTCCGAAGTCCGAGCAATACCGTTGGTAGTAGCTGTAGCTACGAAGTACCTGCATTGCACATTAACGCTGACTTGAACGATCTGTTCCACCTTTCAATCATTCCGTTCGATTGTGGGTGATACGCCGTCGTGTGTATGCGTTTGCTGCCGACTAGTTGAGCCAGCTCCTTGAAAATGGCGGATTCGAATTGTGAGCCTTGGTCGGTGGTTATCGTTTTCGGCGTTTCAAAACGTGCTACCCAATTTGACCAGAACGCTGCTGCTACCGTATCTGCTGTGATATCCTTCAGTGGCACGGCTTCAGGCCAACGGGAGAAACGATCGATCATAGTTAAGCAATACCGATAGCCTTGATCTAACGGCATAACTACGATGTCTAGATGCACGTGGTCGAACCTTCCATCTGGAACGAGGATCTTGTCAGGTACTATGTGATTGTGCCTGTGTATTTTCGATCGTTGACATGCCACGCAGTGTTTGCACCAACTTGTGACCTGCTGATTCATTGAAGGCCACACGTATTTTTGGCGAATCTGCTTCAATGTGGATCTTCCACTCGGATGGGACAAATTGTGCACGAAGGAGAAAACTTGGTGTCGAAGAGTTTTTGGCACGTATGGTCGGACATGCCCAGTCGACACATCGCAGTATATCTCTATGTCTTCGTTGTAGCGTACGCTCTGAAGTTTTAAAGACAAATTGTCTTTCAGCAACTCTTCCAGTTCAGGATCTGTTTCCTGTGCCTTTTTGAACTGCTCCAAATCTACTGCTGTTGGTGAGGTGATCGCACAGAGTCGAGAAAAAGCGTCTGCGACTGTGTTGTCCGTGCCTTTTATGTGAACTATCGCTGTTGAAAACTGTGAAATGAATCCCAATTGTCGGAGTTGACGCGGAGACATCTTTTCGGGGCGTTGTTGAAATGCGTACAATAACGGCTTGTGATCCGTCTTGATGATGAAAGTGCGAGCTTCAATCATGTGCTTGAAGTACTTTACGGCTTTAAAAATAGCGAGCAGTTCTCTGTCGTAAGTACTGTAATTTTTCTCTGCATTGTTGAGTTTTTTAGAGAAAAATCCTAGTGGCTTCCATACGTCGTCAGACTGTTGCTCCAGCGCTGCTCCGATAGCAACATCAGATGCGTCACACACTAGGGCAAGCTTTGCACTCGGAGTCGGAAATGCAAGAAGTACCGCGTCGGCCACATTCTGCTTACATGATTCAAAAGCTGCGTTGAGATCTGTTGTCCACTCAATTCTGCGCTGATCGTTCTTTTTGACATCCCTCAAGAGTTCCGAAAGAGGCGACTGAACGTGTGAGGTGTGCGGTAAACATCTACGGTAATAATTTACCACGCCGAGAAAACGACCGAGTTGGCTGATGGTGTCTGGCCGAGCGTAATTAGCAATAGCTTCGATACGATCCATGGGTGGCTTAATTCCGTGCTGGTTAATAACATAGCTGAGGAATCGTACCTCTGGTTTCGCTATGTCGCATTTGTTGAGGTTGATGCATAGGCCGTGCTTCCGTAGAATTTGCAGGACCTTGCGAAGATGTTCTTGATGTTCGGTGAGCGAGTTTGACATGATGAGTATGTCATCTATGTAGCAGAACACATAATCGATGCCACGGAAGATGTTGTCCATAAACCGTTGAAAGGTTTGTGTAGCATTTTTTAGGCCGAACGGCATGTATATAAATTCGAAAAGTCCAAATGGTGTACAGACTGCAGTTTTCTGAACGTCGTCTTCTGCCATTGGTATCTGATAATATGCCTTTACCAGATCCAGCGTGGAGAAAACGGTTTTGCTGTGTAGGTTTTCGGTGAAGTCGTGGATGTGGGCGATCGGGTACCTATCCGGTGTTGTGGCAGAATTTAGTTTGCGGTAGTCGCCGCAGGCTCGCCAGCCGCCATCCTTTTTGGACACCATGTGCAGAGGACTGGCCCATGGACTATTGGAAGGTCGACAAATGCCTTGCTCGATCAGATAGTTGAACTCCTTTTTAGCGACGGCTAGTTTCTCGCCAGAGAGACGACGAGGACGGTCTGAGACTGGACATCCACTAGTCACGATGTAATGTCGGACTTCGTGTTGATGAGATGTTCTGACGGACGGATTTGTGATGTCGACGAATTCTTCAAGCAAGCCTTGTAGGTTGAGCATGGATTGCAATGTTGAAACGGACGGTTGTCGCGCGTCTGCCAAGCATGCGGGTGTCGAAAGGCCTGTCAACGAATCGATTAATCGTTTGTTTTTTAGATCTATCAGTAGTTGGTATTTTGCCAAGAAATCTGCGCCAATGATCGGTGTTTGAATGTCGGCTATGATGAATGGCCATGTAAATTTGCGACGGAGCCCCAAGTTCAGTTCTTCTACGTGAGATCCGTACGTAGAGATCGGTGTTTGGTTCGCTGCGTATAATATAAGATCGCCTGTTGTGGTCTTGTGTTTAACCAACATACGTGGTATTACGGAGACCACCGACCCAGAATCGATCAGGTATTTGGTACGGAATGTTTGGTCGTAAATGTGTAGGCTAGCCTCGGAGCTAAGAACTAAATTGCGACTGGCAGAGGTATCGCTGTCGCCGGCCAGCGCAGTGGACGACAGCTTATTTAGTTTAAAGCTTGATGTTGACGTGAGCATGGTGAACGACACTTCCGAGCATCATTGCCAAACTTTTCGTGAAAAAAACAGTGTTGATTGCTGCGCGTCGTCTAGTCGATCGGCGTTCCCGGAGCCTGTGTTCTGCTGAACACGAGCTGGACTTCGTGTCTGGGAGCGATTGCGATTGCGAGATATGTCACGAGATCGATTGGATTGCAGACGTTTGTACTTGTCCGTAGCTGGTGGTCGTGTGATTAAGTCTTCGATAGCCAAAACCACATAGGCTACGCTTCGCTTTTTATGTCCGTGAACGAAAAAATTAATTTCGATCACGTCGGGGTCACCACTATGGTTACTTGAACCATTCGATATTGTCTTTTATGTATTATATTTCTTTATTTGTGAATAAATGAATATAGAGCTTTAGGTTTCAGATTCGCGCGTGGCTGTCGAAGAGTCTCGATCTCTGAAGGATAGTTATCGAACATCGTCTCGTATGCAGGGCTGCATGAGGTAATTTTGGTTTGGCTGAATGTCGCTAGGGAGCGCCACCGGGTCGCCACATGCGTGCCTCATGTGGCGCCATCTTTTGTTTGTCTATGGACCATAAATACGCTACCTATCGTTTGCTTTTAAAAGTAGACTATCGATTATTTTTCGATGTGCGAAAGAATCGGCCAAAGTGTTCCTTTCAACGAACGAACGATAGTGGGACTGAACCAATCAACTGAACGAACGAAAATAACAACTGACTACAATCAGCACGATTGCCACATTTGTACCAAATTTTTTAAATTTTGAATTTATTGGTATACAGAATCACTCTTAAATGTTAATTTTTTCTTGGCTTATCAATTTTTTTTATTTTATTCAATTTTGTTTGAATTAAAAAAAGTTTGAAATAAGTAACAAACAATACACTAATATTATAAATTTGATTGGTTTCTAATAAGCATAATCAATTTTGATTTAATTTTGTTTTGTTCTAGCTTAAACGTAAAATCCAAATACATTTTTATTTCGATTAACATTTTTAATTTCACAAATTTAATTAAATAAACTATTTTAAAATGAAATTATGATTATGTGTAATAATAAAAACTATTTAGTGGAAGCAATATAAGTTGGTACACTTTTTTGTTTTATAAAGTCTGGTAAGAAATATTTTCGTAAGGTGGCAACCATTAAGTCAGGGACGTAATTCGTTCGTTGGCTCACTTTGCTGAGTAGTTCAATTGAACTTATTCTGAACGGTTCGATACAACTCTACGCTACGGTGAAATTAAACAGCATTCAATAAATGACGAAAAAATAAGTAAGGATTTACATGCGAGTGCCTAGCATAGATCTCACAAAAAGTATACGAAATTCACAACAACTGGTTGCTAAACAAAAGTAAGAGCGAGACATAACAAAAAACAGCTGTATTTTTATAAAACGATAACAAATTCGAGGCGTCGAAGCAAATGTAAAGGTAAGAAAAGCATCAAAGCACCGAAAAATTTCTGTTGCTGCTACTGCGATTGTCTGCTGGCATGCTTGGCAACAATATGGCATTTTAGTAAATCCGTTTTGGTTTCGTGTGCTGCCGCAGCCGCGCTCTGCTGCTGTACTTGGTCATTGCCAAATTTCGGCTGCGATGTCTGATTCTGCTGCTGTCGCTGCTTGTGCTGCTGCCGCGGTCGTCTTCAAACCTGTCCCAAGTGCATCGTGTTTGGGCCCTCCACCCCCAGCCCCCACCAACGGCAGCAGCTAAAGCAATGCAGCGATGAAAACTGTTTGCAGCCAGCAGGATTTCGCCTTACTTGTTTCAGTCAGTCACCGTCGTCAGTCTTTGTTCAGTTTTGCGTTCCATTTACATACATATACATAGTATGTATGTGTACGCTCTTGCATATGGTGATGTTATAGTGTTTGTTTGTAACATATGTATGTACATATATCCAGTTTATGCCTTGGTCAATTTCTTTGCATTTTTGCATTTTCAGTGTGAAACTCATGCGGTGCAGATCAAGACGACAACGCAGTCCACATCCACGTCCATTGGCACGAGTCTACGCTCATCAAGCGATCCGAAGTGATCACACTATATAAAATGGAAACGGCGCTGGACGTGCTTTCCCGAGCTGCCACGATGGTGCAGAACAATGCTGGTGGTGAGTACTCCAGTGACATTTGGTCATTTAGTAATCGTCAACATCTCTGCGGTCTCCCATTAACCAATTCCGCTTAAGCAGTGGCAACAACGCTAACAATTTGATGATGTTGTAGTTGTTGTAGTTGACACCGACACTGACGGGGACAGCGACACCGACAGCGACATCAACATCAAGATCGGTTCTTGTTATGTTTTTGACTACCTCCAAGTAAGCCTCGCAACTCTTAATGGCTTTCACCTTTGCGCCGGCGAACAAAAAAACTTGAAAGTATTTCAGCAATGGCACTTTTTTTGTTTCCAACCGACGATCGTGCATATGTACATAAATGACTATAACTATGTTTATACGGCGCACATTACACGAAATCATTTCATGTAATGGTGTCAAATGTGTGTATTCGACTAACACACGAAAGTTGACTGACGAATTCAGCATCAGTTGATAGAATTGCTGCTTCCAATACATTTGTTTATGTACAAAATCCCAGTTCTTTATTTTTAGTTGCATAACTTTTATAGAATAGAAAATCAAATATGTTAATTTTGTATTTTATCAAAACAATTACTTGACGGACTGTACATATACGTGTTCCTTTGGAAATTGCTATGCTTGACCATTAAATGTGACCAGAGTCGCTCTAATTATACTCGTTACTCTAAGAGTAAAGGAGGTATTACCAACCTCAAAGAGTATATATATTATTGATCAGCATCAACAGCCGAGTCAATATAGCCTTGCCCGGCTGTATGAACACCTAGATCTCAGAGACTGTAAGAGCTAGAGCAACATATTCTGGCACGCAGACTTCTATGAACCCCACGCAGCTCAAGTTTGTTTTAAATTTTTTCCACGCCCCTTCAATTCATTTAAAACGTCTACCATCCATACGATTATATTTGAAATTTGGTGGGGAGACGTGTAATATCCCAACGGACCTCACAGTGTTTTCGCAATCTTGCTACGCCCCCTTGTGCCATAACACCCACAGTTTTTTATAATGATTGCACTAAGATTGGTTAAATTTGTTATGGCTGGTTTCAGTTTTTAACCAATTTGAGTGCCTAAAATTATGCAGTACTGTTTATATCCTCGTAGATAAAGTTAATATACTATATGTAAATTAAGAAATGGGTATCTTATAGTCGGGAACCCGACTGTAGTGTTTATAGTTGAAATTTCTCCATCACAATATTCCCTCACGCATGATTCACGGCGTTTGGCATTCTCAGCTGAAATGCATATGTATTATGTACATGTGTCGCAACTTCACCTCCAAGACATCTTCCACCACTTCGTAAAAGGCTTACTCGAACCGATAAACTCATACATACTCGTACTTCTACACTCACACGCATACTTTAGCTGTATCACGAGCGCACTGAAAATAAAACATTTTCAGTTTTGTACAAAACGAACAAAACATTCCAATAAAATGAGTTTGCGGCGCATTCCGATTCCGATTTTCATAAATGTGTCAAATGCCGCATTTTTGACGACGACGACGACGAAGCAAGCTCCCTGTGCCCCGCGCGCGGGCGTTATCAATAGTCGGCCGCTGGCGTTGGTGTTAACGTCGATGTCGACGTCTGCGTCTGCGTCGTCGTCGGCGTTGACGTCGAGACGAGCACGAATTGGATGGTCAATGTGTTATGTACTTGCATAGGTGTATGTACATATGTATGTGTGCATTGCATATTTTTGTGTTCTCTATATATACAGTTTTGTTTTGACAAAGAACAAATTGCACATATTTGTTTGTTATTTTTAAAAATATTTAAACAAAATATATATCATTATTTCTCTTTTTAACGCGTTCTGTAATTAACTAAGAAATTAATAACCGAAACTATTATGTGTAAAAATTGTTTCTCGCTTTTTAGACCCTTTACTTTATAAAAGTGTAAGGGTCTATTAAGTTTGTAAAAAAAATGTGCGTAACAGTTCAAAGGAAGTCTGGCAGACCCCATATAGTATATATATTCTTGATCAGCATCAACAGCCGAGTCGATATAGCCATGTCCTTCCGTCCATCTGTATGAACACCTAGATCTCAGAGACCCATTAACATAACATTTGTATGTTAATGATTCATTTGTAACATACATATGCATGTTAAAAAACAAACTTCGTCTATTTTACGCATGCTTACATACTATGTATGCATGTGGGTACATAACAGATTTTTGATTAGCACATTACGCTCTCTCGCAGTGATTTTCCCGGGATACCGATTTATTAATTTATTTAGGTTTTCTTTACTTTTTGAAGAATAAGTAAAGGGTCGACATAGTCGACATCGACTGTAGCCTTTCCAACTGGTATTTTCAAAATAAACAAACCGGAGAGTCAGTTTTGAACAGATCTTTTGCATGGCAAATATGTTATATCTGATTCTAGCATATTGTTGTCAGAAGATCAAAGACATTTTCAATCATTGAATGAGTCAGTTTGGTTTAGAAATCTTGAGAAACAAAAGCGAAGTCCCATATCAAACATAAAGTTCCGAATTATCATTATGACAGCTATATAATATAGTTGGCCGATTTATATTAAATTTTGTAAGAAATGAACAAATGCATAATCGGTAGGATTGGTTGAGATATATCGAACATAAAATAGTTTGTCATACTAAAGTATGATATATGATCGATAGTTCCTATGCCAGCTATATGATACAGTGATCTGATCCGGCCATATTCGAGATATGAACTGCCTGCTACAAAAAGACGGAAATGTACCAAGATTCATCCAGATAGCTTTAAAACTGAAAGACTTCTTTTGCATAGAAACACACGGATATGGCAACATCGACTCGGCTGTTGATGCTGATCAAGAATATATATACTTTATAGGGTCGGACATGTCTCCCTTCATGCGTTACACATATTGGGACAAAATTATAATACCCTCTGCAAGGGTATCACAAGAAAGGCTATTATTTTAATCACATAAATATTAGTCTATGTTGCAAATCAAACAATTTCTTGCTATTTATTAATGGTTGTTGGAGCAAATTAAAATAAATAATATGATCAAATAGACTTAATTAATTTTAATAATAAATACAAATATGTAAATTTTGTATTTTAACCAAAAGATTACTTGACCAGATGTATGTGTTTATGTTCTGCATGTGTATGAGTGAATGTGTGAATGTATTTGCTATTTGCATTCACAATTCCCCCCACACATTGCACGTCTTGCAACGCGACAGACAAACGCGTGACATGCCAAAGAAATGCAAATTCTAGCGGATTGGCGTAAGTATTTGCAACAAGCATTTATGTACATATGTACTAAGCATGTACATGCATATACATATATACTATACATGTTGTTAATTGCTCAATTTATGTATATTTCATGAGTCCATTCCCAGTCTCAATCTGTGTCGTTCTCGCAGACGTTTGTCGGTTGGGCGACTGATTACAGCTTCCCCTAGGGAACAGAGCTGATTGTATACAACTTTATGTAAATCAATAGTATGGAATGTGCTGTGATAAACCATTTGGACACCACCCCCAAAGCACTCTGTTGGTTATTTATGTTTGTTTACTTTTGCCGCTGCCCATTTGAGATGTCTTTATCAACATTGGCATTCATATACTACTACTACATATACATTTGACAAATTCCTTAGCGTAATTCTTTCGTACACATATGCTGTCAGCAGTCAACACAGAACGGAATTTATTTATTAAATATACTCGAGCACACACACTCTCACATACGCATATACAGATGACAATAACAATTTTCGGGAAAATATGCGAATTTAAAAAAAAAAAGAAAAAAACGATTGAGTAATGGGCGCGTTTTGTGCGCGACTTTAATCGCGGGAAGACCTTTGTCACATGTCAGCAGTTTGTTTTGTTGCGTTCCTTGCGTGTGTGTGTGTGTGTGTGTTGCCCATGAACCATAAAGTGTCGAGCAGGCCCTTTGGCTTTTGTATGTTCGTCACAGCCAGTTTGATTGATCAGCCAAATTGGAAATGCAAAATGTCGTTAACCTGGCTATGATTAATGAATTTGTCATAATCGAAATGATCGAAGCGCACGCATTTGTTCTTCATAAATCAGACGTTGTCTATGCAAGTCCAGAAAAGCGGGTCGATTGGGCCCAGGCCCCGTTAATTAAGCTGGCGGCAATTGTGGCCGAGACGCACACTTGGCCAGTAGGCAGCTATGTGTTCGAGTGCCCATATTTAATAAACGAATACTTAGTGGTTATAACAATTGTGTGGCACAAAACAAGAAACTAAAAACGAAAGAAAAATTGTGGCAATTTGGAGCTAGGTGAGCGCTCACCAGGCACAGCTGGATACGTCAGCTCATCAGGTAATTTACATGGCCTTTCAATTCCCCGTTGCCAGTTGCTGTTTGTTGGTTGTTTGGTTGTTTAGTTGGCAGTGCCAAACACTCTCTTCCTTTTACTACTAGCAAACGGTGCGCATAATTGCCGTGAATCTCGACCAGAGGAAAGAAACTCGTTTTCTCGGCCCATTCCCGGCTTGGCCCGTGGTCTGTGTACTCAGTTGACCGCCTGCCTCATGCTCTGGCTTAGGCCTCTGCCTTTCTTTTTGCACTCTCTGCTGCGACTGCGATTGTTGTTATTTATTTATTTCAACATTCGACTGTCTGCCTTTTGCCAAATCGATGGAAATTTTCGCGCGCTTTTCCACAGCAACTCTCAACAAAAGGAACATTTAAATTTTAAGCTTAAAGATAAAACACACATATGTGTACACTTGTATATACAATTAGTCGAGTAATTGTTTTAACTAAAAAGAAAAAATAACATATTTTATTTAGTTTTTTATGGTTCTCCGAACAAGCTAAACAAAATATACATTGAAATCCTTTGCTTTTAATTGTATTTACTTTTCAAAATTAAAAGATACATACATATGTTTCTTTGTCAAAACAATTACTTGACTAACTGTATGTGAATGTGATTCCCATTTGCATTTATCTCAAAAATTTCGGCAGATTTCGCATTGAATTTTTCTCACGCTTGATTCAACACCGGATGATATTTTATAATGACAACTATATTTATGTTATTGTTATTTAGCTATTGCCAGTGTATGTTCTTCATGCTTCTGATCTTCTTGTTATTGTTGCTGTCGGTGTTGATATTGTTGTTATTGTTTTTGTTGCTTTTAGCCAATAGGCAAACAGGTTTCTAAACCGCGCGCGCACGCTCGACTTTTATTTAAATTTTGAACTGGTTTCTGCTGATTTGTGTTGCCTTTCTGCGTGTATTACATATGCCTCAGTCAGTGTGTGTGTGTGCGAGTGTGTATTCATACATACAAATATGCCCACTTAATATCCATCTAGTATCTTATTGAATTTCACAAAATATAAATTGTCTGCCGCTATCTGTCAGTTTGTTCTGAAAATTGACCGCTATCTTTGCGTCCGTCCATCGATCTATCTGTGCATCTATTTATGAATCTATAGGAAATCTTATTGAGTTGCCATTAACACTTCCGTGCCCAAAAAACAATGATTACTTGACCCATTTGCTATTTCTCGCTGTTGTTCTTGATGTTGGGCTCTCAAATTTCTGCAATGATTTCTAAACAACAAAAAAAATGAAAACTGCACACAACATTTGCAATTGGGCAAGCATTTTCTGGGTTTGCACCGAGCTGGCACCAAATTCAAACTGAAGAATGGTGTAATATTGAATTGCTGCTTAGGTTGACACACTCGTACATCATTGAACTAGATCGAGTAGCGATACCCTTGATTCCTATTTATGTTTCTAGACACGGATCTGTTTCTTTAAATTTTTGAAAGTACATTTGGGAATTCTAGCGTTGCGAAAATCTTAAAAAAAGACTCACTTGTTCTGTATAAAAAAAACACATTTATTTAATTACCGTCAATAAATTAATAAATACTCTCAAATAACATTAGAAAAAAAGATTTTAAATTAAAAATTTAACTTATAAATTATTTTAAATTATAATCTGAAAGGTAAACAATTTAAAACGTTGTACAGGACTGGGAACAATCAAAATGATGGTATTATTATATTATATTATATGGTATATTATCTAATCTTGCAGGAATTGAGTACAACCCTTGATAAACTCAATCCGATTAATAAGTATTAGTATAACAATTAGTATTGGTATGATTATTAATATAAGTATAGGTATTAGTATTAGTGTTTATAATAATACGTTTAACTATAAGTATTGGTATATGTATAAGTATTACCATTTTATTATGCCTATCGAAATTAATAAGAAAAGGGAGTTTATATATATTTTATATTAATGTTTATAGTTTCAAACCATTGCACAAATGCAGCTATTGTATACTTCTTGCGTATTTTTATTGACCACTGCGAACGGTAATCCACGCAACTCATTCTGGAAAAGTTTTTATACATCTTAGACTTGCCCAATAGACAAGTCTTGCGTTTTTATCAAGATCAAATTAAAACCGACTTCTATTTTTGTAACGTAATTTATTCTCTTATTTTTTTAATATCTTTCAATCATAAAGGACGATTAATTTCATCCGATTTACCAACATATTTGCTACTATGATATAAAAGAACCTTTTTAAAAATGTGACTTCTTTCTTGGTTTTGGAAACTTTTTGTCGGTTGTCACATGTTACGTCGCTGTGGACATGTCCATATTAATCCATTCGGGCAAATAATTTTTAAATATGTTTTCTAACGGACAGAGAGACAGTGTTCTCGTTTTCTTTTTGCGAAGCTTTTATATTTTTTTTCATAATCGACATTTTTAAGTTATAAATAGATTGGCATAGAAATTTTCAGTTGAATTTAAAATATTTTAGTTTAAATGTGGTACTTTTTATATTGGACATACGTGAATATATATATTTTATGCAGATATGAATGGAAATTAAATGTCATAAATAAAATGCACTGATTTTAGAAGGATTGGATAATTTTTCTAGAGAAAAGATATGTAATGCATCTGTATACATTAAATAAGTTGCTAGTTTGTTAATGATCGGTATTGATTAAATTAATCAACAAACTGGCCCAAAATCACTCGATAAGGCTAACTTCTCATACCAACCCACCAGCGACAACCCTTGCAACACGCTCATTCAAAAGATTTCCTATTGAAAGGCTGCGGTACAGGACTCTGAGATCTAGGGCCACGAGGCCTATTAACTTTCAATCTGTGCTCAATCGCACACATGGCTAACGATGTTTGTGCCGCGCCTGCTCTAAGGCTTCCAAGCATGTTCCACGATTTCGTCAATCCAAAATCTTGTGATTATACCATAAATTGTCTATATATATGTAAATAATTGTTAATGAGTTAATTTAGTTAAATAGTTTCGTCATATATCCTTAAACTGTTTGTTGTGTGGACAGAGACTAGGAGATGGGCGGAAGAGGAGTTTGCGCTTTTGTCTTCTTCATGCTTTGGTTGCTGTAATTTGCTAATGTTTTTGTTTATTTTGCTGTTGTTGTTGCTGTTGTAGTAGTAGTTGTTGTTGGCATGATTGCCATTCGATTGACCTCGTTGCGCATGCGTGCGCATGTTTCACGCCATACTAAAATTTTTCGCATACAAAAAAAACTAATTGAAGACGAAGAAGAAGAAGCGGCAGAAGAGAAAAAAAAACTCGTGCCGTTGATGAGTAAGCAGCAATTCGACGAGTGTCTAAGCGCGCTGCGAGACTATTTGACGATTGTGTCGATCACTTCGTCAGTCAGACAGTTCGTCAATAGTTCAGTTCTGATTTTTGTTTAATTTTGATTTTAATTTGATGGCATGCGCAACTCAAAATATTGCACATTTCCTACGCGGATTAGCAAATATCGGTATCAAATGGGGATATGGAAAGATCAAGAGAGAGATCAATAGATCGATAGATCGAGGCGAGAGATTGCGATTGTTTGTGCACATCAGGCCAACAGCTGAGTTTGAACCAGGCTAGTACATCGCATGTAAGCGATGGCAACACTTTTTGCCTGCTATTGGTAATCTCCGCGAATCCACAACTTCGATTGTGATTGTTGTTGTTGTTGCTGCTACTGCTGCTGGTGTTGTTGTCGCTAGTGTTGTAGCTAGTAGAGTTGGCGCTGGGACAACAGTAGTAGTTGTACTACAAA
Organism: Drosophila histrio; assembly: GCA_958299025.2. Taxonomy (NCBI): domain Eukaryota; kingdom Metazoa; phylum Arthropoda; class Insecta; order Diptera; family Drosophilidae; genus Drosophila; species Drosophila histrio. Next base: position 27,916,364 of record OY729166.1, read on the forward strand.
TCGGGCGTAAAATTTCATGGGCCTGCTATTGAATTAAAAACGAGTTTGTTTCATGTTGTTGTGTGTTTGTTGTTGCTTTTGTTACTGCTGTTGCTGTTGCTATTACTGTTACTGTTGTTGTTGCTACTTCTGGTTGCAGTAATGGCCGTCGCTTTACAGAGTCAGCGCCAAGCCCCAGCACAACGTGCCACGGCAATAACAACAACAATAACAAGCCAACATAAACTACAACAACAATAACAACACAACACAACAAGAAGGCAACAGTCACTTTTTAGTTGTGTTTCTGTTGTTGCTTTTGTTGTCTTTATTGCGGTTGTACTGTCGACCTATTGTTTGTTTCATTTTGTTGTCATTTTCGCAAGCGAGTTTGCAGCCAATACAAATACGTATGCAGATACACACACATATGCATGTATGCGCTTGTTTGTCTATGTATGTATGTAGGTGAGTACCCAGTTGGAACTTTCGGTTGGTGGTGTCAACATAAGTGAATCATACAGGAAAATGCAGTGAATGAATCGAATAAATTGATTGAATACGGCAAATTCTATACTATATGACTATATGATTCGTTAATTTCGTGTAGCATTCAAAAAAACTATTTCACGACTTTATCCATGACTAAAATATTATTACTCTAGATAAAAACCATAAAAATATATTAATATAAAACACCGGAACACTTTTCCTACTAAACGAGAGTTACATATGTACAAATATGTCAACAGTTTGTGATTATAATATCTGAAATTCATAGTTTTCGGATTGTAATGCCTTTTTATCGAAAATATAAATGTAATATGTGCTAGATAAAATTATTCTAGATTTGATATTAGAAGAATGAAATTATTAAGCAATGTTAATCTATATTAATTTAGTTGGCGCATGGCAAATAACAACAAACAAGTGCAGGCTTTGCAGCCTATTTGAAATTATAATTTGGGAAGACTTCGACTAATGGAATTCTTATTAATTAATAATAATTCATTCTATATTGTTTAATATAATGCAAACTGCACTCGCCAGGCTACCATATTTTTCAGCTACTTCCTTTATTGTTTGATCTACTTTCGATTTCTTTAATAAGTTTGAATTATTCTTCAAGCGATAAACATTTCAATACACGTTTTGGTGCCATTGGAATAAATTTGCCCTGTTGCTTTTTACAATGATTATTAAGCACGGCTGACAAAGAAGTACACCAATTTTACCAGCCTATGTAACTGTTGATGTAATATTCTATCATATTGCATGTTCATATGTAAATGCTCATCATTATAACATATCCGTAGAATCCGGTAACAGAATCTTAAGAATAATCGCACTTAATTGGGGATTTTCCCAAATAATTCGACTTACAAAATGCAAGTGTCAATATTTTGGTTATGGAGAGATTCGAATTATGGAAGTTCGAGCTACGAAAGCAGAATTTTTTGTAATTTGCTCAAAAAAAGATATTGCCACCCGATTAAGTTTAAGCTAAGATTAGAGTTATTGGAAATTCGAGTTGTAGACGTTGGAGTCATGGAAGCTCACCTGTATATTATAAACAGGTGAAATTATCAGTATGACTAAACAGAAAATAGCATTTAAAGTAGCAACAATTTAAAACAACAGAAAGATGATTATGCCTTCATAGAAAAAACTTAAATCTACACAGTGCGATAACTAAGTTCCTGATTGTAGATCAGTTAGTTTCTTCGTTCGCTTGAATACCGTTATCGTTCGTTCGTTCGATCAATTTATCGTTCGATCGATTTATCAACTCAACTGAACTACGATGCACAATTGAATCTTTTAAAATATGTATTGAATGGACCGATGTTTAACCTAAAAATCGTGGCACCGGTAAACATCGGGAAAAACAAAATCATCGGGATACATCGAATCGCCTTCAAAGTTATATCGATGTCCGATGCAAAAATGCCATCACTACATTAAACCCCCTGAGAAACCACGTTCAAAAAGAACTCTTATAGGTAGTAAGAAAATGGAAAATGCGTAGTCTCACTGGGCATGCACATACAATAATAAGTGTTTCTGTGTGAGTATGTAAAAGTAATAATGAGCTTCATGCAATGACCGGGCCCAAAATCGCCCACGCGATGTGTTGGGGCAGCATCGTCCAACCTCCAACAACTTCAACTCCGACTTCGGCCCAACCCAACGCCAACGTTAACGTTGAATTCAACGTCAGCGCCAGCCGAAAAGTGCATCGGAGGAGAGCCCTCGACAGCGAATGTGGGTAATTCTCAATTGCTGCCATTTCGTTACCCTTTTTGGTAAATTTTCTGCGCGTCCTGGGTTAAAGGAAGTGGGTAGGGTGCGGCTGCGGCAGGTCTGGAGATAAGCTGCCCTCACCTCTTCTCCTTCGCTGGAATCGCTTTCTGCTTTGTCGTTTTCAATTACAAAATCACCAAAACTAACCGAAATGCAAAGAAAGCAGCTAGCGAGACAATAACTGCAAACCGTCAACAGCCAAAACGGAAATTGGTAAGAAAAGAAATATAAAAATAAAAAAAAATAAAAATAAAAATCAACAGCAACAAGCCAAACAACAACAAAAACAATACGAGTGCCAACTGTCGCAAGTGCAAATGGCTTTTAAGGCCAGAAGTCTACACGGGACGGAACGAGGCGAGAGAGTGTTGCCGAGAGACGTCGCGGACTCGCGAGCGGAGAGAAGACGCGTCGTCAAAGCCACAGATTGCAAAAAGCAATAACAAAAACAAAGAAAAAGCAAAAAAGAACACAATAACAATAACAACAACAAAAACAACAACGTCGTCCCGTAGGCGACTTTTAGCGAGTGAGCGCGAATTTAGCGACGTCGACGACGACGACGCCGAAGACGAAGCCGAAGCTTTGGGAGCCCGAAAGCACAGTCTTCAAGTTATAGTCGCCGTCGTTGTCTGGCGATCAGTTCAAGTTTGTCCGTCGAGCCACACAGAGCTAACCGCGAGGCAGACACAGTCGCAGAGGCAAAGCTGCGAGTACAGTACAGAGAAAAAGAAGAAGAACAAGCAAAAGAATAAGAAGAAGCAGCAGCAGACGACGACGAAGTTGTAGTTGAGTTGTAGCAGTAGTTGAATAGGAAGAGGCAAAATCAGAAGCTCAAGCTGAGACTTAAGAATAAGAAACTGAATCCACGTTCATTCGTATCGCAGTCGTATCGTTACCTGAAAGCTGAAAGCGAATCTGGCGCTCAAGTTCAGCGAGCGAATCGACGTCGCCGTTGTCGCTGCTGCCGCAGTCGCTGTCGCCGTTGTCGCCGTCGATTTCTATGCAAATTATTACTCAGAAAATCATATAAAAAGTGTGCTATTTTTATTTCGCTAAATGTCGACTTGAAGCGCCGCCGCCGTCGCCGCCGCTGCCGTTGCTGCTGCAGTGGCAGAAACTGTGACGGGAACGAAACAGGGAACGGGGATTGGAATTGGGATTGTAACCCGAGACCGAGACAAACACAGATTGTATCTGAATCTATAGCAGTGACTGTTGCTGTGTGTGTGTGTATTTGAAGCGGCGCAGAGCGCAAAAAGTAATCATAAACTAAAGCAACAATAAAGCAAGCGAAAACGTGAAAAGGAAAAAGTAAGCAGCGCTAAAAGTCACTCATAAAAAAAAAACAAGTATAAAAAAAACAAAACAAAAGAAGAAAGAATAAAAAAAGGCCGCTTGCCGTCGATCGACAAACGACAACAGACAAACGTCGCTCGTCAGCGATATCAGCTCGAGCTGCTCCGATTGGAGTCGAGTCTAATGTGATTGTGATTCTAACTGTGAACTGTGACTGTGACTGTGCCCAGGATATCAAGTGAAACCCAAAGTGATTGCACTGTGAACTGACCACGAAATGTGATCTGCTTTTGCTGAAAAGCTAAAAAAAACCATTAAGAAGTATATATTCATATAATAACAGCATAGCTATGGATTATTTGTGCATACTGAACGCCTTCGAGCAGAATTATTATAATCGCATCAAGGAAATCGAGCGACTGGCAAACGCTGCCGCGGTTTCCCAACAGCCAACATCATCTGGTGACTCCATATCCGCATCCACCTCCGCCTCCATGTCCATCTCCGGCTCCGGCAGCGCTTCATCATCATCACCTGCTTCCTCGACGGCCAGCTCGCCCACGGCATTGGCCAGGGAAGCTGCTGTCGCTGCTGCCGTTTCGACGACGTCTAGCCATTTTCAAGCTTCCTTCGCACATGCAGCAGCCGTGGTGGCAAGGCAGCAGCGGCTACAGCAGATAATTCCCGCGCCTCCCTATCTACAGGGTCAGGCTGAGTTTCCTGCCCAGTCGACCCTCTTTTATCAGCAACACCAGCAACAGCAGCAGCTCCAACAACAGCATCAGCATCTGCTGCCTGGAGCTGCTCATCAACAGCCAGGAATGGGATCGTCTCAGCTGCAACAAAACAACTCGAATATGGCCAACAGTTTGCTCTGGCAGCCTTGGAGGGATCTGCAACAGGCAGCGGCCATGCATCATCAGCTCATCAAGCAGCAGCAACAGCAGCAACAACGGCAATTGCACAAAGGTTCGTGTTCTATGGGGAAAATTGAATGAAAATCTTGTGAAAAATCAAACTGACCTCCAACAACAACGTTTGCCAAAAAGCAAATTTGTCACATACTGCGATAAGACTTAATGAGTTTCTCTTGAAATAAGAGACGATGAATGATTCAGGGTGAAGTTGAGGGGGACGGTTGGCGAAAGCAAGTGTTTGTCGTATGGAAGAACTCATCTGACAAATCGAATATTCGTAGTTGTACATATAGCACGAACCATATTCCATATTGCTTTCTAGCCACAAAAGTCGTTGACTCGCACCAGTTGCACACGTGTAGTGCGATATGTGTGTATACTTATGTAGACTACTGTCCACGCCAGATGTTAAAGTTCATTTGCACCCGCTCACGCTCATGTTCACGCCGGGATCGGGGCCATTCAGTCAGTCGAACAGTCGACTACGTGCCTATTTCATTGAATTAAGTGCAGATAAGCCTGGAACAGCACTCTACCAATGCATGGGAGTTCATGAGTAGCTTGTGCTGCTTAAACAAGTATTTAAGCTAGATTTCTGACTATAATTGAACTTAAGGAAGTCAAGAATATCGATCCTTATTCAAGTACGCGTTTTTAAGTCAGAAAACTTAAGTATCTTTAAATTTAAAAGTGAGCTCAAAACGTAATTGAAATACGAACATTCACTCTTTATTCCTAGTCCTTTAAATTATGTAACTGAGTACAAAATGTATACTAACTGTGCCTACTATGCAGACTTAATTCAAAATCGTAAAAATCCTCATGCAGTCTTATAAAATTATTCAAATTATCAGCGAGTATGTTAATGGCTTTCAGATATTGTGAAAATAAGTTAAAACTTGACTACAGAAATGATTCTATTAAATGTAGTCTTAGTTTTTGATTACTCATCGAAATGTTTCTCATAGCAAACAAGGTAGAACCATTTGAGAATTCTTAGCAAGCGACATAAAACACATTTAAGATGTACCAATCGTGATTTAAGATTTTATGAACTTGTTCTGTGAGTACATATAGAATATTTGTACTCATTTCTACTAAATTTATAGTTTTACTTCAAGGTTCTTTTCATTTATATCAAGATTATTGTTACTTGGTTAAAGACTTTGAATCTCAAATACTTATTTCTGTGTAGCGAGGATTCAAAGTGGATTAGGATATTCAGCAGTTGATGACGAAACGTGTCGTTGCAATTGTTGGTTACGTAGGCGAAACAGATGCAAAATGGCCCATTTAATTTGACCATTAGCGTGAAATTAGCAATTGGTAATGAAATTGGCAATACTTTTACAACGGCCAGCAGTTTATTGGCTTCGATCTGCTTCTGTCGCCGTGCTCAACGTCATCATCGTGGCTGTTGTCGTCGCCATGCACTCTTTATACTTAATTGCTCACATTGCACAAATCACACAAATGCTTTCAATTACATGGCACAGGCGCCGGCGACGACGACGACGACAACGACGGCGGCGGCGGCGTCGTTGCCAAGTGAAACGAACGCTTGGACAAATAGTGAACCAACATCAAATACGATCCAAATGCGGCTGCTGTGCTCAGCTTGGCTTAGCTTGGTTCAGCTTTGCTTTTATTTCACTTTTTGTGTTCTTTTGGTTGTTGCTATTGTTGCTCTTGCTGTAGTTCTTTTTTTTAATTTGTTGACATATTAAAACCAGATTTGCAATCAAGTCGGGCACGAGCATGACTCACAAGCCGGCGCAAAAAATAATAAATATAAAAAAAATAATAAGAAACGCCTGCGACGACGACGACAACGACAGCGACGATGCCAGAGGCGATGAAAATAATAAATATACAAACTTCAGCTACAGCAACAATAAAGCAATAGCAATAGCAAAAACAACAACAGTAATAATAATAACTTGTTTGCATAAGCAACAAATGTGTGTGTTATTGTTGTGCAAGTTGACTAAGCCGATCGTCTGATCGTCCGATCGACTGACTGTTCTCTATGTGATCAGTTTAAACGTGTGTTGGCTGTTTGGGTGATTAAGCAAAGTTTGCAAAAGAGTTGGCTAAACTGAAGACTGGACTGAGGACTGAGGGCTCTTCTCATTATCACGCACTTGCAGTTTTCCCCCATTTCTTCCAATTAGCCGAAGCCTCAGGATTGATTTAGCTGCGTCTTGTGTTTGATTAAAGATCACGAAGGGGCCAAACCGACAAAAAGAGACAAGCAGACAAACAAACAACATGGACAGCAGCAACAACAGCAGATTCAACATAAATAAATAAATAAATAATACAGAAGAAGATGGGTACAGAAAGAAAGCACCGATGATGTTCGTTTTAACCCAACCCCACCCCCTCCACTCTTAAGCGACGACCGGAAATGTGCAATAAAATTTGAATGTTTCTTTATTATTATCATCATCCCCATCATCATCCGCTGCAACAGCAGCCAGCCAGTCCCATTACTGTTATTGTTGTTGTTCTTGTTGTTTGTGTTGTAGTTGTTACTGTTGTCGTTGCTGTTGCTGTTGTTGTCCGTCCAATTTCATGTTTTGCTTTCGGTTGCAACTGCGCGTCCACTCGACGAAACTCAGAAACTCCAGAGAGGTAACCAGTTTGTGACTTCTCTCGTGACGCAGGCGCACAATATAATAATAAATTGCAGCCCGCGGTGACGTTGCCAAAAACAGGACAACGATAACTGGTTCCGCCGCAACAACAAGCACAAGCACAGCAATAACTACAGCCGCCTCCACCAACTCCAACTGCAACTCCAGGTCGAACTCGAACTCCACCGCCACCGCGATCTCCTTCATTCATTCATTCATTCATGCGTTCGACGCCTTGGCGGCCAAGGGGAGTTCTCTTCTTCGACCGCTGCTCGAAATGTGCAGAAGTCGCTTGACTGGTTTGCCTGCCCCTTCAATTTGGGCTCCAAGACGCGAGTGGAGTGGAGTCATTCTCAGCTCTTGGCTTTATTTTTAGCTGTGTTTCCTGGGGCGCAGCACACAAAAATCTGATGATGATGATGATGATGAAACTAAGCCATAAACTGCATTGCACACTGTACGTAAATTGGAGTAGGGCGCACAACTAACTCTCTCATTCACATATGCAGAATGCGGGAGGGGAAGGGTATTGACTTGTTGCTAATCTGGAAAAGATGCCCACGCAGCGCCTTTGCCTTCCCACGCTAAACTCGAGCGATACCCATTGAGATGCCGGGCACGTTTGTCCAGATTCGCGCCAAGCGTTTTGCTCAGTGTAAACGCTCCGCAACGTGCCACACCATGACACACACTCTCGCACACTGACAAATTCAAATGATCATAGAAAAATACAAACTAGTTTTCTTAACCAATTTTTATTGTGACTCCGAGTTTCGATTGTGTGTTTGTGGCGTCTTCGCTATCGTTTCTGTTTCTTTTATTTTGGACTTGTGTGCATAATTTTGTTGTACCCACCTCCTGACCGGGTCTGAGTCTGTCACCGTCACCGTCAACATCGATGTCTGTGGAGTTGTTGTAGTTGTCATAGCGCTCGAAAAGCTTTATGCTTCATTCGCTCTTTGAGCGGAAATTCATTGAAAAACGAAAGACTTAGGCAACAAACTTGAACGTGACTGCGCCGTCGACTGTGACTGCGACTGTAACTGCGACTTCGACTCGTCTGAACCCGACTCAACTGAACTCCCATGTGATTCATTACGCCCACTTTTTTTTTGTGGCTCATAATCAAAATCAAAATTCAAGACAGACACGAAAACCGCAGTGAAACAAGTCAGAGGATTAGAGTCAGACTCCCCGCTACAGACACAATGACAACAACAAACACAGAGGCATGATCAAATTTATGGTTTTAATTGAAATGCGATTTGTTGTTGCGTTTGCCTATCCGAAATCAAAATACAAATCTAATTCAAAAACGAAAAACGAAAAACTTGTTTCTAAAGTCCAGTTTTCAATCATTGCAGAAACGCGCCTGACGTCAAAAGAGCTTCCAACTACCAAGTGGCGTCGCGAACGCCGCCAACGAGCCGCCGCCGCTGAGTATCAAGTTCACGATGCAGGCAGTGGTGAAAGGGAACGGGACCGGGAGCGGGACAAGACACCCGACCTGGACAGTCCGATTGACATGTCAGTAACGTCCAGCACCATGAAGCATCAGCGTGCCTCACCACCGCCGCCGTACCGCGAACCATTGACGGGAGCGAGCAGCCATTGCTATGCGGCCAGCCGACCCAGCGTTATCACCCAAGCGCCGCCGAAGCGGGAGCAGCAAGACCATCTACACTCCCACTCGCAATCGCAGTCGCAGTCCAATCGCGAGCTTGAGAATCGCAGTACGGGTAAGAGCAGCAATTGTTAAACTGACTTTGGCTTTGATTCTCATGTATACTTCATGTTTCTTTTTGTACAGAGTCCGTTTCCATTTGTGACATCGATGAGCATTTTCGGCGCTCCCTGGGGCCGGACTATGCGGCGCTGCTAAAGTCGCCAACACCCAGTTCGCCCACACCATCGCCGCAGCCGCAGCCGACGCCACCGTCGCAGTCGCAATCGCAGCCTGCAGCGGGTAACGGAATACCCATGCAGCAGATCTCGCCACTTGGGTATCGGCAGCAGCCAGCAACTTACCAGCAACATCACTCGCCCTTGTCGCTGCCACTGCCGCTGTCCAAAGTGGGCTTGCCCACCGTGCACTCTCCCACTTTGCATTCGGCGCCGGTGTCGCCGCAGCATGAGCTGCCGCCGCCGCAGGAGGAGCCGCTGTCTTTGTCTTCGCCACCAGTTCGCACCGCATCCGCTTCGCCGCCCTCTCCGCCGCCAGCAGGAGTCAGCCAAATATTGGATATGCCGTTGACCAAGAGAGAGAGAGCCCTGGACACGCCACATCATACTCCTCCCAGATATAATACGCCACCGCCAGCCTACGGCAGCGTACTGGCGTCGTCAACGCCAACGCCGCCCACCATGCCAGCTATTATACGTGTGAAAGCCGAGCCGGGACTGGCCGCTGCATCGTCGACGCACACGCCGCCCGCCTCACCCACCTCTTCCACGAACATCTCAATATTTACCAAGACTGAAGCCTCTGTAGATGACCACTTTGCCAAGGCACTGGGCGACACTTGGAAAAAGTTGCAGGGCCACAAGGAGTAGATAGAGATGCAGTGTTCAGATGCAAAGAAGCGTGGAAGCGTTGAAGCGGAGGAGACCAACTCAAAAGCTGTTTTTATTTCAAACTACACAATTTATGTTTAAAGATCTCATTACGATGTGAAAATTCTTCAAATGCGAGAGTGTATTACAAGTTTCTTATAATGATTTTATTATTGATTATGGATGTGGAAAGCGTATACGTACAAGTGACAAAATTGGTATTCTTAATGCATAGTTGCATAGATAGACTAATCCTTAACATATATTTATATGTAAAAATATATTTACCTACATATATTGATTTCATAATTCTAAATTATGAACTTATTGTAAGCTTATGATTACCCAAATGAATCCTATACAAATTTAATTTAGCGAGTGACAAACACACGGAACTCTCTAATATGCACTCTAATATCAATTAAGAGAAAATCCTACAATAAACATGAAAAGAAAAAATAATTATTGAAATTTCATTTTTAAACCGCAACAGAATTTGAATTTAAAAACGCGCATTGAGAAGTCCGCGCGCTTACACAAAGAGTGTCAATATTACTTTAAACTAGGTGGCAACACCATTATTTGCACATAATGATTGACATAACTATCGTGAGCAACTATCGGCTGCCAGTGTCACCCTATATGGTAAAAGGCGCAAAATATTTCATCAGCTATGCTGCTAAGTTTTTATTATAAATATTATTAATTACATTAATATTATTTATAATTTATATAACGCATAATAAATCTGAGCGAGGCATATTTTCAGCATTTTTAATTCAAAAATGTTACCATGATTGCAAGCCAATAGTGTACAGTTATCGGTATCGATAACACAATTATTGGCTGCCAGTGTGTACGCGTATTCGGCGAGAACGTACCATTGCAAAACTAAACTTTCTGCATAAAACATAAAAAAACATTAAACAAATGAAAAACATTGAAATTTAGCAACTCCTTTATGAGTTTGAGAAAACGTTTTGGTGCATGCGTCGAGTTTAAAGTGTGCACTTCGCAATTGTGTGTGTGTAAAAAGCCAAAAAGACCGTAGGCGAAAGAGGGGCGAAGGCGAAGAGAAAATGTCACGCAAAGCAGCAGCAGCAGCAGAAAAAGAGTGAAGAAATTACATTTGGGGGAAGGAAAAGCGCATGAAAACTCAACAATAACAATATTAACAGACTCTGTGTGTGCAAAAAGGCGCAATTCGAATGACAATGCTCATCTCCAAATCGGAATTGTATTAAAAAAACGAAGCGAAATAAAAAATAAGAAGTTGTTGTTGTGTTGTAGTTGTAACTCGGCAGGCAGACACCTGCAAGTGCAAGGAGGAGCGATGAAAAGAACTGAACTGGTCCTGGGGAGGCGCCAAACCACTCTGCTCGTACAGTTCTCGTGCTCTGGCTCTGGCTTGAATGTCGTCGTCGTCGTTGATTACTGAATCGGAACTCGGTTGCAACAGGAACAGGAATTGGAACTGGGACTGGGACTGCGACTGCGACTTGCAACTCTCACTGGCACAATGCAAAGCTTGGATTCATCATGCCAAGAAGCAGACGTAAGTATTGGTGTTGCATCCTTAATGATATCAGCATGTGAACACGTTTAACATTCCCATTTGCAGTTCATCATAAATGACACGCTCAAGAAGCTGAAGGGCGACAACCCACTAAATGCGAGTGCACAGGGAATGTCCCATGCCGTTGGCTCGGCCGTTCAACAGCAGTTTGTCTACCAAGCGACGCAAAGCTCACCACAGCCAACAACGCAATCACTGGGCCAACAGTCGTATCATCAAATACACACTGTGCTGCAGGCCGCATGTTCTCCCACGCTTGCCATCAACAACAGCCAACAACAACAACAGCAGCAGCAACAACAACAGCAGCAGGTGTCACCCGCTTCGGTTACGGTTAGCTTTCCCACCAGCAGCAAATCGTTCCTGGAGACGAGTCTGCTGCAAGCGATACCTCAAATACCAGCGCAACCGCCGATCTGCATATTCGATGATGATGAGTCGCCCACCGAACTGCCCCCGGGTGCGGGAGCGGGTGGTGGCAACATTGTCATACTCACGGAGCAGCCACACGTCACAGCCACAACGCCGAGCGGTCAGCCGTGTACTGCAATCACGATAGCACCCTCACCGTCATCATGCTCCTCTTCAACCACGACGCTGTCCAATTTCAACTCGATCACGTCGCCCTCGCCGGTAGTTCCTGACCTGCTGTTGTCCACACCGCCGGGTGTCAATTCCAGTTTAAGTAACAACACAACTGCACATATTTTTCAGCACCTGCAGCAATCACACAGCAGTAACAATAACAATAACAACACCAACAACAACAACAATAATAATAATAATAACAATAGTAAGAAGGCTGATAGACGACCTCCCTCTAGCAGTTCAAATGCATCGTCTGGCAGCAGCGGCAGTCACCACCAAAATCACCATCACCACCACCAGCCTCAGACTCAGCCTCACAACCATCATGTCCTGTCGTCGCCCACATCGTCGCCCAGCAAACGACAGAAAAACAGCAGTAGCAGCAGCAGCAAGGAGTCCAGTTCCTCTAGTCGCAACACAGCTCCAACGTCCGCATCATCACGTGCTGGCTTCAATAATATTGTCAATGCCAGCAGCAATCAGGGCACCTCCTCATCCACAAGCAAGCGGGAAACGACCACAAAGTTCTTTAATATTCACGACAAAATCAAGGAGCTATATTTGCAATTGCTCGGCAACGATCTGAATCACTTTGCGGAAACAGGGGTGAGTTTACAACCAACTATGAAGAAATTAAGATATATATATATATATATAACTGACACTTTGTATCTGTTCTGTAGCTGAAACAGCGAAGTCGCTCATTCATCTTGGAGCGCCTGGTCGAGTGCGAGCGCCTCAACACCATTGTGGTAAACCTGTATCCCGGCAACAAGGGATACTCCCTTGCACTGCACTACGATGAGCAGGTAGTGCTCAATCCGGTTACCAATGAATGGATTGTCGCTGAAGCCAGTCACCATCATGGCAGTGACAACTCCTCCGACAAGAGCAGCACTAGTCGCAGCAAGGCGCAGGCAGAGAGTGATCAGTTCAGGACCAAATCGAGGCTGGCGGAAAGCGATGCAACCGGAGACTCTGTGACATCCAATTATGGCTTGGTGGAGGTGCTGCGTTGGCCATATGAGAATGATTTGCTGCTACAGTGCATTGACCGTGAGCTGCTGCCCGAGTTCCTCATGGATCTGCTGAGCGCCGACACCGTCAGCCTGAACTCCCCCCAAGATGGCAGCGAGGGGTCGCGGGTGTTTGCCAAGCCAAGCGTCTTCTATGCTGGTTGCGTGATTGCGCAAATTCGCGACTTTCGCCAGACGTTTGCCACCTCTACGAATATCTGTGATATGAAACACATCCTGTTGCGGCCCAGTAATGCGACGCTGTTCGCGGACGTCCAGCAGCTGGGCAGTTCGCTGGGCTGGGCTGGCTCAACGCCAGAAGATCGTCTGGCGCTAGAGAGTCAACTAGTGTTGGCCACCGCCGAGCCGCTGTGTCTGGAGCCCGATCCGAGCATCGGTCGGCAAGCCATCAATGCACAGCACGAGCGCCAGCGCTTTAATTCGCACGAAATGCGCCGCCAGATGAACAAGTTCACCCAGGTGGCCATCAACCGCAAACGCAAGCTGGATCAGTTCACACATCACAAGGGGCTCGAGCTGTGCGACTATCTGACCCGTCTGCGCCAACGACCACGCACCTCCAGCAACAGCACGGCAAACACGACGCCAGCAACTGCGCCCAGCAACAATCCGCTGGGAGGCGTCATGCTCTCCTCATTCACCTCAAAGGTAGATATTATTGGATACTATCAGAACATCAAATCATTGTAAACCAGACAATCAACCAAAACGAAAATAGGTTTTAGTATCAGGTTCAGTTATAGTCGTCGTTTAAAACGGTTATCGGCATTGATATCGGTATCGTAATGGTTCCAGTGTTTTGTATGTTTAAATATGCCAAATACTGATATGAATTCGGTCGCCAAAAAAGAAGCAAATTTATAAAAATGTTTAAAACTTTAGGGCATTCATATGTCTTTCACACCACTAGTGAATTCTTTAGTAATGAGACGATTCTACTTAAGAAACAAATTTAACTAGTTAAAAAAACCTTATTTGAAAGTAAAAAACTGAACCGAAAATATACGTTATATATGAATCGTATCCTATAAGATTATTAAAGATATCAGAATTTCAGTTTTTCGATATCAGTATAATGAAAATGTTTGGTTTTAGTTATGATTTCCAATTTCAATCGGCTTTCACAGGTTTACGGTTACTTTTAAGTAATAACGCTGTGATTTTGGTTCTCAGCGCAAAGATAATTAGTTATACAAATTGTTAAAACGCAGTCTCCTGTCAATTTTTCGTTGACACACATATTTCTTGAGTAATGTTTATTCAGTGCACTTAAATCTTTGTTTAGCTTTTAAACAGGGATCGCAAATAAGATATATGAAAAACAGGATGAACTGTTACTGAACCTGCCGTAAACACAATTCAAAGCTGCGATATGTTTTTATAATAACAGTTGTGTTTCTCAAATAACATTTATTATTTTTCGATTCATCTCCTCATTTACTTTAAAGGTACCGCGACGTCCGCACGAAGTCATCCGACCCATTCGACCGCCCTGCCTCGAGTACCCAGCTAACCTGAAGGTTCCCGAGCACGTGATCAGCGTGGAGAAGTATGCCAAGACCTTTGAGCCGCTGAACGAGTTCAGCGATGCGTGCAAGGATGGCTGCCAGCCAAATTGTCGTCACAACTTTCAGCCACAGCTCATCGAGGAATATGTGCTGGAGACGGAGCGCGAGGCGAGCGAAGGAAGGCGAGCCTTGTACCACATCAAGTTGTCCATCTACCAGCGTCCCTCCGATGCCGAATATCTCGGTGAGCTGTACGTGGATCGCGACTATCGCGAAAATGAACGCAACGGGGAATCGTGTCGCTTTGCGCTGGGCACCCGTGTCCATGCGAATCGTTATATTCAGCAATTCCGCGAGATATTTACTGAAGAGGGACGCAAGGCTGTTAAAATCACGCATCTGATACCCGGACATGTGCCAATTGTTACTCACACTGGGCTAACGAATGAGCAGCGATTGCTATTGCAACAACAGCAACAACAACAACAGCAGCAGCAACAACAGCAGCAGCAACAACAACAGCAGCAACAACAACAACGACAAGCTCAGTTTACTCAACAGCAACAACCATTGCCGGCCACAGTGCATCATGTGGCGCAATCGAACGTTGTGCTTCCTCGGCAACAGATTGTCACCAAGACAGTCAACAACACGATCAACGTGCACCAGAACTTTCGCCAGCAACCAATTGCCACCACTCAGTTTAACGTTGATGGTGCATTGCAACTACAACAACAGCAACAACAACAACAGCAGCAGCAGGCGCAACTTGTCAGTGGCAACAACACCATTTTACAGCCGTCGAACCAACAACAGCAGCAACAGCAACAACAACAGCAGCAGCAGCAACATATACAACTGCTTACAACTAGTGGAAACGCGTCCGCCACGACGACTCACCAGGTGAGCTTGAGTAATGGATCGCTGGTGTTGGTGCAACAACAGCAGCAGCCTCAACAACAGCAGCAACAACAGCAACAGTTGGCCACAACGCTACAACACTCGGGAATCACAATACAGCCAGCCAACATGCAACAGCAGAAAGCGACAACTGCTCAGCTAAACACGGCCATTGGCGCCAATTCCGCATTGCGTGCCCAGCTCAACTCCAATGTGCCAATTCTCGTAAGTTGCCAATAATTCTTTTGAAGGATATCTAAGTAATTGTACATGTAAAATCAATTCGTTGAATGATTGCAATCGACAATTGTATTCGTACAAGTTTGTTTTTGTTTATAAGAACAACTTTAAAGCTAAAATCTTAAGATTATTAATTATGTTGGGGTTGTTGTAATCAAATTGCATCATCTTTATGTTTATAAACTCTGAAGTTATTCAAGAATCAGAAGACATCACTGACGTTACAAAGTAAAAAGCGTGTATATGAGCTTCACAGAATAAGTATAAGGTCTCTCATAGGCGAGTTCTCTTCGTCCTACTAGTTTAAAGAAAAAGAATGAAATTTTATTTACGACTGATCATTCCAATAAGATTTGGTGGAATTTAACATGATATGTGAGATTGACTGGAATATGTAAATGAAAACAGTTTTCAAAAGGAAGTTCTGCTTATGATACGGTGATCCGATTCGATCGGTTCATAAAGAGAGATACTAACATCATATCGACTCAGACAATATATTTTTTTTTTGTGATCTGCCCATGTCCCTGTAGTGCGTACACACTTCGTATAAGATCGACAGTAGGATGCTTGAAGTTACAGTGATTATAATTGGGTGAGATATTAGTTCTCTTATTAAAAACAACATTACACAAGTGGTAATAGGAAGATACATATAATGAACAGGGTATAAAAGCGGAGTCATTCAATTAATAAGCTATGTCGACAAGACATAACAGAGGCACCCACATTGTCAACCTATTATTTGCTGCAAGCTATAACTCATTCTCTGCTTACTTAAATCGAACTTTTGTTTTATTTTATTATCCTTGATATGATCAGTAAATCACTTCATTGTAAACACAATTCTGTCTTCGATCCGATGTTTGCCTGCCATATACAATTTTATAATATCAGGTTTTGATCTCAAATTCCATTTATTATTTGTTTTTTCATAGCAATCCCAGCTGAAGGCTACTCCGATTGTGAGTACACAACATCAACTGCTACAGAAGCAACAACAACAGCAGCAGCATCAAATAACCGCCACAAATAATAATACTATCAACAACAATAATAACAACAATAGCAACACGGCAATCCATCCAAATCCCGCAATCAACGCCATAGTCACCAGTATCATGAACTCGGCCAACCAGTACCAACAGCAGCAACAACAGCAGCAGCAACAGCATCGTAAGTTATTTATTATTTGATATGATTGACATAGCGTAGAGAAAGGACGGCAGCAAAAGAATAACGCAGCAGACAGAACAAAAACTCACACCTATATTTTCTCCCTTTATCTACAGCTGGCGGCACGCCGACTCCCACCAGCAATAGCAACACGACGACAACCATCAACAGTAGCAACAGTAGCGGGAACCCAGCGACAGCAAGTCTCAAAAACTCTGGCAACGCGTCCATACTGAATCTGCTGAATAGTGCTCCGGCTGCCATGACAAGCACGCCGGTTGCAAGTGGCACCTTCACAACCTCGTCCACCGGGCAGCAGCAAACGTTGACATTGGTGCAGCATCAGCAGCAACCGGCGCCCAACACTGCGGATGCAACAACGGCCACCTATGTGCAGACGACTCGCGGAACGCCCACGCTTGTCAGCGCACAGCGCAAGCAGCCTTCCACCGAGGTGTTGCAGAACCTGCTGAACGCAAATCGCAAGATCAACATTGTTGGCGCTGGCGGAGCAACCACGTTTCGCACCAACTCGGCGGGCAATCTGATAGCCGTGAATCTGAACCAGGCATCGGGTCAGGGTCAAGTTCAAGTGCAGGGACAACAGCAGGGATCCGATGTGGGTCAGACGGTGCGTGTATCCATGTCGGCGCTCGCATCGCAGCTGGCCTCACCGCCCGCAGTGATGACGAACCCAACAACCAGCTACGGGGCCTACACGGTGAGCACGGGCGGAGTCTGCGGCAGCCTTAAAATACTCAACACGGGTCAACAGCAGCAGCAGCAGCGCATCTTGAGCTCGCTGCGAAGGGACAGTACCACTGCGCCGCCAAATGCCATAGTAGTGGGGATGGCGGCGCCTTCACCTGGCAGCGACTCGAATGCTTCCAATGCCAGTGGATTTGCGGTGCCCACCAATCTGACATCTACAACTGGCGGTGGCAGTGGGACGCTCAATGCGCTGCTCACCAATGCGGCGACGCCCTCGCCGTCCGGCTCGGATCATTCGCAGTCTTCACAGACGCATCAGAACCAGGTGCTGCTCGACCGTCTCAGCAATGTGACCTCCAACGTGTCGGCTGTGGCCATGCCGCACATGTCGCCGCAACATGCGACGCAGCAGCAGCAACAACAGCAGCAGCAATTCATTACCAAGACATTGGTGCACTCGCCCGCCACCTCATCCATACACTCGCCGATGTCCAGTCCGCATCCACAGCCGTCAGCCTCTCCACAGCAGCAACAAACTACGGCCACGCTCAACCTGCAGGGCATTAATCTGTCGCAGCTTCAGGGCGCCATGGCCAACTTTGCTGGCCTGCAGAACGTGCAAGTCCAGATTCCGGGCTTTACGCAGCCCATTTCCCTGCAGTTCTCCGGCAACAACCTTCAGGCACCGGTTCAAGTGCAGCAGCAGCAGCAACAACAGCAGCAGGGAACGGCAGGCGGATCGTCGACTGGCACCTTGACGCAGGCGCAGACACAGCAGCGAAGTGTGTTGGTCTCGGTGCCCGTGTCGACGCAGCAACAGCAGCTGTCGCACACAATCACCTTGCAGACACAACCGTCGCCCCAGCAACAACAGCAGCAGCAACAGATGCAACATGCGCCGCCCACGGGAACAATTGTCAGTCTGCCTTCGACGGTGGCTGGGACACAAACTGTGGTCATTACAAATAACGCAGCTGGCGGCGGTGGAGGTGCCGGAGGCGGTGGCAACGCAAGTGGAACAGGAGCCACAACCGCAATGCTCACGCTGCCCATTGGTAAGTTTTCCAAGTAGAGACTATCTTTGTTATACCCATTACTCGTAGAGCACAAGGGTGTGCAATATATGTATGTAAAATGAAAGAACAGGCGCGAGAGGCAAATATTCTAAACAGGATGAAACAGATTTCAGGGACTATAAGAGCAATGATATTTAAACTGCACACTACTTGAGGTTTTGAAGCAACGCGAGCGCCAAAATGTGTGCTGTCATTTTTTACACATTAATAAAAAACTTATTTAACATAACAGAAATGTTAATATAACAGTTGGATATTAGTATAACAGCTGTTAAACTGAGCTGTTGCAAGCAAACAGCACGTGCTGTTGTGATGTACAATATTTAAGTGTTTTTCTATACCCTGTGGGGGTATATTAAGTTTGTTAAAAGTATGTAACATGCAGAAGGAAGGATAAATAATAAAGTATAAATATTCCTGATCAGCATCAATAGCCAAGTCGATATAGCCATGTCCGTATGTCCGTCCGTATAAACGAACCGATCTCAGATATGGTAAGAGCTAGAAGCTTGAACCTGGTCTCCCAGCACTTGTAATGTTTGTAAGCAGGGTCCCTGTTCTGCCACAGGGTATATTACGGTCGGGGTCTCAACTGTTCGACTTATTAAATTTGTTATACTCCAAGGAAAAACGATTTGTGTAACAAGTTTGTAATGTATGTAGTTGTTTCTGGCTTTATTTGTACTTGTTTCTTTAATCATTTATAAAATAAACAATGTTCCTTAGTGATGCGTTTTTTTTTGTTGGAGTTGTGCATCTATGATAAATGCCTAAAGTATCAAAAGAAACGAATATATAAAAAAAATTTACAATAAAAAATTAACAACAATTATATTTTTCGTAGATCTCGTTTTTCAAGCGATTGTTTCTATGACAGCTATATGCTATAGTAGTCCGATCTTAATCAGATTTGGACAATATGTCTAGAACATAATATCATATAAAACTAGAGAGTTTTAAAGTGATATCTTGGAGATCAAACAAGTTTTTAATAGAAGAACTTGTATTTTGACCGATTGTTTCAGGGGGAGCTATATGATATAGTTACTCGAATTGGATTATATTTTGCCAGTGTTAATTACTATTAACAGCATAACAGTACGGTCCGTATAGCTTGAATAACAAAAAATTTGCATATATTATCTATTGAGAAATAGACGGTGAACCGCCCACGTTCCGACCTCCTTCCTACTGGTAATATAAGCCCAATTCGAAAAACTGGACTTAAAAATCTTTGTTCTTTCGAGTTATTAAATTAATTTAAAAAAAAGAGAATTACTGCGTTGGAGTTAAAAATGCATATATTCAAGTAATATATATTAACATTGAGTAACAGGTATTTTATAGTCGAGGCACGACTATAGCATTCTTATTTGTTTATATACGTTCGTGAAGGAGAATTTCTGGCTAAACCGAGCCGATAGGTTGTTGAGATATTTGTTAACATTTTAATTAAAATGCGTATATTAATTTTAAGTATATAAATATGTTTTTAGACCCTGTACTTTAAGAGTTTAATGTATCTAACAAGAAGGCATCTGCGATTCTATAAAGTAAATATATTCGTGACCAGAGTCTATAAGAAGTAGAACAAGTTTATTTTTGTATATTTACTAGCTCCTGTCCGTTCCGAAACTCAATAAAAACGAATAACAAGGTCAGTCTAAAATATACAGCCTTAAAATTCGACACACACAATGCTGACTCTCTTGGCGATGTGTGAAATTTAATAATAAATGGTGATAATATTAATCATGACATTTTAATTGATGTAGAAGTCGTCAGCAACAGAATAACGCAGCAGACAGAACTTTAAAGTGATCTGTGGAAGAAATTGGCAGATTACTGACAGTATGCTCATTAAATTAGTGGACTGAACTCGAACTTGTGCTCGAAGCCCGCTTTAGAGATTTTAAATTAGTATTATTTCTTAATAATCTATGTGCTTATGTTTTTATTTTAATTTTGCTTAATTACAAAATAAGTACAGGGTCTCTCACAGTCGACTTTGTTCGACTGTAGCCTTTCCTACTACTTAGTTATAAGTACTTATTTATATATTTTATTGAACATGCTTAATTTTGTTCTTTTCTGTTTCTATTTCAATTTCTGTTTCGTTTTTCGTTTACACAAACCCGTTAACAACTCGTTTCGATATTCATGCAACTAAACTGTTTATGTGTCTTGTATTTAACCCATGCCATCAGTTTGAAAGCGTCACCGTCTAACAGGCCCTTCCCGGGGACTACGGTGGCGTTTAGTTAGCGTCTCTGACCAACAGATTCATTGTAACCTAAAACAACAAAAAAAATCTCCCCGCACACCCGTTATGCTCTTTACTTACAGCTCAAATAGTCGGTGCCGGAGTACAGAAATTAAATCCTCAAACAATACGTACCTCAAGCGGTGGTGGTGTAGGTGTTGTCGCGACAACGGCCGCCACATCCATTCAACCGCGAGCACGCAACGTCCAGGTTGTGGGGACGAAGCAGATGGCTAGCAGTCGACAGTTGCTCACCGCGCAACGCCAGATCGGTGGTTCCACATTGAAGATTGCGACAACACCCGTCAACGGTGAGTTTACGAAATGATTGCCAGACTTTCTGAGTCTAATCCTCTAAATCTCGTTCTTCCCTACAGCCAATGCCCTCACCGGTGGCACAAATCTCAGTGCTGGGCCCATTGTAATGTCTGCGCAGAAGCTGCAGCTTAAGACCGTCAAGGCGCCGGCGCAGCAGGCACAGCAGCAACAACAACACCGAATACTCAACCAGGGCACCGCCTCAGCTGCCTCCCAGACGCTGCCAAGCCCCAGCCAGGTGCAGCACCAGCAGTTGCAGCACATACAAATCGCTGGACGCACTGCTGCGACAAGTGCGGGAGTCATGAACCAGCGGACATTGACGGCACTGGCGGCGGCGAAACAGCAACAGCAGCAACAACAGCAGGCAGCTGTCAATCGACGGCGTTCCACCACCGATGCAACTAAGTAATGGCGCTGAGTTTCCAATCGCGAGTAGGAAAATGAGAGCAGCTTCTCCATTCTAGCTTCAAGTAGATGCAATGGGCACAGTACTTGCTACTGAAGTATGCAATTAATGCAGGCGCACTATTCATTTTTGTTAATTGAGTTAATTGAGGAGAGAAGACAAGTAATAAGGCTACGCGTTGTGTATTTGCATGATATTATAGTTTATGGTTACAACTTAAATAGCACTACTAGCATACACTGTATATCCATATATCTACATGTATTTTGATGTGTATAATTGTAAGTGTAAATTGTGTGGGCCGATGATGAACTGATAGTGAAGCCGCACCGCATTAGATCGACATAGCAGCTCATTTCAATATGCAAATCTCTAGTAAGCTAGTAAGCTGGAGCTAGCGTCTCAATCAGAAAGCCAACTCTGCCTCGGTATTGGTGACGCCGATGGTGACGATGACTGCGCTTATGTTTATTGTGTCCCTTGCAGAATATTCTGCTAAATTACAAAACGAATTAGGTGTAAAGCTCTTATTAATTAATATTTATCTAATTGTACATAATAATTGTTTCATATATAAACGTGCGCCGAAACGCCATGTCAACAATGTCTATCAATTTGGCTCTCCAACTCCAATTTGTTACACCTTAAGTCTAATTACGTAAGCGTGCGTGCTAACTTTAAGCTTAAAACAGTAAGGCAGAAACGCCCTCTAAAACAAAAGAAACAAAACAAAGCAAAGCAATAGTAAGAAAAGAAAATGTAAAATTGATTGTAAAACAGAATATGGCTAATTATTACGATTTGGATTAGTTACAAAGGTATGAACAGGTGTAATGGTTCATATTAATATAAATATAAATATACATACATATGCATATTGTACTATTATTACTATTATTATTATTACTATTAATACTACTACTATTATTATTATTATTACGATTATTGCTTATTATTTAAATGCTTAACTTAATTTTATATAACATAAAAACCCATTTTAGTTTGTATTCCAAACCAATAATAACAAAAAAAAACTAAAGAAAACAAATTAGTACTCGTACTTCCAATTGCAATTTAAATTTTACAAAAAAAAAAAATCGTGAAAAAAACAAACAAAAAATCGAACGCAAAAGTCAAGCAAATCATGTTTAAAATTTAAATTTATTTGTAATAGAGCAATGTAATACGAATTGAAATGAAAGTAAATAAGCAAAGTTAGTTACCATTTGTAAATTAGCTCCAACAAAAAATATATGATTAAACGAAATTTGTTTTTAACTAAGCCCGTTTTTGTAGCATGAAATAATTTATTTAAGTAACTATTTTAATTATGTTACGACTTTTGCTGTAATTGTAATTGTTTGGCATCGTTTGCTTTTGCTGTACAACAAAAATGCCGATATAATACAAATACCCTATAAAATAACGTAAAGATTAAAAAAAAAGAAAAACTGAGGTCCCCCAACTATACACACGCATACACTCAAGAATAATTTACTCAATGTTAATATTATTAATAATAATAAATGTGATTTAAGAAAGAAAACATGGTACTACCTAAAAATTATAAATGTTACGATAAAACAGGTAGTCAGGGCAGGAATTGCGCACGAATTCGTGTCTGGAGTAGCTCCAGATCAAAAGTGAAAGAAAGAAAAGTGAAAAATTTTAAAGTTAATTACATAAAAGTAATGCAAATCAATCTGAAAAGCAGCATAAGCTATTATATACCTATTAACATAAATGTAACTTCAATTCAATAACTGCTTATCTAAATACCTGACGTAGAATCTTTTCATTTAAAGTATTCATAAAACTGATTACGTTTAAAGACAAAACGATAATTACTTTCGAGAACTGAATTTAAAGCGCGAAAAAAGTCACTCGAGGGTGGATAGTAAGCAAATGCATCCAAGAAAGACTTCCAATAAATCAAATATAAAACAGTCTTGTTGTGTGAATGTACAAAATTAAAGTGTGCTATCAATTGAAGAGTGTCTAAATGCAGAAATTTCACATTTTCACAGGGTCAGAGCTGAACTAACGTTTATATTAAAAAAAAATGAAGACAACAGACAAATTTATTATATATGTATCTTTTATAAACTGAGATGCATCCAGCTAGTCAATGTTACGGTGAAGCAATTGATTTGTGTAAAATCGCAGACCCTCCACGGACTCATCACGACAGACTTTTCCCATCCGTTCGGCCACCAACAGTCGTTCCTTGGCCAAAAGCAGCGATATGCCCAGCTGATTAGCAAGCTCCTCCACTGCGAGCGATTCAGCAGCATTGACTTTCTCCAATGTGTCAATGGCTATAAGTTCATCATCGTGGGATTCCAGTTGCAAGACCATGGCTCCACTGGGAAAGCGACGCAGTTTAATTGGCCCATTTAGCTGTTCGCAAGCGTGCAGTAAATCCTCGGGCGAGAGAAGTTCAAGTCCACGAGCGCGATTCACGCGACAATAAACATCAGCCAGAGACATCATGCCACCGTGTTCCTGGCTCACGTCAATGTAGAATGGACAAATTAATATGTATTACAAAATATGTACATTTAAATTTCAGAATACTCACTTCGATTGGATCCAGCAGCATTTCGCATATCTGCTGAGCCAAGCTATTAAAGTACGCCGTGTTGCTGGTGAAGTTGTCACGCGTCACCGGATCCTCAATGCCCAAGCTGAGCAGATAGGATTTGAAGCGCACCGTTTCATCATCAGATATTTCACCTTTCTGCTCGCGTATCTTGCCGCTTATACTTTTAGACAAGCCAACCATATCCTTTGCCATGGCCATTAGGACACTGAGATCTTGAAACGCAAGTGCTATATTCTCGTCTGTTGCCTTAGCTTTCGCTTCCAGGTGACGCTCTATGCCACCGATACCAGTGCGCTTCTGAATCCTGGCCAGTCGATCATTGACATTCGTCAAGGGTTCTGGGCTCTTCAGTATTGTCTCATTGGTCAGTGAGATTTCCCAGACGCGGGCATTTAAGGTCTCTCGCAAGGCACTGTGAAACTCAACGCTCAGCCCATTCTTGCCTGAGAGTTTAATATGCGTCGCTCGACTCGTGTCCAAAGGACCAGGCGCTTTACTCACATTGGGTGGACGCAGATGCATAATAATTCGAGTCTTGCGGCCAAAAAAGTTCGAAGTTGTTTCTTCGCTGAGCGATATCACATAGCTGAGGGGCAAGCAGAGCGTTACAGCTGCTCGGGCTATTTCGCCAGGACGTCCCCAGAAGAGCCTGTGCGTGGTCAACACCACCTCACCTTCCTCAAAGTCCGTCTTAAAAAGAATATCGTCATTAAAATAACAGCAGAAAAGAGCTGATGAGACATACCTTTTGGTCGCCATCGTAGATCTTCACGTTGCGATCCCTGCTTACAAAGGACTCGCTTTCCAACAATCGGGCCTCCTCGTAGGAAAAGCGATTCATTGCCGGCTTCTAATTAAATTTCCTATTTGATATATTTGTTTTGGTTTTCTACCTAAACTAGTGCTATGAACGATGAATTGAAGGAATGCGTCACGATATATCGATAATAAATTTGTAATGTATATACATCAGTGATGGACGCGACTATCGACTATCAACACCTACACAATATAAACAATCTGCAAATGAATTGTTTGGCGCAATGTTTGAATTTAAAATTACTATTCAATTTAATTTAATTTTAAATATATAAATAGAAAAGCTGTTTGATTTTGATGCATCAATTTCTTATCATTTGCATGAAATTGTAAAACAATTCTGGGACTCTTGAATCTAAATTAAATTTGATTTTTTATTTAAGAGTCCTAATATTCAGGTTTCAGGAATACCTCTATTATGTTATGTCGTGATCAAAGTATAACGATAGCTTAGAATTTTAATTGCTGTACATATCGATACTATCGATAGTTCAATGGGCATGCGCCTGCAATAGCAAAATTTTCATTTGTTGCTCCCATCTGTGTTTTTGTGCTAGTTTTTTGTGGTAAAATTATTAATAAATGCACATTGGCGATTCCAAAGCGGAAAATGACGTGCCTCAACTGACGAGCTTATGTAATAATGAAGAAGTGCGAGCATTAAGAAATTGTGTTCCCATCGATCACCCGACACGGATTACTGTGAAAGCTTAGCATATCAATTTTATGTATTATGACCGCCACAGCCACCGAGGCAAGCAAAATGCTCGAAGCAGCATTGCAGCAGATGGATGGCATTATATCGAACTCGGCAACTGCAAACCAGATGCAGCCCCAGGCACCGCCAGGAGGTGCAACCGCCGCCTCTCTAACGAGCTTTTGTGAGCGCAACTTGATTTCCGCCACAAATGTGATGTCAACCGCTAAGACATTGGCGTTGGCTCTGCAACAGGTGAGTCAGAAGTTCAATCAGAGCTGTGATAATTATATTCACTAATCATGCTAATGCTGTGGTTTTTCCAGGTGGGGTTAGCGGCGCCAGCTCCAGATCCGGTAACGGCGGCGATTATCAGTGATTGGCTGGAAACGCACATACCACGACAGGATTCGGATGAACGTATGCGACGCTTGCAGCGCGACAAGGAGGGATTGGCTCTGCAGTACCAGATGTTGGCTGAACGTGTGTCCGAGCAGGCGGACAGAATTATTGAGCTGGAGGGTCTGCTGACAGACAAATCGCAGCAGTTGTGCAGCAAAGAGGAACAGTTGCAGCGCCAAATGATTTCGAGATCTGCGTTGGAAACACAAAAACTTGAATTAATGACGGCCTTGAGTGAGCTTAAACTGCATCGCACTGCGCTGGAGTGTGAAAATGAGCTAAATGCCACTGAGGGCAACGACAAGGTTGAGGGCAGCATGCCCTACGGCAGTATGGGCAACATCAACCAAAAGGGCTCGCTAGCTCCGAAAACTCCCCCGTCGGCCTTGCGACACCAGATCAAGCCGCAATTTCACAGCTTGCCACGCTCCCATGGCGGTGCCAACAAGCAGACTCAGCGTCTGCAAGTCCACAACAACAATAACAGTCGCGGTCTGGACGTAAACGCAAACAGCAGCGGGAAGCAGCGTAATGTGGCGTTCGCCTCCAACGAACAGATATTAATAGACGACAGTGTACTCAGCGACGGTGCTGTTCCCACTGAGGACGCCATGTCCATGTACTCGAGTTTCAGGTCCCAGGCGCAATCCACACCTTCACCCAAGCTGCGGGAGCGTTCTGCGCGCGGCTTGCGTAATATATTGGGTAAGCTGCGACGCAGCAACAGCAGCAACTGCGAACTGACTGCATTGGAGCAGGCCGATCCAGAGGAGTTTCGTCGTGGTGGGTCGCGTGCCACTGCAGGCGGTCGCATCGAATGGAGCGCACAAACTCCGATGTTCAGTGATGCCGCCAAGCATTACAGCAGCTGGAACGCACAGGAAGTGTGCAACTGGTTGACGCACATGGGTCTGGGTTGCTATCAGGATAACTGTCGGTGAGTCTGTCGTTGTATTTATTCTAGATATGAGTAATTTAAAATGTAATTTAATTTATATAACTTCCTTAAATAATTCGACCGCAAAGTTATTTTAAAATTCAAAATAAAACTGAAATCAACAGTTTAATTTATATAAACGATATAAAATTTTACATTTATAACTTGAATCTATCGAAACCAGAACTGAAAACCAATTCGTTTATACCGGTAAATATTTCCAAACGTTTTTTGTAGTCTTCTGTATGTATATAGTTTTGAATTATATTAAAAATTTGAAATTCAAGTTCCAAGTATTACGATAAAATCAATTAAGAAAGTTTTGTCCCTTAACATTTTGAAGTTTCAAAAATAACATTGTTCCTGAACTGATACCGGAACCGAATAGACAATTCCGAAAAAGAAATACTCAGTATTCTTTTCAAATAAAATTATTTATATCTGGGAGTAGTGATTGAATTATTTAAATTTAACATAAATGCCAACCATTAGGCAAAATTTCGGTTCGATTCGCAGAAAGGTTTCACATGCCTATGTACCCAGGGGTTTGGTTGGAGCCTTGGTTAAATTAATAAAATATATTTTTTTATTTTTTCAATTCTCTTTTATTTTTCCTTAATATATTTTAAGTCTATGCAGTTCTAAAGATACAAATTGTTAAAAAGTTGTAGTGGTAAAAAACATTCAAAATAAACATTTAGTATTAGTGATGTCCTCACCAATATCCATTAAGAATTAGTAAAATCCGTTTTTTCAACAATTTCTAACATTTAGTATAAGAAAAAAACAATATTTTATTGATTTAAAGAATTGTGATGATAAAATTTTTAGTTACAGTTGAAAACGTAAGAAATGAACCGGAATTTAATGAATGGTGAATTTACTGTAAAACATCTTTAAACACTATGCCCAGCTCCGTTTATAATGTCTGTCTTGTTGCTTACAGAAAGTGGCTGAAGGGCGATCCAACAGTGTGCTTCTTTACTGCTTCGCCAGTAGACATCGAACGGGAACTTCATCTGAAATTGTCACTACATCGAAAGAAAATCCTCTTGGCCATTGACGATCTAACGGGCAAGGAGTTCGATGAGCTGACACTAAAGGCTGCTAACTTAGATGTTGCCTGGGTCCTACGCTGGCTGGACGATATTGGTCTGCCCCAGTACAAGGATTACTTTTTACAGGCCAAGGTGGATGGTCGCATGTTGCATCGTTTGACCCTCGAAGATATTTCCCAACTGCACGTTAGCTCCTGTTTGCACATTGCATCGCTGCGCTGTGGTATTCTGTGCATGCGCCGTTTGTCCTGGGACGCAGAAGGTTTGATTCGGCGCTCAGCCAAACTGGTGGAGAGCATTGATAAAGCCACCAGTAGCGATAAGGATAGCGTCGATCTGTGGACGGCACACCGTGTTATGGAATGGTTGAAGACCATAGACTTGTCGGAGTATGCGCCGAACTTGCGTGGTGCTGGCGTCCATGGTGCCCTGATGCTCTATGAGCCGCGATTCAACGCCGATTTAATGGCGGATTTACTTTCGATACCGCCGAGCAAGTCGCTGCTTCGTCGTCATTTGGCAATGCATTTCAAAGAACTAGTCGGACGTACAATCATACACTGCAAACGCGATGCCGAAGCAGCTCCTGGCTATCTGCCGCTCACGATTACTGCAAAACTCAAGCCACCGAAGCGCTCTCAGTTTACTTTGAAGCGTCGTAAGAGCACCAAGGGACACAGCGAGGTTGATTGGACTGATTTGGTTTGTCCAATGAGTGCCGTTGTGCCAGTCTCATTTACGTCGGATCCCAGTAAGGAACATGATGATTCGTTGAGCTCCAATTAATGGGTTTGCTGCCAGGGCTAAGCCAATATTTGCGGAGTTCGAGTTTAAGTGCGAAAACGCGCAATATAAATAAATATCGTTAATCTAGTTTTAAGCTTAAGCCAGAAGCTGACCCTGAAATGGATGAACTGCCCGACCAAGCAACAACCAAACATACATACATATTTACACACATACTGACCAACAGACAATTAACCGTATTAACAAGAATTTACCTTCCCACGCAATGTGACACAATCGATGAGCAATTTTAACGTTAGAACAAACTAACCAATCGAAACGATCAATTACGTATTAACCATGCAGGTTGCTAAACGCACAACTTTACATACCTTTTTGAAATTTGCACTTTATATTCTTATAACTAACATAAGACGACTGGAGCCTTTACGTCTTCCATAAGTAAGCTTAATGATGACGAGAACTGAAGTATTTGAATGAGCATATATAACCGACCAAAGTCTGGCATAATGCACAATTTTGGAGTTTATTTTTACTAACAATTAATTGTACGTATTCGACCGATAGTTCTAAGGTAAAAGTAAATAACGCCTTATACATTTTTTACGGAAGTTTGCTTTCCACTTTTTCATTTCAATTGAATTGGGGGGATTCCCAGAAGGTTTGGTAGCTTGGGGATCATTTAAAAATACATAATTAATGTAATTTTGTTAGGCATTTAGTTTATTTGTTAACAATAACATTATTACTGTACTAATATTGATGAACGACTAGAGGCTTGGTAGATGAACAGCCAGCGTGGACGGAATCAACATGTAGATGATTGCATTTGATTGCCTGTATGGAACTAATCAAGTTCCCTGACAATCCCTTCGTAAATATATCAATCTTTGGCAGTGATTTCGGTGTTGAATTATTAAAAACTCGTGTATGCTTCTAAGTGGCATGGTTGGCTCCCAAACTCTCCAAACCCAAACCGATTTGTCCGGCCAGCATATTCTCAATGACGCTGTGCGGAACTCGAGCATCGCTATCTTTGCCCGGATGCTTATCCAGGTCGCTTTCCGGTATATGATCCTTCCAGTTGCGGAACAGGTAGCGCGTAAATTTCTTCAGCTGCCTGAACTTGCAATAGGTAGCCCCCTCGGCAGACTGAAGTTGTTGCGTCTGTATCAGAAATCCCTTCTCTTTAAATGTCTTTTCCAGTTTCTCGCGCTGCTTTGATCGGCGTGAGGAGCGTCGCTTGGTCACAACGGCAGCTGCAGCGGCGGAAGTTGGACTCGAAAGCGGGACTCTATCGGAAGACTCTATGCGCTTGTGATAGTCCTCTGGGTGTGGAGTAGCAAGCCTCATGGGGCTGTGGGAGTTTGAGTAACTGGACGGGCTTTGCGGTGCTATTGTTGGGACCAGGCTACTAGACATGAGGAGAGATGATGTGGGCGACTCGGATGGTATGTGCAGCAGCTCCAGGCTGAGATCCGTCGAGGGAGGTGGAATATCTATGTAGAGCTTGTCTGAAATTGGATGTTGCTGCTGCTGTGTTTGTTGCTGATCCCTGGAGATGAACTCGTAGCCTCTCATGCTCCTATCACCGGTGCCGTTGTAATAGCGATAGTTGCCCTCCGCATCCACCGACAGCATCTTCTTCTCCTGCAGCGTTGGCTTGGCGCCGCCCGTAAACTTGAACTTACAGATGCTGACCTCCGTGGACGGACTGGAGGAATGATCCGCCGGCATGGGAGGTATGAAGATCGCTGATCGTTTTCGCTTGCCCACAGCAGGTGGAGTCACAGCCTCGGCACGAATTGGATGATCCAGCGGCTCCCTCGGTTCCCGCTTGGCAGCTGTTGGGGCTTGGGGCGTGGTGGCAAAGAAGCCATTTGGTATGGGTATCTTAAGAGCTAGCTGGTTGTCTTTTTCAATGGTTTCGACGGGCAGACCCAGTCGGCAAGTTTCCATAATCTGTTGATAGTACAGTCCCATGGGCTTCAGCAGCAACTTGGCGGAGATTCTGGGCTTCTCCTCGCCACGCAGTGTGGAGATGGACATGTGATGCTCTGGCTGTGGCGTCGATCGGCGAAAGGGACTGCCGCTTTCAGTAGTGGGCGTCGATGGCTTGTCACTGTCGCCACTTGAAATGGAGTAGCGGTCACTGGACTGATCACGCATGCAGAGATTCAGTGGCTCCTCTGCCGCATGTGCTAATCTTCTGGCTGTGCTGGGCACACTTCGCTGGGCAGATCCACAAGGTGTAGCAGGAGAAGACTTTGACTGGGCGACTGTGGTTGTTGCAGACGCAGCTACAGTTGCAGCTGCCGGGATAATGGTGCCATAGTTCTTGTAGATCAGATGGCAGATGTCCGCCTTCTTCGGCTTGCGTCCGCGTCGCGGCTTGTAGTTGTCTAAGGTGATCTCGCCCATGTACGGCAGGTCGGCATATTTAATGGCACTGCGCTTGCCACTTGGCAACTCAGCCAACGGCTCCAACATTGTCTTCGTCGTTGTTGCTGGCGGTGGCAACGTGGCAACAGTTGCTGCTGCTCGGCTCGGCTTGGACTCCTTGGCGGATCCCTGTGCCTGAGCCTGTGCCTGGGCCTGCTGCTGCCGCTCTGCGTTACGTTGAATCTCGGCTATCTTCCTCAGCCAGCTGCGCACGTTCTCGTGTGAATTACTCTGAGGCGGAGCCGGCGGCGGGGGCGTGGCTTTGACTGGGGGCACTGGCGGAATTGTTCTGGGTAACTGGCGGCCCTGTGTCGCCTCGTAGTGAGCAGCATACTCGGCCGGCAGAGCTTGGTGGTGAAATCGCAGCTTTATCGCACCCGTCGTAGTTGTCCGCTTCTTGGACTTGCTCTGACGATGTGGCGTTGTTCGCTGTGCCGGAACAATTGGCTCGTCCACCGGCTGCCTCTGAATCTTGCGGCCATTCATCAGATTGGCCTTCAGCTGCTGCTTGGTGAGCGTGCTGCATGCCCCATGGCGAACGGATTGCTGCTCCTCAGTCTTGCGGGCCATCAGTGTTCTGAAGGGATAGTCTTGATCCTCGTCGTGGGTGTCATTGCTGGCGCCGTGCGATATCAGTGGATCGTCGGAACCCTGCAGCAGCAGCTTTGTGCTGTTCAACTCTAGGCGCAGGCGTTCGTTTACTCCCGACGGTTGCCAGCGCTCCGTCTCCAGGATGTGTCCGCTGTCCGCCTCCAGCTTAATGCATGGCAGCAGCGTGGCAGACAAACCATGTGACAGTTGGTGGTCTTGACTGTGAAATTTTGCACTGTGGTTACTGGTTGCTGTCGTGTTGTTGTTGCTGTTGTGGTTGCTGTTGTGCTCACATGCATTGAAGGCGACGGCCTCTTCCCGAGTAAGATCCTGCATGCTCCTCTCTGAAATGGGATGACATTATTTAAATATTTATTTAACGTCAACTAAAACAAGTCGTGTTCGAAATAAAAACTATAGAGTAAGATTTAAATTAAGATTTTTGTTGATTCTATTACTTAAGTCATAATTGAGTTTATAAATAAGATAAGTAATCGTATTTACAAAATAAACCAGTCGCTACACAGGGAAAACCACGGAGAGGCCACACTGAATAACTATGAATAACTTCCGAGTTTATTATCCGATCGCGATGAAATTGTTAGGATACATTAAGACTTTGATGCTCGTTCTGTATGCCAAGAACTCTAGGACTCTAGCTTTAATTTGTCTCGTTTTATATGATTTCAGAAATTTTGTTTTCATGGCAAAACTTTAGCACATACTAGTACTGCTTAGCCCATAGACGGACCAACATATCAATTTTGGTAACTCAAGCTCTTATAGTGTCTGAGATCTAGGTGCTCATACAGACAGACGGACCTGACTTGACTGTTGAAGCTGATCAAGAATATATATACTTTATCGGGTCTGCCAGACTTCCTTACACCTGTTATGCACATTTTTTTTAACAAACCTAATAGACCCTTTTTAAAGTAAAGGTTCTAAAAATGCACCTATACTTTGTTTGTATTGCTTAAAATGGTTAAGCCCAATGGAAATCTTTATTTATTTTTTAACTTATTCTAAGAAACATATGAGATTAAAATCAATAAATGTTTTTTGTTTGAATTTTATAATTTTTATTTATCGTCGACCAAAAACTAAATAAAATAAAGCATGCTTAATTAATCCACAATTGCAAAATAACATACGTTTTAAAATAATTTCCTAGATGATTCCATTAATTATGCCACAATTTCACTATTGAGTTTGTAAACTCAATTTAATATATTAACTTAGTCAAGTGGTTGCTTTGAATTGAAACCTTTATCTATTTTTTTTGATAGTTCTAAGAACCTTTAGAAATATTATTAAAATGAAAAAAATATATATATAAACTAAGAAACTTTTTTGTGAATTATGTATTTATTTATTTAACGTCAACTAAAAGCAGTCGACGAAAAAGGACTTAAAATAAAACTAAAGTGTATTATTTTAAATATTTAAAAATAAACAAAATTGTTTAAATGTTCTTTTGGAAAAATTAAGATTTTAGTTGTTTCCACTAATTAAGCCACGATTACACAATTGAGTATGTAAATAACATCATATATACAGTAGGTCTAGTAATTGTTTGATCAAAATAAAAGAAATTCACTTCTTTTCTTTTTTTAATAATCCAACCCACTGAAAATTATTAATTAGTTTGTAATTTAATTTTTCAAACGAGAATAAAAACATGAAAAAAAAGGAAAGGTTTTGTTGTGTGAGTTTTGTATTTAGTCAAAACAATTACTTGGCTAACAGTAAGTATGTTTAATAGGCACACACGTTTCTTGTTGTCGTTGCTGTTGTTGTTGTTGTTGGGAAAACACGCCGGCAGACTTTATCGTACCGTCGCCGTTAGCTGATCGTATCCGTATCCGTCTCTATTGGCGGTGGCGGTGGCACCGCGGGAATTCTATTTAAATGCTCTGCAAACTGGCAAGTGGCGCTGTATCTTACACACACACACACACACACATCCGCGGAGAGAGATAGACACACAGATACGACTAAATCAGAGAACGCGACGCATTTCGCTCTGAAACTGAAATTTGTTTTTGTACATGAAATTCGATTCCCATGGGGAAAGTATGCCCATAAAAGGCTTAAACACTCTCGGCTATGCAAAGATTTGTGCACGAATTCGGATTGGCCAATTGACCATGATTAGAATAATTGCATGTGTAATCCAATGTATATTTGTATGTATGTTTCACATTCATAACTTATTAAGTAAGTGTTGTTACCTTTAGTGATTGCGCTCGAAAATAGCAAAGGTAAGATTATTCCTTGAGTCAGGGTCCGTTCAGTCTATTCTCTATAGTATTGTTGGATAAATAGCCACACGTCTGTTACGTTCGATTCACCCGCCTATCGAATTAAACGGAAACGGCATCTGAATTTCGCAGCATCGCCAGCGCGCGCGTATACATCGTGTTGACATCCAAAACTCAACTAGTTGTGGGAAAGTCACTAAAAGCATCTTTTCAAAATATGCTCCTTAGATGGATCGCAGCCGGAGACGCAGACGCAGATAGAGGGATGAGGTCGGTGACGGAGCGGGAGATGGCGACGGAGAGCAAGCACACCCCACACACAATAGAGGAAAATAGCGCGGACGTGGACGTTGATGCGGACGTTGAGCAAACCAAATGAAAATCAAATTAAATTCTGCTGCCGCTCTTCGTTTTCATCGGCCAGCGGTGCGTTGTCGTTGTCGTATGAATGTATTTAACGCCAAAGACGAAGATATTTCGTGTATTCATTTTTAGAAAAATTCAACTTGTTGCCGCCGCGCTGCTTTGCGGCCATAAACCAACAAATTCCAACCCTCCCCCCTTCTACGCGCCCAACTCCCCCAAACCCTGCAAGAACGTAACGCAAAAAAAAGAACACGACACGACAGAGAAATAGAAAATGTAGAAAAGTCGTTTCGATTCCACTCGATCGGTTCATTCATAAACATTTTGTTTTTCTTTCGTGATTCTCACGTCATTGAAGTTACAGATTGGTTTTTTCTTTTAAATCATCATATCAGGAATAAATAGTTGTTTTCTGTTAAGTGATTAACTTAAATATTTATATTAACATCCTTTCGAAAAATCTTGGATAAATTATGAATTTTTGAATACCAGACTTTTTAACTTGTTCTTTCTATCCAGTTTAAAATTTATATTTTATATACATTAACTTAATTGTTCATTTAACTTTAATATAACTTTCAGTAAATAAATAAAAATTAAAACAAACTATATTGTAATACATACAAATGTACAGGATATCACATAGTCGATAATTCGTTTAGGGAATCGCAAATAATAGATATGAGCTTAGAAGAAATCATACAGGAAAAAAGATCTAGATGAATGAGAAAAGCTCATATACAACATTTTTAGATGCGGAATCCAGAGCACATGAAAAGTATGTATTTTATTTTCTAATTAACTCTTATTATTGATTAAAATAAAAGATATTTTGACATAATAATTTCATTCAAATTTTTGTTGCATAGAAAAAGTTTGGTTTTTTAATTTCTTAATAAATCAAAGTTATTTTTGAAATTCAAATAAGAGTTATACTATGATTTTTAAATAAAAACTGAAGTTTAATTATTATTTCATAATTTTTATATTTAGCTAAGAAGTTATTTTTATATATTATATATATATATATATATATTATATATTATATATATATATATATATATATATATATATATATTTAATAAAATCTACAACTTAAAAATTTTAAAAATAACTTTACGATCCCGGCAGATTGAAAAAAAGAGTTACATAGTTTGTCCTGTCGCCAAAAGGAAAAGCGAAGTTTTATGGTGACACAGACCTGGGTGGAGGGTATCTCGTAGTCGAGCACAGTTGACTATATTCGCTCTTATATATATTTATTTTAGAGATATTTCTCTTAGTTCTAAGTAAGATGTACGGCAGCTGCAGCATTCAAGGTGTGCGAGTTTCCCGAGTTCGTGATTCTACGCATAGGTGATCGCTCAGTCGATGGCGTTTATTAATAGCATTAGATGTCCGAGACTTCTGGTTAGGGCAACTCAGATTTGCCTTGTGCCTGGTTAGGTGTAAATATCTATTTGTGTGTGTGTGTGTTTGTGCGTGTGCGTGTATGAGTGAGTGTATTAGATAGACGTAGGAGTGTAAGTATACCTCTCGGCTTATTAGTTTCGGAAAAGGAAAAATGCCCTCAAAATAGATGACTGTTTGCGTGTGTTTATTTCGAGATGTACCAATACATCTTTAAATATGTATATCTGTGCGCGTGTACCAAAATATGGGTCATAGTGGTTTTATTTAAAACGAAAATACATTCAGTTTCACAGATACTATATTCTGCTTATAGGGCTACTAAATTCTGGCCATGTAATTGAATCTTGAACCTAAAGCGGCATTTTGTCCCACCAAATGAGAACTAGTCGAAACATTCTCGACTGTAAAACACCCTGTACTTATTCGGTAAAAGACAAATAATAAGCAAATAATATAAAATAAATATAAGTAATAACGAGCTGGACGACACTACACGACTACGAACTTATTTCAGATTATAGATCTTTTTCTTCAGCTTTAACTTAAATCAATCTAGGTTTTCATACAGATAGACGGGCGGAGTTCACAACATATTGCTAAGTCTTATACCCTTTATACTTTTTAAGTGCAGGTTTTAAGTTATAATTACAAAATTAAAGCCTGTTGAAATTTGAGTTTTTAGAAATTGTGTTGATGGTTCTTACGCAACCTGGGGATTTAGAAAATCTTCGATGTTTTCCTATTCCTATTATTTTGAGTTGTTGATTCTTTGACAGCCAATTTTGGTTTTGTGATATTAATAATCATAATCAAAACATTTTTATTTAGAAACTGGCTGACAAACTTAAATTTAAGTTGATTTTTATAAAAATAAGATTTGAAAACATTGAGCTATCGAAAATTTGGGCCATATGCATCGACCAATACCGATGAACATAGACTTCGACTTTTCCACCTAAATTTACATCCCTAATCCAATCCAATAAATAAAAATTAGGTAGTTTGACTTTTGGGGAAGATAAAGAGAGTCTATAAACAGCGACTTCAATACATTTTCTTTTGACATCATAGTGTGATAGAGTGATCGACTTGAAAATGTTTGTATATCTACACTGAATTGAAGGCACTGCTTTCCTTTGCTGATTTCCCTTTTCAGTATTTTAGACAATATTTTGTTGTATGACTTTTCCATCCGGTTGAAATGGGGAAATCAATTACACAAATTTTAAAATGGTTCTGTTATTATTATCAGGGAGCATAATATACTATGTTATGGTATTATTTGTATACAGTATGTTTTCCGATTTTGGTTCCGGTGAGTATCGAAACGAGAATTTCGGTTTATTTCGGCTTGTTCGTTTGGTTCCGGTTCGTAAAGGTAGAGTGGAATTTTTCAAAATGTTCGGAAACACAATTTTATTGGTAGATGTGTAAGTACGAGTATATATTATGTATTGTATCGTGATAACCCGTACTTAAAGTCCAAGTTCAGTTTTAAAATAATGCAAAATGATATAAAACATGTGCAGAAAACAAAAACAAACCTATGGAAAACGTACCGGGCCCGTACTGCTAAAAACGTTTCGGATTTTCGGTTCTTAAAAATTAATTTCTTTCGGTTTAGGTTGAACATTTAAAGGGGTTATTTTCGGTTAAAGGTTCCGGTATCGTAACCGGTTGTATTTCCTGATTCTTTGGCATTTAAATGGTTATAACTTTAAATATATACGGATTCAAACCGTAACCGTTAACTGGTATTAACCGATTACAATTTGGGAACCGTAACCGATACATAACCGAATCGAAACCGATTCATATATAACGGTTTGTTTCGGGTTTAGCTTGCAAAAAAATAATATTTTAAACTCGCTAAGTTTATTTTCTTAAACAAAAAGGTCTAGGGACTAAAGTAAATATACTTGTCTCGTGGTCTGAAAATGAAAAAAATTTCCTGACTTATTTGAATTATCAAAAGTTGTTCCACCCACTCAAGTTAGCGTCGAACGCCTCTTTTGTGGAATCAAATTTATAATGAATCCCTTTAGGAACAAATTGGACAATAAAACATTAAATTCAATAATATTGCCAAGAATCAATCATCGTTTCTTAAATGTTTTTTTTTTGTATTTTTAATATTGACCCTATTTTTGAATATTGAACTCATTAATTTTAAGTTGAAATAGAGGGATCCGTTGAAAGTGTATAATGGTATAATAAATTTCCGTTAATTATGTATAAAAAGGGATCTTTTTCCAATTTTTTTTAATGAACCGAAATGATACCGGTATTTTGAAAACGAAACTTAGGAATAACGGTGAACCGTTACGATATGAACAAGATTTTCGTAACCGTTATACGAAAACCAAAACCCGACCATAACCGAAACCGTAACTGAAACCTTTATTCCTTTCGGTTTGAATCCCAGCTTTATAACCTAATAAATTTAATGACAGAATCTGGGTTAAATAATAAATATAATTAATTTATGAAAATTGCTTTAGACTTCATCCTGACGAAATGTTGGTGTTCCAGCAATTTCAACAACTTTATTTTTCTGATATATTGTCTAAATCGCGAAATAAATTGCCGTAAATTCATTTAAAAATTTAACAAAATTCTTTATAAATCGTGTATTCCATACAATAAATAAGTAGATGTTAAATGCTTTTATGGCTTATTATTCATTTTAAAATCAATTTAATTCAAATATGGTGATATTTGAATGCAACCACAGTTTTCTTTAAGGAAATCGGCAACGACAAGAAGTTTCCTGTATAATAAATTTTTTAAGAACTTTTCATGTGACTGCGTTCAGAAGGAGAGTCCCCGAAAAGAAGATCTGAACTTAGACGAGATTGCCAAAAATCCAAGAAGATTAATTATCATATACAGGGTGGGGCAAAAGTAATCACACTATTGGAAAGCGCTTTTGCACGGGGCCAAATGTTAAATTGGATTTGACATTTTTGAAGTAAACAAACACAGAACACATATAAAATCGACAAGGGCGTCGGCAGCTTTTCAGTTAGGGGGGCCAACACAGGTTTAAAACCTCATCTTCTCTCTTCGCCTCCCTTTTAAGCACTAGGCACTCAACATACAGTCATTAAAAAAATTAACACTCCTAATAATTGTTTGTTTTAATAAATTCAAGTTTTAAAAACAATTTTATGCAGATTTTAGAAGCTAAATAATGTAATGTCACATGTGTAGCGGGGAGGGGGGCAATGGACCCTGCCTACGTTCTTGAAAATCGACAAGCCATGAATCAGTTTACTCCGGAATAATTATTTTCAAAAGGTATAGCGTTTTCCAATAGGGTGATTACTTTTACGCCACCCTGTACTATGTAGATATATTACTAATATGAATATCAATAAAAACAAGCCGGAGAGTCGGGCCGGAATCGACAGTAGGGTGCCCTGAGCCAGTCATCTTTGTTATTTTGACACGCCAAAGATTTCATACTCTTTCAGAACCCGGATGCACTTTTCAAACGATATTTTCTATGGCAGCTATATGATATACATAGTAATTCAAATTAAACCAAATTTTAGGCGAAATGTAAAAATTTCGACCAGATATGTACATAGTCTGTGACAGTGGTTGAGGTATGTATGTCGAAAAACAAAATAGTTTGTCATGACTAAGGTATGATTTTTGACCGATTGTTCCTATGGCAGCTATATGATATAGTGATCCGATCCGATCCGGTGGGTTCCGATATATGAACTGCCTGCAGTAAAAAGACGGACCTGTACCAAGTTTCATTCAGATAGCTCTAAAACTGA
Source organism: Drosophila histrio (assembly GCA_958299025.2). Classification (NCBI taxonomy): domain Eukaryota; kingdom Metazoa; phylum Arthropoda; class Insecta; order Diptera; family Drosophilidae; genus Drosophila; species Drosophila histrio. The sequence goes on from OY729166.1 coordinate 27,955,989, forward strand.
GAGACTAGTTTGCATAGAAACAGCCGGACAGACTGACATGGCTATATCGACTCGGCTGTTGATGCTGATCAAGAACTTATATACTTTATAGGGACATGCCTCCTTTCACGCGTTACACATTTCGGGACAAAGTCATTATACCCTCTGCAAGGGTATAATGAATATGGATCCCTATTCGCGCAATGCTGGGTACGCCCTTGGTAATTATTAATATTCACTCAGAGTAAACTTACGAATGGTTTTATTCAGAAAATATATAAAGTTCTTATTCTGTAAGAATTAAATGCAAAATCTACTGCAGTAAAGTGAGATAACCAGAAAAGTTGAACATTGATAGTAGGTGGGCCAGTTTACAAAGTAGTGTGCACTGAATGGTAGTTGACTAAAACGCCAGCTACTATTTGCATTCTACAAGCTGACGGCAGACAGACCGCAGACATGCTTACATCACCATCCTCAGCAGCATCAGCAATTCAGGGGCTTTTTAGTCGTAGGTTGAGGTTGGTGTTGGCCAGAAGTTTAGCGCCTTGCGATTGTCGATGTTTACTGATTATTGCACATCTATTTGGCTGCCACAGTTTCTGAACGTGCATGCATATGTATGTAGATACATACATGTATTTATAAATGACATTCAATATTATTTTTATTCAATACCTGCTTACGGGTACGTACATATTTGTATTTATGGCCATAACTGCCACTTTGGCCGCCTACGCGCTGTTAGTTCAAAGAACAGCACAAGCAAAATCACAAGCACAACACGAACTCAGCACAGTCATAAGTCTGAAATGATTGTGTCACAATTGAACCAATTTGCTGTCTTATCAATAATTTACATTGTGCGAATTGGCTGAGGAGATAATTTTCGTAAAACTTTTAAAATCACACAGTCCGCACTATTTACAAATTTAAAATTCTCTTCACGCAAATTCAAAACTCGCATCACTTTCGTCTCACAAATCCGCGTCAGCGTCGATCTATTCGCGGCGGCGGCATTGCGACTGCGACTGTTGCGATTGCAAAACGTCTAACGGGCGCGAATTCGCATGCGCAGCAGCTGATTTAAGTGAACAGAGTTGTCACCTGAGCTCAGAGTCGAGTTGGTAATTCTTTCACATTAATTGCATATTTAAATGCGTTGAATGAGTTAATTAACATCAAGTCTGATAAAAAATATTTGGATGAATGCATAAATCTCTGTAGTATTCTAAAAACGGTATAAGCTTTTACTATCCATTTTGTATATATCAAATTATTTAAACTCTTATTATTAACTTACTAATACGAATTATGAAATAATTATTCAATTGAAAATTGTTTTTGTAAAAATCATAGAACAACTCTTATTTTAAAATTTTATCATACATATTTGAAATAAAAGCTGTGGTTATTTTGTGAGGTAAATATATAATGCACATAAAAGAACCAAATTCAATGAATATATTAATTTCTTTTTTGTATTAAGAAATAAAATTAATTTTTAATTTTGTATGTTAATTAATAATTTAAATTTCATATTTATTTTTTAAAAAAATATAATAATTAATATAAATGGGTATGACAATCGAAAATATTATTTATTTAGTATTTATTATTATTTTAGTATTTGTTTAGTATTTAATACTAAATCTAATATGATAAAATAAAAATAAAGTAAATTATTTAATACAATTATGTATGTATATGATTACGAATTTTCCTTGAATTGTTTATAAAGTTCGTCCAAAGTGAACCTTTGAAATAAATTAAAATGATTTTGTAATACTTCGCAAGCAGTTTTGCAGTTTGACAGCCACTGTGCATTAATAAGCAGTTTTATGACAGGGCTAGGACAAGCAGTGCACATAAATTTCACTGCAAGCAGTACATTGGGTTGTTGAAAAATTTATAATTACTTGATGTAGGAAT